>BRZM01000363.1:0-58519 GCA_033238685.1 Lates japonicus
CCAGGGGAACTGCTGGAGAGGATGTTCACTGGGAGACTAAACACACAACTTTATTGCCCACTTGAGGGGATACACAACAACAAATGGCTTTTCCAGATGACATGGCTGCTCTGCGCAGGTGTGTCAAGGGACATCCCAAGTATGTATGCGTGTCCATTCCTGTGTGTGCTTATCTGTCATTGAGAGTCTTCACGGGAGTCAGCACGTATACACAAGCATCAGTGGAATATTAAAATTTACTGTAGGTGTATTTCTTACATGAAAATATACCTGGTGAAGCTTTAACAAAAGGACAGCTGATGTTAGAGGCAGTCAGCTGAGACTTACTACTATTTCCTTGTGTGGTTTTCTAACAGTAATGGTGCTGGTCTGGGAAAACTCAGAGGGATATTTTGAAAGTCGATACACTTCAACAGTTCCTGCTTTTAACGACCACTGTATAGATAAGTTTCACTGTTTTCTGTATTTACAGATTTACAGATTTTTAACTGCAGGGTGTAAGAGCAGCAAACTATATTTTCTCCAGCATTTTGTTGCTACTGTTTCTTTTAATCTAATCCAATTTGTGTGACAAGCCTTCCAGTAAGTGTAGACTAATCCACTTATTATGTCAAAACCATTTGTTTGTTTACACTCAATGTTCACGCCTATACGACACGCAGCTTCACTGTCTCACCTGTGCGTGGCGCTGATGCTGAGGCCCCCCATCTTGCTCGGCAGAGACCTGTCTCCGTTGCTGCCGCCGTAAAGTCCCACCGGATTGTTGTACTGAGCGTGCCCGGTTCCGTTTCCGTATCCGTAGCTATGGCCGTTGTTGGGTCTGGAGTGTCCGTTATTCAGGTGAGCGGGCTGGGCGGGCTGTGGAGACTGGGGCTCGGGGGTGTAGGAAGGTTTACGGCTGTAACCGCCATATCCGCTGGTGATGGGACGGAAATTCTGAAAAGAAAGAAGGGGGCAAAAAAACAAGGATGCATAAAAAAACAAAACAGGAAGAAATAAAAGACAGCATAACAGGACAGGAAAATCCCAGATTTTATGGCTTAATATTAGAGAAACAGGGATGTGAAGGTGAAACAGATGAAGCCTGTCACATTGGAGGAAGACTTACTAATGTAAGGAGAAATAAAAAAAGGGCAACAGATTTATTACAGAATGCACCATTATGTTTTGGTTCAGGAAAACAAGCCCAGTGGTGACTCTGACCAGAAAACCACAATTCTTCAGAGGCAGAAAGAGTGGTTGTTCCCAAATGAGGCTTTGCAGCAGTGAAGTTTGCAAGAAAAAGCTTTTTCCACTTCATTTCTGCTTTTCCCTCTTTAATAGTAAGGCTTATTAAGAAGGAGCTTGCATTAGATTTCCTGCAGATGTTTCTGTCAAAACAAATTAACTTGTGCAGTGTAAATACTGAAAAATGTTTTTGTTTTTTCCCCTCCTGGCTGCCTCTTCTATGAATTGAATAGTTTATAGAAGCTGACAGAGCTGATATACCATACAAGATTAAATTATTATCTTTTAGCGGACCCTCTCTAGATTCCTGCCACATAGCTGCTCTGCTGGAAGTGTTTAGAAGAATCTGCTGGACTAATGCAGGACAGATGCACAGACACCTACACTTACAGTGCACCACTGTATACTCAGTGTTTATCCTGAGGTCGACGCCCTTTTCGTGCATTTGCAAAAACTCAGCGGTGACATCATCGAGCAGCTCAGTGTTTGCCACGGCTATCAGCAAACTCCAGCGATAACGCTAAGTGCCAGCGCGGCTCGTCTTGTCTCCGAGACCAAACTTTACAGATAAAGTTTTATTGCACGGCTTGCAATGATGTCACCACCTCTGATAGTGTTTTTGCACTTTGAATTTTTAGAGATAGCCGGTGGTTTTGAATGATGAAACAGGGCTGCTCACGATCATAGTTTAGACTATAAACATTTCAGCTGAAACGAAGTGACTTGTTTACAAGTGAGGCAACGCAGCAGGATGAGAATGGAGTCATTCTCGGTCAGACTGTTGTAACTAGGAGCCACTGGAATGGAGTGTGTGTGCATGCATGTGTGTGTGTGAGTGTATGTATGTGTGTGGAGGAGGAGGGGGGGATGCCTGTGTGTTTTGGGCTAGTTTAAAGTGCCTTAACCACAGGGGGGATGGAGGTTCACAGCCTCTCCAGACAGGACCCCTGTCATTTCAACAGATGGGTCTGCTGGATGTCGTCCTGTCCTCGGCCCTCGCCTAGACCACACACACACACACACACACACACACGTACCCGGACACACACGCGCAAGCCTTCTATAATCAGAACTTTTCAAGCATGCTGGAGAGCGGAGACCTCCTCTTCATCTCCACCAACGAGCCCACATCTTGAACGTTTGAAAAGTGCCCTGTCATTGCCCTGCCTCCTGCAGTTAAGACAGATGACTTTCAAGAAATTTAAAACCACCTCTTCCTACTCCAACCCCCCCCCCAAAAAAAACCTTGGGCGGCGAAGATGGATGAATCCAGAAAGCCTCGGAACGAAAAGCCAGCAGATAGCCACTCATGGTTAAAGTTCGGAGAAGCAGGCCGGGGGAGTCGGTGCTCAGTGCAGCTTAACTCGCCGAGAGCCAAACCCCGTTTGGGCAGGATGTCAGAAAACACCCAGCTCTCTGCGGCTTCCTCTCCAAGTAAACCAGACACTCTGAAGCCTGGTCCTCACCACAGGACCAAACAGGCCAAACCAGATCCTACTTGTTATCTTTAGCCCTATTTGCACAGATGGTGGACCTCATGTGATTTTGATTAAAAATTCCCTCAACTATCACATTTTGCGAAACAAACTGAGTTTGCATGGAACAACATTTGACTTCTGATTAATAATACTGACTATGCGAAGATGTGGCCCTGGTGCTGACTTGTACATCCTGTGTCTCTGGACCTTGGACGCCCACTTGAATGATTATCTCACTACTTGCTTTCCCAACTCACCGCTCAAAACACTTCCCTCCTACCTCCATAAAAAACACAACAATCCCTTTTAATCTCTGATGAAATGACTGGCTGCCTGCTTTCTTTAGTGCCCTTTTGAACCTATCTATCTTTTATTTCACCTTCGATTCATCTTACCTCTTTCAATTTCCTGAGATCGCGCCCAGAACTGGAAAGGCGAGCTTCCTCAGAACAAATCACTGTCCCTACATGCCTTTTTAAGTCTTAATGAAAATCCATAATTCATTTCTCATTTTTAGACAAGGGCTAAATCTGCAGATAACAATGACTGTATCGCCGTCAGACAAGCGTATTCATGCCTGTTTTCAGAGAATAAAGAAGGCGAGTGGAGGAAAATCCCTGAGAGTGTATTACGTTACGTGCTCCTGCAGTGGCTTGACGGTAAAGACATTACATTTATGACTCCTAATCTGTACAAACATGACATAAGAAGGAGGACAAGTGATCACACGCTAACATATGTGGTAATATATTTAACAGAGAAATAAAGGACAAGAAAAAAAACACATTCTGATCTTGTTTTAGTGACTGAAGAGGAAATGACCCTGATGAAGAAATCAAGTTAGTTTTATCTGCATAGCACAAGATCACAAGTTTGTCACAGATGGCCCAACAATCTAAGCAACACAGAACACTCTCTTTTAAAGCGCAGAAAGATCTGTATTCTTTTGACAAATTGGTAGAATTGGACTACAGACTACAGATTTGTCAATAAAAAATAACAATATGGAAGCGCAGAGTTAGAAGTGAGTTCTGCTTGAGGCTAGAGGCTCAAGGCTACATTAGCGGCTACTGGCATAACACTCCCGAATCTCTGACCAAACTGTCAGTGGTCAAGATGTATCGTGGGTAATGTAGGTGCCAGGTTTTGAAAAAGGAGAAGAATAAAAAAGACAGTATCTTTGGTTCTGCTGCATCAATTTTGATCCTTTTAAAAAATGTTTTATTGTCTTCTGGGAGTCTGGCAATATTATAGTACCTTTTTACAGTAAAACTATAGAAGTATTTGCAACAAAATATACTTAAATTATCTAAAGTAGAAGTACTTGTTCTGCAGTATTGGCCACCTCAAAATGTTGCCCTTAAAAGTGTGAAAATGGGCATTTTTTGTGTAAGTATTGCACCTGAATACCACTGCTTCAGGTAGATTCACACACGTTCACCCATTTTCACCCTCACACTCCTGCCTGAGATAGTGCGACCCCCCCACCCCCTCACCTTCCCCAACCATTCATTTTGTCTTTCTTTCTCATAGCACTCTGTCCTCTCTGGCCTTGCATGTCTGTTGCCCAGATATTTGCTTTGGGGTGGATGGCAGATTTATAAGGCAGCACATCTGGTGCTCGCCTTATAAAAATGCCAGTTTGGTAACATTCAGGACCTGTAAGTGCTTTCAAGTTGCACTAAAGGTAATGGTGGCTCGGTTTATTTTTATTACGAAAATCAGCTGTGAGTAACCATCTCGTTAAAAAGATTTATTTTACCTAGGCCGCATATAGGTTTAATGGAGATTTTGTGTTAAGGTGACAGTCACGTTAATCTGCTAGATGCCGTATCACCCCAATTCCCCTGGAAACCTTATCTTGTTTTCCCAATGCAGTCCAAACAGTTTAAAATTGATATGAGCAGCCTCAGCCTATCTCCAACAGAAACTCAACATAACAAGACTGTTGAAAAAGGCCATCTGTGAGATCATCTATTTCCTAATTTCTCTCTCTTGAGAATGGCTACTCTTTCATTTTCTCCCAAATCTTGACTGCATTCCTCCTGGCTCGGAGGAAGAGAGACGTTGAAATGGGGGAAAAGAAGACAGAAAAAGATGGAGAAAGAGAACCAAAAAGCAGTAACTTGAGTATTTATGAGGACCAGCATATAGCGCTGCATACTCATAAATTCAGGCTGCCATCTGATTTCACTGGCCTGTTTTACAGTGTTAACCAAGCATGGCTAATGGTTCAGGATGGCTGACCAAGTATGTACAATGTGGGTGCATAAGGCCAAAGAGGAAAAGAAAGACACAAAGAAATACAGATAAAGAGAACAAAAGTTTATTTTTGCATGAACATTTACCTCTGTCTGTGCTCATAAACTGTGTTATATTGAACTGAGGTGCTCTCAGCCAAGAGGAACCAAGTTCCCCCATTCATCAACCTGACTAAAAGTCACCCTGATTAATAAGGGCTTGAATGGGAGAAGACTGCAGTTTCAGCTCTGGTACCTCAGTCCACAACCACAGTTTGGTCAGAGAAGGGTAGACGAGACGAGCGGAGGAGGGGCTGAGGAGGAGAAAAAGGTGGAGGACCCTAATTGAAATCATATGCCTGTTTTTAACTGAGGACCGAGACCTCAGCCTGCCTGCTTCAAACATACACAAATACATGACAACACACACACACACACACACACACATACATGCACACCACCTCCTTCTCCTCTGCCTCCTGCATGGTTTAATCCCTCTAGACCTTCGAAATTAAGCTTTTCACATGGCGCTCTGCACCACTAACCAAACACAAACCAGCCCTTTATGGCTCTCTGGGCCTGGCCCTGGGTGCCTCGCTGGGAGGAGAGACAGACGGGCTGGAGAGGAGGTGGCTGAGAGCATGAGATGGAGGTGGAGGGGGGGTGCTCTGGGGAAGATTAATATAGCAGCTGAATCCAGGGTTCTAATGAATGAAAATATGTTGTATTTGATCAACTTCCACTTTAAATAAAGCTATTAAACTTTTTCTTCCATACAGATTTTGCCAAGTCACCAATGGTTTGAATTTAATGTGTTGTGATGTGGCCAATTACAACATTAAATTACAGCTAAATTGGACTAAATATATGTTGAGGAAAAGCCACCTGGGTAAAAGTAAGCTAACTACCTTCTTAGTAAGAGGTAGAGCAAAAGATGAGCTGCCATAGTTGACAGCGCATGATTTAGCTAGTTGGTAGGAAAATGTCCCATTATTTTTTGATGATGATACAATTTTTATTTTAATGTTCAAGTTAACAAGCAGTTACCTTGGTTGCTAACAGGCCAATAATTTCAGTTTATTCAAAAGATATATTTGTACCATAAACTCCTGTCTCCTAACTGTTTAAAAACTATGTGTCTTTTGTGGAGCAGTTTTTGTGGCAAAGTTGTTTTAGTAACTTAGCCACTTTTCAATAAATTCAATTCTCCATTTACCTGGTAATAAGGTTGACCAAAACTATTAAGATAAAAGCCAGTTTATATACAGTTCTTTGTTGTTCTGTGTCACTTAGCCTGCTACCACTGCAACACAGGTGGATGACGGTTAAAAACTGAAATCTTCCTTTAATCCTTGGAAAAACCTGTTGAGAAAAGGCGGTTCTAAATCTGAATGAGTCTGGATGGCTGCCGCCTCCCTAGACCTTTTTACCCCTGCAGTGAGTGCTCTCTGTGACCCCATCCACTCCCCAGCACGCTGACAGCACAAACAGAGCGAGGAAGGCTCCGTTTGGAAAAAGCCAAAGACAGATTTGGACATTTCTGGGATTACTGCCTGATTAGTGAACACAAACAACCAAATAAGTGGGGTCACAGGTCTGTGATCTGAAAGGCCTGCTGTGTGAATGAATGTGGAGCTGCTAAAAAAGACTTTCCAGCAATGCTCTACTGGTTTGAGATTTCCTGGCAGGGGATTAAGTAGCAGTGGACCCAGTAAACATATTTTGGCAACCTATGAGAATACTCTAAACCCTTTAATGGCCCCACATTGTTAAGGCCTGTTCAGGGTCTCTATGATATAAATGTTAATCCGGTTTTTGCACAAAATCTGACTGGTCTGGTTTACTATTTATTATTCCTTAGTGTAAATATGCATCTTTGACAAATTAAGTTTACAACTCTCGAGCTCCCATAAGTTTTTAACTTATTACTATCTTGTGTTTTTAAAAGGCAAATGATTCTTAATGACAGATATTTGAAAGCAATTGCTGTATTCCACTCCTAAAATAAATTCATATCATGCACACATTTTCTTTTTCTTTTTTTTTTTCAGAAGCAAAATTCAATTCCAAGCAGTAAAGGAATTACTGTGTCTGTAAGTCATGCAAGGACTCTGTCTGTCAGCTCCTATTAATGTTAGCTTGGAGAATTCGCCTTCAGCTGCCAGCTCCTGGGGCCGAGACTGGAAGCCTCGGTGACGTGTGATCTAGACCTCTTTCTCAGCTTCCGCATTGTGGAGCCTCATTCTTTCCACAGGGCCATAGTGCTCGGCCACAATAGCTATCACTTTAATAACAGGGTGGCCGCCAGGAATGGCATTCTGACACCGCTTGCCAAAAAAATACTCTTTGACTTTAACACTGACCAATAGACAATTCCCACCTACTTGAAGCTGCCACTGTGTAATTCAATGGAAAGAATTTTGAAAAACCTGAAATGTCAGTAACTGGTGGTATTACTTTACTGGTGCATAGAACTGTTCCAAGAGTAAAACTGACAACCAAAAGGCTAAAACGCAGATGTAAGATGAGATAACCACTTACAAGCCGGAGAGGCATTTTCTCTCTAAAACTGTCTTTCTCATTGGAAAAAAGGGTCAGATTTATGTGCCATTGCACTCAGACCTATCAGCAAACCCTCCTCAAACCAAATAAAGGAGAAATACTGGAATTAGTTGGAAGTAATATTTTCTAAGACCACTAGTCATTATATAATCAAAGGACATCTCACAAAGCCTGGTGTAATCTTCCATCTTGAAAATGGTGAAAAGTGATAATTGCTAATTTGACCACTGACACTCAGAGATCTGATGAAAACACTGTGTCCTGTGTGTAACAATTAGTATGTCTTCGAGCAACTAAACAAGAACATAACAACTATTTTTGTCCAAAGAGCAGATGTGAAAATTATGAATCATTTTGTGGATTCAAAAAAATTCAGTCAATTCAGTACAAAGTTTTGCTGTCACCAACAATGTACTGTAGTTTCGAAATTAGGAAAGGATTAACAGTACCCATTGTTGATACTTGACGTAAGCATAACCAAGGGGGAAAATGTTGAGTGAATCAGATTCATAAGGGAGCAAACACCAATCAAGAGTGCTCTGATGTTGGTGTGGGTTATCAAGATTCAGCATAGCAAGGCTTATCTAGACTGAAAAACAGTGATGCACAAGATGGACAGGCTTCTGAAGGGAAAGAAGTGAAGAACCCTCTTGGACTAGAGGTGAAACATCTCCGAGTCCAGTTGCCATTGATTTAACCCTTCTTGGATAACCATTACCTGGATGACTGAGGATATCCAAAGACTTCAGCCTTACAGGTTTCTGTTACTGGTTTCCCAATATAGTTAATGGTTAATGGTCAGTATACACATGGGATAATTGATTTTATTTATTTATTTATTTATTGGTGTCCAAAGTTGGGAATGACAAAAAAAGTCTAAGAACCAGTGCTGTAGGTTGTGCCTTTCATTTTCCAGCAATGGGATCTTCAGTTCAAAAAGCTACTCATTTCACTTGATGTTGCCTTTACATCCTCTTTCTCAAGTGCACCCTACTCTTTTGCATGAAATTTGGGAACTGTGCAAAACATCTGATTACAACTGATGTGTCTTCCCTGAACTACACAGTGGAGCTTAAGTCAAAATTTGGTTGTCAGAGCTATACATGCACTTCACACTATTCTATTTATGACACCTTGTCATGATCTCATCCCTGCCACCCCTCTTTATCAAATAATTTCTATTTCAGGAAGTTGCGTATTACATCCGAGAGTCTGTGGACAATATTGCCAAGACATGAGAACATTTCCTTGGTAACACATAACACAGTCCTGCCAAACTCCCTAAACAGATAAAAGAAACACTCCAAAAGTCTTTTGCGGTATTCAGTATCAAATCAGGCACCTACATATCCAAAAATACAATATTTCCTCATTGACTTTTATGACAATATCCCGTGTTCCCAAGGTGAAAGGAAACACCTCATAGCTTCCATGTGTCACTTCCTGCCCAGTAGCTAATTCCCACAAGTAAGACTGGAATTTCCAAAGAAGCCAGCCTTATGATGCTTCTTTTGCAATATTCTTTGTTAACTGACTAAATCTGTGTTCCAAAAAGACCAATGAATGCCTATGCAGGCCGGAAAAATGTGTGGTCATTTCCAGAGGAATTTGTTTATACATAAGCCGAAATGTCCTGGTGTGCCTCTTTGGGTTTCAGTTCTCACCCTGTTAGACAAAGCGTACTACTTCAGCATGACTCCTAATGTTTTAGGTCATGCCATATAGCAGTAGGTAAGTTCCAGATGACAGACATGCTTCAGATCGTTGCCAGCACGATCTGAAATTGTGCTGTCATCCTCATCCAGTGATTTGATCCAGTTCATTTTTGCTCATGCTGTCCAAACTGGCTCATCGCTGGAGGAACTGTGTAGCGCATAGTTCAGTCTGGATTTGGTTCAGCTGGTGTTAGAGCCTCCCTGGTGCATTTATTGTTTCCAACGTGTCCGAGGAACAATTGACATTGTTATGTGTCAGCAAAGCCCTTCAAGCTGTATCTGACTACAGCAGGAAACAAAGAAAGAGAGAGCCTCTGTCTTTTTATGTGACCCTGGGGAGCGGATGTTTCCTCTTTTCATGCAAAGAAGAATTCACCTGAGCGTGAAGCTAAAGTGGCCCTGACTTAGTGGTTTCCAGGCGTCCAGGTTCACTTCATTAAATGAGACACTGGGGAGCATTTTTAGACCTCAGTGAGGGAGAGAGGAAGAACTGGATAAGATGTTACAGAGATACAGAGAAGGAAGACTTGGAGAGAAAAGAGCACGGGAGAGAGGTGGATTGGCTGCTCTCGTATTACCCACACGCAAAGCCGTCCTGTCATGCATGTCGGTGTTTGTATAAACTGTTGTAGCTGATGGTTCCTCTCTCTCAGGTTTGGTATTTCCTAGTGTTAATCAAAGCAAGACCCGAGCCGGGTGCTGAGGTTGTGAGATGGAGACTTCTGTGCTCATTTGCTGGACATAAAAGGCCTGCTTACTTACAGGCTGTAAAAACTATCAGGATATGAATTTATACTGCATTCTTGCACTGTGGTCACCTCCCAGAGGACAACAGGATAGGCTGCGATCAAAAACTTTTTGAAGTTAAACAGTGATTTAACTTTGTTTGAGGTGTGCTCTTGCACAATTTTAATGGATACCTGATCAGAAATAAGAGGACATGATATAAAACACACAAAAATGCATCTAACACTTAAGCTTAATTTGGGTTTATGACACATTCATAAAACCAAAAATACAGCAGCACAACAGTTCAATTTACTCACTGGTCATTTCAGAGTAAAAGTCCCCTGGGAAGCTGCCCAACAGTTATGAGAATTCTGATCCCATGGCCACAGACAGCCCTGATTAATTACATATGTTAAAGCCTCTTTCACTTTTGTCTCCGCCACTGACAACAATACTTTCATGTAAGGCGTTAAAAACTCCCATTGATGAGTGGATGGATAGATTTCATTTCAGGTCTTTGTGCGATTGTTCCGCCCTTTTTAGACAAGAATACCCTGCCTCAGCAAGAGCTGGGGGATGCACAGATCAGTCCCGACCCTGCAAACCGCCACAACACAATACTTGACGAATGGACATCTCTCACATGTCTGAGCCACAATATGCTCATTGTCTGTCTGTTACAATCACACACACACTCACCATACTCAGAGCATATGTGCGAGCGAGCACACACCTCCCATTCTATTCCCTGCTCAGAAACCTGTTGGCCTGCCAGCACTGGAAAAAACTTGGAAAAGATCATCCGCTAGAGTTCATCATGACTTGAATATCTGTTTGGCAGCTCGTACGATTGGAGAACAATCAAGATACTATTTCAAAACCATTCCAGCGAACAGTAGGATGCATTATCTCACTTATAATCATGTGAATGATAGTGTACGTGCAATTTACGGATCGAGTGTTGTGCCTGTCTCCATGGATTCTGTTTATGATATAAACAGACTGAGAAGACTTAGGTCTCACACCCACCAAACTGTTCTTTTTAAGTTATGGTCCCAAATCTGTCCAAATCCTCTCCTGTGGCTGAAGTGGCAAGTAGTGAAAAGACCCTAATTCAAAGAAATAGATTTCAAAGTACTAGGTCCCAGTCTAAAGCACATTTGACATAAATCAGACCAGAAAAATGAGCTGGTGAATCACCACCAGCACTCTGTGAAGGCAGCTGGTAGACTTAGATTTAACTTTAGAGTTACTGAACAATGAATGAGCTAAATACTAATGAAAGTCTATTAACTTCCATTGTATCCTTAATGGAACTCTAATTGGTGGATATCCTGAACCTTTTGGGACATAGTAAAAGTCCCATTCATTTTTCCCACAGACAGTGTTACATGACTCACAGTTGGAGCACTTCTGCGACTTGGATATGGCTATGATGGATGGAAGATGATGGTTATGAAACACTCCCCTTGGAGTCATCAGTCAAACAATATACAGCTGTGTTAGAAAATGCCTGGTTCTTTGATAAAAAGGTGAAGGTATAAGAAACAATACAATACAATCTGCAGCTCACTTTTAGATTCTATGCTGGTTTCAGACACACATGCATGTGTTTTTTTGGGGGGGCTTCAGATGTATGGGACTTGCCTGTCTCACCACTGGGCCAGAGAAATGGGAGGTCCAAGAGTCAACCTATGGCTTCACCATTTGACTTCACTGAAGTCTTTTCTCTCATTTGTGGGCTTTTGAGTGTTTTTTATTTTAGCATTTTTAAACCCAAGGCTAACACACTCCACATTGGCAGCATGAGAAAATTCAGGCAGATCAGTCCTGACAGCATCCCAGTGGGTGTGAATTGAAATCCAAAGAAACGCCTGTGACTTGTGCTTCGGTAAATCCAGAGTAAACAGTGGTTACCTGTGAGTCAGGCTCCGTGTAAGGGCTTGTCTTGCCATCTTCGCTAACAGTTGGCGACCACACTCTGTCTCCTGATCCCGACCTGAAAGACAATACCCATGAGAGAAAAAGAGAGAGAGTCTCAAGTCAATCTTACACCATCTAACACCCAAGCACTGAAGCATCCAGTCATTTCTGCTGAGAAGCTTGGATTTTTCTTTCCATAGTGCATCCCGTGCATAAAGTGTAATTATTTCTGAGCGTGAATGTTGAAAAGAGTGAAAGACACTATTTACTTTAATCCTCTTAAAATTACTGCAAGCTGGGAAAGATGACAACTTTAGCGTCACATGATATCCCATAAATGTTTAATATTAGCGGTGCAGTTCCCCTGTATGTGCCAAAAAATTCACATATAGCTACAGTTAGCAAATCATTTACTGTACTGGTAGCTTTGTGCAAGTGACTGGATATGGATTTGTACATTTGGTAGGTTTTCACATTAGGAATGGGATAAGGCTATGTCCTGGCCTGCTCCCACTGGTACAAAGATAAAGTCATCATCACATCATAACTCCACTGTATGAACCAGCCAGTCTTTGGAAGAACACACTGCAGTCTGGGCCATGGATTTTTGAAAAGTTGTGATAAGTGAATTACTGATATTTGAGATTTCCCCCCTCCTGTTGAGATTACTAGTAATTGACTCCAGTTGTACATACTTTGAAAAAAAAAAAAAAAGTACATGACTTACTGTCTGGACTAGCAGCAATGATAAAATACATTATTTACAACACTGCTGGATGGGCCTACTGTGCATGCATAACATGGGGTCCACATAATTTATTTCATTCTTTAAAAGGCAGAGAGTTAAACGCTTTGGTGAAACAAAGGGTGTGCAACTCCCCGGCAACATTCACTTGCAGTGGCGGCAGTTTGCATGTCACATAAAAACATCTGAGGAGACTTCTTTGGTTCATCATGCTTTTGTTGTTGCCATGGCATGGGCTGCTAAGTGGGAAAGCATCCAACTGCCAAAAGGGTAACACCAGGACATTGTGCACTGTAACAGTACAGGACAGTGTGTGTCCTCGTGTGTGTGTGTGCTTCGCTTTGCCCAGTTAACCCTCTATTCATTCACACCTCTTTTCACACAAAGATAAAAAATATCAACTGTGTGTGTGTGTGTGTGTTAATGTGCGCGTGTGTGGATTTGCCAGCCTCACAGGGTGAAGAGCTGACGTCTACAGAGGTGAAGTCATCAGGCTGCAGCTGGCACGGCGTAGGCTGAGCTGAGGCAATGCTTCAGATATGAACCACGGAGGTGTTGCCATCAAGGACGCTCTTATGAGGCGCCGAGTGTCTGGAGGACGAGCAGCAGCTACTGCGTAGGATGATCCCCCCCCCCTCCACACCCCCCTCCCTTCACCAATTCCTCCATGTGATCCTGGGACAGAAAGCCTTCGTGTTTTCAGATTGTTTGGTTACGATGGTTACCGCACAAACAGCCTATTGAAACGAGTGAAAGTTCACTCTGAAGTGGCCTATTTGAATTGACATTTTGGACGTGCAGGACAGAAAAAAAAATTTACCATCCGTACATAATAGTGCAGTTATGAACGCCGAGGCGTGAGTGGAAACTGTGAGAGTCGGACCGAATTGAGATTTACAGCATTAGACTCTTGCACTCGTTATATTGAAGGTCAGTCTGAAGAGGGATGTACTTGAAATTCGAAAAATACCCGACTCGAAAGATGACGGTTAGCACTGTTGGCTGTTATTTGAGTTGTTAGGCTTCCTGCTCACAACTGCATGTAATCTCACACTTGAGATATTGAGCAATGGACATAATCTAGTCTTAAATTATTCTGCCAGAAAGGAAAGTGTTTCCAGTATCTTGAATGTAAGGCAACATGAATGGCCACTGCAGACAGAAACAACCTGCTGCAAACGAGTTTGATCACGGACAATGAACTGTATTGTTGCTTTCTGTTTGCTGGTATTAGGTCAGCGTGTGAGGGATAACCCTGGACCAGACGAACTGCTGCTACACATTCCAAACCTATTGATCATTTCCATAACTGCGGCACTTTTCTCTACCCTTTCTCTCTCTCCCTGTTTCACCTCTTTGTTTACCTTTGACTGTCAGAAAACCAGTACACCTGAATGTCACGATCTGAAAGGCCATGAGAGATTAGACATTCAAATAGAGTCGCAGATTCAGTGGCTTTACCTCATCTTACTACTACCTCCTCTGACTAATGCCAAAAATCATTCGAGGGAGACTGATTGCCAAAACAGGAATGTGCAATCTGTCTCTTAATAGAGATTCACAATGATAAATAGGACAGGGGTGAATAGTCTCAAGCTCATTCCTAAAGCATCGTCTTTGATTTCCACCCACCAGCTCCCCCTCTGGTCTTAAATGTATAAATCAATGTCCAACATGATCGAATACGGCGAATGAATGAAAAGAAAACGAAAAGACAGTGGGTGAAGAGACAACACAATTTATGAAATCCACATGCTTTCATTTTGGTAACCACTACATTGGGTTATTTGTTTGCTCAGACCATCAAAGTTTGTGTGGATAATCTCATTCATAAAACGTGTTTAAAAAGCATGAGAGTTGCAAAATCACATTGGTATTGGAAAGCAATGAAAAGTATCGAAGAATTATAAAAGAAAGAATAAGGCAAAGGGGAACTCCATAAAATTTAGCCACAGAGGACAGAGTACAAATGGGTTCATTACGAAGAAGTAGGAAAAACAAAACAAAGGACAAATACATACACAGAGAGTAGCACAGAAGAAGAAGAAAAGCCTCAGGTCATCACAATGACTTTCTATTCTTTCCTTGGTCATTTTCCCCGCTGACCCTCCCACTCACAGGGTTTAATTTCCTGATTGGGGGAGATCTGTTTCAGAGCGGTGGATGAGTTTACTTTTGGCTGCACAGGGATCACCATGTTCAAGGAGGAGCCTGAGACAGACGGGCTGAAAACCGAGATCCCTTCAAATCAAGACGCCGGGGTTGACGTGAAATTACTCAGGGTTTACTTAAGAGTCCTCCTCGCCCATCAGACCCATCTGAAGAAGTTGAGGGTTTTCAGCCCTATCATACATCAGACATCGTGAGCTGCTCCTGTTAATTTGTAATGGAGAGGAGTTTAAATGCTGTCTCCCCGGGAGTACAGGGAAACCAAGCAAAGAGCAGCAGGGGGTCTCACGCAGACCTGAGGGGCATTGGAAAATTCTGCATCTGGGTGATGACAAGATCAATGCAGGAAGGAAAACAAAACGGGCAGGGATTTCTGCAGGCTCCCCTTCCTCCCATTTCTGCACAGCCCTCTTTAAACTCCATTGGTGCTGCTTTATTAATCACCACAAAAGAGACCTGGGAGAGCGGAGAGGGATGATTTAGATGAAGGGATGAAGGGATGAAGGAGAAGAAGGAAGTGTGTTACAGCGGAGGGAGGCCTGTGTGAGAGCTGTCTTTGAGGTTTTTTGCCTTTGTCTCAGCTGGAGTCCTGTGTTCCTTGGTCCCATGCAGCCTGCACAATTCCTGGCTGTGAGTCACAGGTCGCGAAGGTCAAAGCGAGACAGCAGGGCAAATCCCAACCGACTCTGTCTTTTTTCTCAGATTCTCCTGAAATCCTCCAATCTCTGGGTTTGCTTTGATGTTACTTCAGATCACGATCAGATTTCTATTTCTCCCCAAACAAGATTCAGAGGAATCATACAACACGACACACATCACTCAAACCCTGATCCCAACCTAAGGCTTTCACACCTTAAACCAATCCCACCTGAGACCTGATCCAACTTACAACCTACTATAAATAGTCCTTAAACAAGCAGTGCTTTTGTTACAATATTCTTCACAAATTTACCATCATCATTTGTCATTGAAAAGACTACTGTTAGTCATTGCAGTTCTACAGCATGACAAAATAATCTCAACTCAAAGGTCCATTTACTCATTTTTCTGCTTTCAATCATCAGTGAATGGCTGGAGAAAATCAAGCGGATTCACTCCCATTCAACACCAAAGGCCATCTTAGAACTGAGACAGAGCCTGTAATCTCATATGACCACCTGTTATCAGGTAACCCATGTTTTACATGCATGAAGTGTAAAACACTGACGCTTCAGTCACTGATGAAGACTCCTTGAGACATGGTCGAAAGCTCTTAAACAGCTAGTTTAGTATTTGCCACTATTTTTCTATTTCCAGGCCAGAATAAAGCTTGACATGCAGATTGTGGTAAAGTAGAACAAACTAACCACAAGATGAAATGCATGCATTTGTAACTTTTCTTTAAAGACCTTCCACTAACATCATTCACTCCAAGTTCAGCTTACCAGAATCAGAAACAACTTTTTTTCAAAGTTATGGCTAGTGGTTACCTGATAGTTTTAGTTTATCATGCCTAATCTTCTGTTGCCATCACAATAAAATGGAGATGAATAGAACCAGTGAAACTCTTATAGTGAGGTCTCTGGATTATCCTGACTCACCAGCAACCATTTAGCCCCATTAGAAGCAAAAACCATAACTGTATGCATGTTTAGGTATTATCTTCATGTTATTTGGATGAACTGACCCTCGTTGTAAACCATCTGCATGTCAAGCTCATTCCAGTCTCGATATAACCATAAATTTCTTTTCTACAGTAAGTGAAATTGAAAACAAGAACAGCAGGAGTCCCTAATTTCACAAGATTTTTTTTTCAGAATATACATCAAAACACACAGTCACACACAGCTCAAGCATCATGACTCATTTCAGCACATTTAACTCACACCCCAGCAGGACTCTTCCGAACAGCTGACCAGCGGTGGAAAACACACAACCGACCGCCATCATTCGTTTCTCAGGCTCTGCAACCACACATGGTTTTCCAAAGGAAGCCCTGGCAGATGGAGAGAAACTGCAGGAGGCAGGAGAGGTCAGTGTGGAAGAGGATGGGGAGAGAGAGAGAGAAGACAGAGAGAGCAAAAGAAGAAATAAGAGGAGATGAGCAGAGGGATTTAGTTTGAGAGGAGAGGCGGTTGGGTGGGTACACGGAGGTCAGGGACTAGGATAGTAAAGCGACCTAAGAGGAGGTTGATAAGAATGAGGAGAGTGTCGAGAGGAGACGGTTTCTCCACAGCTGGTTCGTATTCCGAGAGTCAGATATACAGGCCGAAAGCAAAGCAGACGACATCGCAACGACACGGGCTCACCTTTGTCTGTCCAGGTCCTATTATCATAAGCAGTGAACTTGACATCGTGTGCATTTGTGCATGGGGGTGGGGTTGGTGGTGGCAGCCATTTTCTCCTCCCAGCGCATTCATTTGATCACCAATGCCAGGAACTAACAGAAACTAGTAACGGTGTTTCCACCTCAAAGTGACAGGCTCCGCATCAGTAGTGTTGATGGAAAATGAAAGCTGTGTTAAAGTGGTGACCCTATCCTTTTTTTCCTGCTTCCTTGTCCTTGTCTTGCCTTCTCTTTTGCTCTTTCCTTTTTTTTCCCTCACGGTGATAAAAAAATTATCGGTCCATTCCTGCATCCATTTTCTCTTTGGTGGTAAATATGTATCTTGATGGGTGCCAAAAGTTGGACTAATTGAGTGCAGAAACGTAATGAATGAAGGTGCATCCAGAGAAGGTAGAATCATACAGGAAAATATTATATCCAATCGTAAGAGAGTTGCCACAGCTCTCCAGAATGTAATGCAGCTGTGTGATGTTTTATGATTACAATGGTGGAAAACTCAGACCTGTATGTAAGTAGTTCAAACATATTTTCCTGGGTTACTGACAGATATTTTGAAGTTGTAAGAAAATCACCATCTGGAGTAAAAGAAGACAAGACAAAGTACTTAGTCATTACAAAAATAAATTTTGAAAAGCACAGACTAATGACATCTAAACATATGAGCGATGTATTTTCCTTTAATGATGGTGTTAAAAAACCGCACAACAACTGCATGCCAGCCCACTTTTCATGAAGCTTCTTTATTTCTTTATTCAGCTTCCGGGCACCCTTGACCAGAAACCCTCTGATGTTTTAAAATTTCTCCATAATACTTAATTTGAAAAATGTGGGTTATGAAAGTAACAATGGAGACATAAAAACATTTTGTCTTATATAAGACTCAAGCTCAGATGCGTAATTTTTGGTTCACAGCAGACGGAAGACTCATATATTTGTCCATCGGCAGCACGTGCAAAATTACAGGTCTCTCATTCCCCCATCTATGACTCTGTGACTGTTTGAGTATTTTTAGTGTATGTCTTTTTAATGACGGTTGAGAACTGTTGTCCCCAAAAATATTATTTTCTAGTGAGTCAGCATGAGTTCTCTGAGTCACCCCAATGTTTTTTGGACTGCAGAATCAAATGGTTGCATTTGAATAATCCTCAAATATTCCTGTACCAGCTGAGAGTGTTTCCACAAAACAGGAAAATCCCCACATTTCACATCTCCTTTAGTGAATAAGTTTTAGTAAGTACTTATCTTTTTACATATGAATATGACATCCCCATTGCTCGATAATTAATAACACAGGCTTGGACCTTATTCACCAACCACAGAACAAACTACCACGTGGTTGCTTTTTCAGCTTTAAAAATACTTGTCCATTATTTGCCTTTGCACTGCTTTTTCTTATTTTCTTGGTGGTTATGTTGAAGTGGCCAAAACAGTGACCTCTGTTTTGGCCCCATTGATGAATTTAGGTTTTGTAGATGACTCTCATTTTGTTTATCTGTTTAGTCATAGTGACTGTTGCTGTTTATTAACACATAACGCCTTGTGCAGCATTTTCCTGGGAAAAGCTACACAAAAAGTCAGCCACACAGTAGGTGTTTAAGACAGTAGATGTAATGCTTCAGTCATTTGGCTATTGGTTGAAAAGGGTTGCTTTTGGAAAAACACGGGTATGAGGTTTGTCCCATGCACAGCTTGATGTGACATGGGAATGTGTGAAAAAGAAGTCAATTCTCATCATTTCCTTTCTTTCTGCAGCAGGAATGTGTAAAGGTTATTTAAAACTCACTGTGCCTATGTCCTTATAGATTTAAGAGAGTTCAACTATGAGCTTCGCCACGTTAAGTTGGTGTAATTGAATTCCAGCGATACGTAGCAGAAAACGCTGGTCAGAAACAGCATTCTAGGCAGAGATGGCCCATGTGGATTTCTCACTTGGTCTCTGATTCACCGCCTCTAGTTGGCCCTCAGTTTCTCTGCTGTAGTCCTCTCTCTTTTCTTCTTTCATTTCACACCATCTTCAGCCCTCCCTTCTTTTCAACACTTCTTCTTTGTCTTTTAAACCAAATAACCCAAAAACTTTAATATCCATTTTTGCTCATCTTTCCTCTTCCTTCACCACCAGCTCATTTCAGCTCTGCACTGGAGCCAGAGGTGCATACCACGATCTCTCAGACATGACTTCCCTCCTCCTGTCCAGCAGCGGCAGAGCAATTCACACTGTAATTATTCAACCAGTATATTGAGGGAGGGTCACATATCAGCAGCTGGCCTTGCTCTGCCTGTGCTGATATATGACCCTGCATCCAACCACTATCTTTGTCAGTTTAAATGGGAAATTAAAGAGGATTGATGAAATGCATGACTGCATGTGGTGGTTTAATTATGGTTTTAATTTAGAGGAATCGCTTTTCAGCCAAATTAACCCACTTGAATTTGCCTCAGGACTTTTTTTGATGTAAAGCAACAAAGGTCACCAATTTGAATTAGACTTATTGGACAGAAGAAACACATTTTGTAATGAAGGACACTCTGTCAGTCACCAAGATAATGTCAACGTTTTCAACCTCAACCCATTAATAGGTCTTGTTGACAAGTATCACCAACCCCGCATTCAGTTAAAAATTACGGTCAGATCCAGGTTTCCAAACACTCAACACGCTCATAAAACAACAAGGAAAAGTAGAAAATTATAACAAGAAACCTTAATTTCCCATAAAATTGGGAGTGGCATCACATCTTACATTTCTGCAACTTGAGTACTTAAGGGAAATTAAGCTAAATTTGGGAACATTAGGCTGCAAGTGGATAAGCGTGGAGTTTTATAGCTCCAGCAGCTGTAGAGGAGCCCCTTTGCGCCTGAATACTACTTTATGTATCCCTTTCAACAATTTATTTATCCCTATGTGGACAAGCCACTGAACGCCAGCCACTCAGCTTGATATATGGAGGATGGGTTCTACAACAGGCTGGGATGCTGTGGGGGGTTCCATTGCACGCTAGAGCACACTTTATAAACACAAATACAGTGCAGAGAAAAAGGAAAAGCGCTCTGAACTGGTAGTTGACTGCATGTGTGAATCTTGTTTATCCGACGGGTTCATTACCTCCGGGAGCGATTCCATTTCGCTGCCTCTGTAAGTCAACTTATGCTCTGAACCATCACGGAGAGAAAGAGAGAGAGAGATCGCGCTGCTCAAGCGTTCAAAAGGAGAGAGCTAGCACGAGTTGGCAGTTGTCACTTGTAACTGAGGTCGAACCACAGTGTTCTTTCTATCGAAGATGGGGGTTCAGGGGGGATCGCCTGCACTTTCCAGAAGCCTGGCAAACTCAGCAACCATCTAATAGAAATGTGGGCTAAATCATTTCAGTTTTTCCTGGTCCTCATCTCCACCTCCACCCCTCCTCCCTCCTCTGTCATTAACTGTTTAGATGGATGATTTCCATTCTGCTATGTTGACAGAAACATAGTTGCTCCTGTCTTCCACTTAAGGTCAAATCATCCATCCTCAGATATTTTTATCTTAAAAACTATGCGCCAGTTTGACAAGCGAGATACCTTCACTTCATGAAGTGCACATCGACCGGGCGAAGCCCATTTGAAAGGTCGTTCTCATCAGCAGTATGCACACAAGCCTCATTGACCTTTGACGGGTGCTCTATAGGAGTCGATGATTAAACCGTCGAACTTGTCATCTTCATTCCCAGCGACGGCTCCAAGTGCTGTTGAGCTGATCTATGTGAATAGAAACAATATGTGTTCCTGACCAGAGCGGTAAATGACCTTAGTCATAAAAAAAATCAACAAGTTTTTCAACTGAATTCACTTAACAGCCTCGAGCAAAAACCATGACAACCCTGCTGAGGGTCAAAGTAGCGACAGACTGATTAAAGCAAGTGACTAATGTCAAACATTTCCTGATATCCACTAGTCTGAAAGCCATAATTCCCATCAGTCATCCGGGATGGAAAATGGCTGAACCCAATCTGCTCTTTAGCCTCAAGCAGAGATGAGGAGCAGGCTATTATATCTGTAAGCCTGCTTTTATTAACTCCACACATCCAGATTTTTTTCATTTAAAAATCAGGTCTTCAGACCCAACCATGTGACATCACTTGAGGCAGTTTATCAGACTTCACACAGCTTTATGCAACTGTTTTCACATGTGCAGCAGTGCTCTCAAGACCTGTAAACAGACTTTGATGTGTAAAATCAGTGGAGTTCCCTTTAAGGCCAACTATAGCTACCTGGCTGAAGCTAGGTAAAGATCTGACATTTTGTGTGCCTAATGATCTATCCTGATCTCATTCATAACTGGGTTTCGTGGTGCTGCAGACACATGACGACAACCACAAGAGGTCCCACATCAGAAAACGTAACACACTGTGGATCATTTTAAGGGGTTGACCAAAAACGACCAATGTCTCACGTTTCCATACCTGCTGATGCTGAGTGTGAGATGCTGAGTGCAGGTTTTGATCCTGTTCTGAGCCTCCATGTGTGTCATGTGCTCCGTGCTGTCGCCATTGATAGCCAGGATGGTGTCGCCTGGACAAAGGTCACCTTGGGCCGCCTTACTGCCTGGTGTTACCTGAAGATAACATTCACACACAAATGCGTGCACACACACACACACACACACACACACACACACACACACACACACACATATACCAGTCCAAGCACACCCAGGAAAAGAAAAGAAAGAGCTGTTACAAGTGGTGTCAAACTATCAGTGAGAAAGAAAGACAAAAAGAAAGAAAAAAGAAAGAGTATAATGTGGGAGTGTCAACACAGGGGCCAAATTCAACAAAAGCAGCTCTCTTTGATTTATGTATTGCCTTTGGGCAGCACTCTAGGTTTATTTTCAAAGCCAGCAACAGTGACACTGGAAGTGAGAGGCCAAGAAGCTATGAAGGTGGTGAAACATTTGAAGAACTGGAACATTTTAAACACTAGACTTTGAACCAGCGGAAAAAAAAACAAAAACCAACAATTTTAACAATCTGCAGTTTTATGATTTCCTCAGCTGCATAAGACTAAACTCAGCTAATGATTTCAAGTCCAGAGTAAGTTGTATTAACAGAGTTTGCATTGGAACCTTGAACCTTAACAACTGTCTCTGTGTAATGTTAGATTCATTCGCAGTATCTGCTCAATATGTTCTTTAAGCTTTTTTTTTTTTTTTTTTTTGGTTTGTCATTCGGAACATTTTGATCCCAAAACACATGTCTGCATCGCTAATTTTGCAGATTATCTTTCATCCTGCTGACAGTGAACAGGTTCCTCTCACATCCTTCACCCAGAAAACACACTGTCTGTGGATACTTGAGTCCACAGGGAGGCAGAGGAGGGGGAGGGTAGGTGTCCCAGTGTATGTTTCACCTTCACAGACACACTTAGTAACATATGATAACAATTTTCCATATTACACTACATCAATAAATGTCCCAGCTATTTGTAGGCCTCTTGCCTTTTGGACTGGTCATATGGTTTTGGCAAAATAACCAAGAAAACTACCAATCAAATCCTCCATCATCAAACCGATACATCCACAGTAAAACAGTCATTGCATGGGCAAGCAAGCTGCAGGAGGAAAAATCGCCTTTACTAGCAAATGAAACAAAATGTAATGAAATGCGAACAATTGTCATCGCGGTTCCGGTCGCTCTTGTTTGTGTTCGTGTCAAGCTATGACATGTAAGGACTATTAGTTTGATCATTTTTCCAACCATTAATGTGTGAGGAGATTTCTGCAGCTGATTCAATTGCTACAGTCACACTGTTTCTTTATGAATTGAAAGGTAGTCTGTATGCATTTTCACCAGATAACAGTAGATTTGCCATTCTGTATTGCAGATTGAATAGATTAAACCAGTATTCATTAACTGTTCCAAACACATGTAGAACATCATAGCAGTAGCTAGTTTTGGCATAAACAATACAGATTATTACTACTGACTGTTACTGACTGTGCTCATTGGTATCAGCCACCAAAGACACAATTAATAAAAGTAAGTGACCAGGGCAGAATTGTGACTCCAGCACTTTGTCAGAGCTAAGACCAAAAATGACTACCTGTATCCATAAATGCACAGGAGCAGGATTAGGATGATCTCCTGCTAATGAACCCCATGCACGCCAAGTGTGGGTGATTAATTCATCTGAGTTTTTAAATGGATACTCTCTTATTTCTCATTCATCTCCAGTATACCAGAGCGCCCACTTCCTGACCCCGCAAACGCCTTGTAATGCCTATTATCTTGACAGTCATGACAGATGTATTGTGTTTGGAAACCGTGAAACTCATGCTGAAACAGCCTAACACTTACCTCAATTAACAGATATTATTAGTAATCTAATCCAAGACAAATTAAGATACTGTTGATAAAAGGATCCATGTTGGGATAATGAGAGAGGAGGGAGGAGAAAGAGAGGAGCTGTTCTGTTTGTGCAAGAGAAACAGACTCGCTAATCTGGGGAGGAGACGAAGAGCAAAGGCACACAAGTTCACGCTCCATAGAAGCAATTAATGGCTGTTGTGTGACCAAATGTAGAACTCCTAATTTACATGGACTGCCCCAGTGTCCCTTGACTCAGTTCCGGTGCCCAGAGGTCAGCATATCAGGAAATGTACGTTTGTGTGTGTGTGTGTGTGTGTGTGTGTGTGTGTGTGTGTAAAGGCAGGTGAAAGAAAAAGATCTTTCAACTCACTTTTATTCATCAACTGTTTGTTTGCTGAAATCTGGCATAAACTGCATAACTGAGCAAGTATAATAAAAGAGACTAGGTTCTAGATTTAGACTTTTTAAGGAGCAAGAATAAGCAAGGACATTTTTAGGTATGTATATGTGGTGAGGGTAACAATTGTTGTTTGTCACTGCATCTGGTTGACAGACACTAACTGAGGTTGTAGTTTACCCACGCCATTTAGCTCCAACCTCCCGGTGAGAATGCATTTCAAAATGTTTGTGTGTGAGTGTGTTCAGTTTGTGCCTGGGCTGTGTCAATAGTGACCCAAGTTCATGCACCCAGTCAGCACACGCTGAGGAGTATCACTACGTCAGGCTGTGAATAGTAGCGCATGAATCACACACACACACACACACAGAGTATGCCATGCCACAATGGCATGACTGAGGTCGTCAATTAGAGGACAAACATTCCCCGAAATGTAAGAGTGGGTGTAGAGTTACAGAGCCCAGACATTATCATCACAATTCATATTTACACTGCAGATGTAGTGATGTAATGACTTCAAACTATGGAGTTTTGAAATTGAATGTACTTTATAATTACATCCAACGACCTGGGTGTTGTGCTTAGCTTCCATACCAACATTTTGTTGTTTTTTTTTTACTATATATTTTTTGTCTTCTTACCACGTGAAACTGCTGGTAGTAACAAAGATCAACTTCCACTAGCTTCACTCTTGACAGAGGTAAGAAAAGTTATACCGGTTTTGCAAGCTGTGCTAATAGTAGTTATTCTATTAGGCAGAGATGGAACCAGAGTTGGTGTGAACAATGTAAAGTGGTTTCTAAAACTTGATGTAGAGGAACAATAAATTGACAAAATGACCCAACTTTTACAAAAGTAGAAAAGTGATTATCATATGGTATGAATTCAATCCCATTTTCACCCAGTAAACCTACTTTCAGTTTCAGTGACACTGTGACTTTGTTAAAAACAGTGACAAAGAATTTCTACTCCTTACTCTGGACAAATGAGAGCTGAAACAGTATAGATTAGTTCATAGATTATCATCATATACAGAAAATTTGATTATATGAGAAGGTAACTATGATATGGTACTTAGAACTGATAATATAACTCGATTTTCTGTCACAAACTGCTCTTACTGCTAGAAAGATGATTTACACTAGTTGATGTAATTTGAAGAAGCTGCAACGAAAGACAATCATTCAGTAAGCAATTACTTTTGAAATAATTAGTCATCTAACAAACAGGTACTAGACAAGTGATATTAGTGTTAATTGCACAAGCAGCCATCACGGATTTGAGGAACACTAATCATGCAGAAAGCAACTTCACTGGTTGTTACAATCTAAACAGTCACATCACAAACAGTGACATATTAATTGCTACCAGATGGAGTGGTTACAAATGTCGGGGGCCTCACGTCACACAGAGTCACTGCGTGCACGCTTGGAGGCCTGATGAATGTGTGCTGATGTGCGTTTCACTGTGTTTTTTTCTGTGTGTCTGAGAGAGGCAGAGAGAGGTAGAGAATACAGGTGTTGCATGTGTACAGTATATACAAAGCTGCATCTACAGGTCAAGGTACGCCTATGTCAAAGTAATTGTTTACGCCTGTGTGTACTGTCTTTCTACCTCATCTGAGCAAGACCTTCAGAGGTTTTTTTCCCTGCAACCGTGGTATGTAAAGCACATATATGATCCAGATGAGATCTAATACTCTATGTTGCATGTTTCGAAGAAAAATGTTTTTTGTTGTTTGTTCAGGAATTTGAATAAGAATTAGATTAGTGGGAATTTTAGTTACACTATTAGCAGCCCAAATAAGCACTGCATACTGTATAATTTATAGTAGTGTCAGAGAGCAAGTTTGCAGGTCAAAGACATCTAGACGCCTGAAGTTAAAACTGAACAAATTTGACTGAAAATTGAGGGTTTTGGTGGGCTAGGTTATAATACTGCTGTTTCCCCAACTTTTCTGTGACGTGTTATAATGTGTATTTAGGACCAGATAACATTGAAATATAGGCATTTAAATATCATGCAAAACAGTAGCTAGTGGTATAGAATATCTGAAGAAATAACTGAACTTTGGCTGTTTAAATGCTCTGACCTTCAAATCACCAAATCAGCACTGTCTGGTTATTGTTTCTGTTGTGTTTGAGAGAAATCACACTTTAAATGTTTTGCCTGAATTCCACAGGGACACTGCTGGGTGGGGGGGCTATGAGTCGCACATCTCAGCTACAGCGAGAATAATTCCTGGCAACGTGTCAGACGCCTTTGTTTGCTTATTGGACTCGCGATAGGAACCATGGTTATGACCTTGGTGACACTTTGGAGAGACATTACATAGCCTGGGGTGTGAGGTTCTGACTGAGTGATTATCACTCAAAACAAAGGAGGCGAATCTGCCAAGTATTCAATATGAAGTTTAAGAGATTAAATACGTGAGGTTGGACTTCAATGAGAACACAAGGAAATGGGAGAGAAAACTTAATTGCACTCTTCAGTAATGCATTTGGAGTGTCTAAAGACCATGGCATTACTCACTGTTATCACTCATCAATATTACTCATAAATAAGTGTGCAGAAACTCATAAATCTGATTCATAATGAGATCATTCTGCAACATAGAGCAGCTTTCACTAAGAGTTTAATGAGAGGTCTTTCAATGGTGTGATTCTTCACATGTTGTATATGATCTGAGGGGCATCGCAAGAATCCTGTTTTAGATACTTGGCAAACCTTGCAGCAAACACATCGAAACAAAACATATGGTGATACCAGCTATTAAGACAATGAAAAGATGAGAGGTTAGAAAGGGAGCGAACATAACTCTACTCCGTCTGAGAGGCTATCTTAAGTCAAACTGCAGCCTAGAACTTCCTGTTTTCACCATAGCCTTTTATACAGACACAGGTTCATCTGTAAAACTGAAATTGCTGAACTCTGTAGTGATATTTTTCTGAAGTCTTGGTGTTAAAAGACCAGAAATCTGCTCTACTAAGTCACTGCTCAGACAGCCTCATGTTGGCACCTGCTAATCACAGAAAGCTTCACTTTTCTTACATCAGATAACCAGATGAGCAGGACAGTTCAGTAACCCACATGCACTTGCATTGTTTCCCCCCATGTTACTGTTTCAGGAACTCCACATCTTCACTGACAACAGGAAATTCTCAGAGAGCACCATCTGTTATCTTCTGCTCAGTTGGTTTTGGAGATGCAGCTTGTAGCATCTATAATTCCTAGCCTGGAGAAAGAGAGCCCAGTTTCAAAGCTGACCATACGACTAGCAGTGTCAGAGAAACAACCCAGGCTTTTAGGTCACATGTTCTGTCTCTGGTATGTGGCAATGAGCTACACAGATGTACACTGAGAGATTAAAGTGTACAAAGGACATATGACTGCTAATGCAATCAAAGTTATGCTTGCTCTTAATTCATGCAGTGGACATGGAGTGATATGACTTGATATGCTTAGAGACATTGTCTCTATGTCTTGTTTCTTCCTTAAAGGACAGGTTCAAGTGTTGTTCGGTCTGAACACCACGCGGCTAATTTGTCCACCCAAAGAGTTTTTGGACTTTGTAATCATTACTCCTGCCCAAACTGGCTGTGATCCCTTCATCACTCTCCCCCATGACTCGCAATGTAACCACTAAAAGAAGGCATCTCTTTGGGGCCAGTATGAACAGGAGGAATTATTACAGTGACCAGCAACCCTTTAAATTTAAACACAGGCATGTCAGTGTTGTTTTAAGACAGATTAAAAGATTAGAAAAAATGTGAACCTATCCTTTATGTTGCATAAGCAACATTCGACCACACAGACAGTTTATCCTACTCTGATAATCTATCAGTCTGTCTGAAGTTGGACTTTGTCCATTTCGATGGAAACAAAAGACACCACAGAGAAAACAGCAGGATCATGTGAGTCCATATGATGAGTCAACAGTTATTACATGAATCTTTATGAAGAAGAAGGCTTCACATTCTGCTGTCATTGTGGTGGGCAGTGACTTTGTTTTGGACTAGTTCTGATACTATGAGCTTTATCTAGTATTTTGATTAATTAATGCATAACAAATTTATCATTTCACTCATTTCTCAGGCATCAATGCCCAACTTTCTCTGGTTCCAGCTTCTCAAGCATGAGGATTTGTTGGTTTTCTCTGTTTCATCTCACTGTAATTGAATATTTTTTGTTTGGACGGTTGGTTTGAAATCTGCAATGACAAATTCCTATCTTGCATCAACAGGACAGACCACACAACAGCATGCACAACATATAGTTCTCAGAGGGGAAGCTGGACAGTGATCCAGGTCATTATTTAACACTCAGTTGTAAATTCCTGTCCAGAAGACGACTGTTTGCCAGTTGGCAGAACTGACAAGTGTCCTGCGTCACCTTCTGCCTGGACACTGGTTTACAAAAAGGCTTATGCCACAGCTGCCATATTTAACACATCCTCTCTAAATGTTTCTGCAGTTACATAGGTGATTTTATATGTTCCTGCCTGTCTGCCGCTCATTCTCTCCCATGCACACCCAGCCGGTTTACAACCTACCACTGCGCGCACACACACACACACACACACACACACACACACCGCAAATGTTTCCAGAGTCAAGTAGACATGCCATTAACTAGCTAGAGTCCTAATGGGCTGGCAGGGGACTAATGGGCTTATCCTGAGACATTATCACCTTGAGCAAAGAACCAGCTGCTGCCATCGGAGCTTGTTTTTTTTCTGGTATTTACAACTTTCACTGTCTCCAAGTGCAGGTGTTTTGTGGCATTTGCTTTTATATATGTAGAAAGACATGGAGGAAGAAGGGAGGAGATCTGTCAATCATGCAAAGTAGAAGTATAATTGGAAGGATTGCATAAAATACTGTAAAACTCAGAAGCAACAAAGCTTTCAGGCTCTGTTTAAACCTTATCTTTTCCTCTATTGACCAACCAACAAACACTGTTACACCCTTCTGGCTTGTACAAACCTTACATGATACTAAAATTCCCCCCAAAGAGGCAGTTTGGATCCCGTACGACATAAAATATCCTTCCCTGAAATGCTCTCACAAATACAACTCTTCATCTCCCTCCATGTATCTCTTTCTGTGTCACCATTCAACACGCTGTTATTGCCGTCTTGGGTATGCACTGTACGGCAAGAATGCAACAACCATATGATGAATAGTGAGTTTAGGGAAATACTCCAGCATATCAGCAGCAATGAATCACATCATGCTTCAAACTCAGAATGCAACCAGCTCCCATGAGGTGAGGCGAGAGGATTCCTTTCCCATCACTTCTTTTTAAAAAAAAAAACAAAATCACTTCTCATTGAATTTTATTTTGCTTTTTGCACTCGCATAAACCACAATATAAAGACCCCAGGATAAAACAATTATCGAGTTCTGCCAATAAAATGCATTTCGTGTTGTCAGCTGTTGTTTCAGAGCATGTGACGTCAATTGGATATTGAACTGCTCTGCAATGGCTGGTAGAAAGCAAAAAAAAAGTCTTCAAGAGGTAGTGTAATGCTGCAACATGCTGCCAAAAGACTGTGTGTATTTATGCCTCTGACATTACATATTTTGCTAAATATGCTTGCATCTCAACAGCTGCTTCCTTCTCTAATTTTCAAGCCAAGATTTTGGAATTAGCCGAAACTCCCTTATTTATTCTCGCGAGCAGCCTCTCCATGTGAGCACTCGTTTTTATTGCCACCTTTGCTATGTAACTGTCTGCAGAGTGAAACCTGTAATTCATTTTGCTGTTGCCATCATCACTGAGTTACGCAATGTTCACAATGCAAAAAAAAACAAAAAACAAACAAACAAAAAAAAGACTTCCCTGTGCATGCTGTGGTTTTTATATTGGCAGTCGTGCAAGTATGTGCAGATTAAACTGCTGAGAAATAGTGAAATTGGTCATATTGAAACCACAACTTGCTTGTTGTGCTAATTACTAAAGAAGTTAGGATGGTATGCACCACAAAAGTTGAGATGCCTTGAGCCTGCACTAAGCAACATTTGGACTTTAAAGTAAGCATTAAACAGAAGAGAGCTGAGGCCATAGGGTAGAGTTTCTCTTTATTCCAAATGAATTCTAGTGTAGGGCACAGTCTCTGTTGGAAACTCTACTCCACACACACAAACTGAAACATGAAAATCGAGCATACAGTGAGTGATCTGTCCAGAGTTCACAATGATATCTGAGCTCCTACCGAAGCAAGACATTTAGGTACAAGGAGTGTGGAGTGTATTGATGTTGGATTTTGTTTTGTTTTTTAAAGTGTAAAGATTCAGATACAGATACAGGCACTGTGATTTGGAAAAGCAAAGGTGCAGAGTTAGCAAGTGTGTCCAGAAACCCACAGACATACAACTTCCAAGACTGCAAACACTGTGAGTCAAAAGCATTGCATCACGGCTCTTTTTATGGATATAGCATGTAGGTTTAAAAACAGAGAGCACTTCAGGTGACCTTCAGGGGTTCGTCTGCTTCTCTCAGGGTTGTTAATCGCCCGCCGTAAATCTAAAAATTACACCTCTGGTTTTCGAGTGCTAGGGCCCTGTAGTTAAAGGGTCGGATAGGGGGGCTGGCGATACAGCTGAGCACAACACCTGGAATCCCTCAGCAGCACCAATGAGCTCTGATGAAAAACAAATGTCAGCAGCCTCCCCACCACCGCTGCTGCCACCACCACCACCCCCCTCTTCCCCCTTCTGTAAGCCCCTGCAGCAGGACCGGGGCTGTGTTTACCCTGGCTGGGATAAACTATAGGCTACTGCCAGATCCACTGCCAGCGCACTGACTCTTGACCCATATTCTGAGGGTCAGGAAAGTTCATGAAAGTTTGAGAATAGCACTACCACTTCTTCTGCTACTTATACCATCAACTGTGATAATAATGATAAAAGAACACATGTAATAATACTCAACAATAATATTAATAATGATGCAATTTCCAGACATAGAAAAAGTTTTAAAAGATCTGCATGAACCTGTCTCACTGTAATCTGGAGCTAGTTACTGACACATGGTCAACAGTTGGAAAAATATCTGCAAATTACATACTTTATCTCAATTATTCATTTCAAAATCAATGATAAACTTCTTGACATAAACCATATGTCCTCCTCATATTGATGTAATTTTATTCAAATTATTAAAAACTCTTTCAAAAAACATCACTATGATGTGTTTTTTCTTCTCACATCTATTGACACTGATGATATTCAAAGCCTTTAACTGATGGTCGGCCAATTGCAATGACTCACTAAATTGCACTGGCAACTTCAGCTGCCAGGAATTAGACGGCACCATCTGTCAGGTTTTAGAGTAAAGCTCCCGTTCATACACTTATAATGACTGCTGTTAGGGGATGACGGACGCCGGCGACCTCTTATTTAAGATTAATTAATTGGGGCTGCAGTTCCAGGTTGACTCATCTCCAGCTTTCCAATTCATTTAGCATAAGCATCATTATAAAATCACTAAAGCAGCTGTAATCAGGGTGATCATCGCGGTTCCGTGTGTAGGAATAAGATCATCTAAACTTCGTTGGCAAGTTGAGGTGCTGATGATGAGCCCCTCCGGCGGCGCGTAGCCGACTCTGAGCACGGCTCAATGAATGAATACACGTCGAGACAAACAGACAGGCAGCGAAGTTACTACCTACCCTGGAGATGGTTAGCGGTGTGCTGAAATCCCGTCCTCCCACCAGTCGAAAACCCCAAGGAGAGGGTCCCTTTAGTGTCACGGTCTGGGGCATGTTTGGCATGGAGACAGCGAAGAGGGGAGAAGACGGGTGACAGACAGAGTGCGAAGGGAAATGTCCGCGGTTCCTGGATATACTTTTTTTTTTTTTTTTTTAAACAGAAAGAGCCAACGTGAAGTAGCTAGAGTCCTCTCTGCCTAGCTGCTAGGCAACGCTGTCCCGACTGTGAAAACTTTCCTCCTCTCTTGATTCAAGTTTAAATAACGAAGCCGCCTCTGACGTGGGATGACGGGTTGTCCTGCCCCCCTTCACCAGGGCATGTACGGAGTGGGAGGGGACGGAGCAGTGCTGGGGGGAGTCACAATAGTTAGCTTTCTGTTCAGTGATACAGGTATAAATGTGGCTAATTGGACTCAGCATACTGTATATGAGTGTACGTGGGTTTCCTATTTATTTGCCCTTCTTGTCACTCATTAATTCATTTTCTTTCAGCATTTAACCTGTTGCTCTTCCATCAGTGAACACACAGGTAAGGCTACATTCATCAAAGACTTTCATGAGTAACGGGATAATTAGCAGGCTTAGATTTCATTTTTTTATATGGGTAAATCATTTACACACTTGAAAAGTTTATCTTCTTAATTTAAAAAAAGGTGGTTTATCTGGTTTTCAGCTGATAATGATAACTGTAGCTGTGTGTTAACAAAAGCTAACAAAACCTTAGGCACCATCTGAAAACATAGAGGTTTAATTGTTTCCTATTAGACTATAAGTTATTATCTATCCATAGTATTTTCACCAATGTCATTAATAAAGGGTTTCATTTTATCTTCAGCATTGCTCCTTATATTCCCATTTAAAAGGAATAGAATACTTACATTTTTATCAAGAATTGTCCCTCACAGGATACACAGCTCTCATGGGAAAAACAAGACTAGTTGTAGCTGATGTTTAGCAGGTGTCATGTTTGACTTTGTTATTTACTGTTGTATTTCAAAGTGTTAGCGTGCTAACATTTCCTAATTAGAACAAAATACAAAAGTACTGCTGAAGCTGATGGCAGTGTCATTATTTTTCGGGTATGTGGTTGTGAACCAAAGTGAAATTCTGACTTGATGAAAGTGCTGGAGGAAAAGTCAGGGGATCCCCAAAACTATTACGGCTCACTTCGTGGAGGACATGGATGTGTGGAGTCTGCTAAATTTCACGGCAATCCTTCCAACAGTTGTCGAGACATTTCACTAAAATATCTAACAGAACGATGTTGCCATCCGTTAAGCTGCTAGTGTGACTAAAAAGAAACGAAAACATAGACGAGGGCTCGCAAAATATGCCGGCCTTTAGGTCCTTGGAGGATAATCTGGACATCCACTTACGACTAAGACCGGTCAATAACTCACTGATCAGGGTCTTAAGCAAAACGCTGTGAGCCCTCAGTATCGTCTTTAACAATGAAGATGTTGTGCTGAAATCTGGATGCCTCATTGGCAGAAAAGACCTCTCCCATTTGTCTGGATATCCTAGTATCCTCTCTGCCCCACTTCTTGATTCTTTAATTTCCCCAGCCAATTACAGAGTGAGTCGCTGAGCTACAATTTTTCTGCTGCAGAGAGGAATGATCTCATAGATATTCCTGGGAATCTGTCTTTCAGACAACTGCAGGCATGTGGAGCTATGTCTGAAGATCTGACTCAGTTTGAGTCAGACGCTTACCCATCCCAGTTACTGACTCAAAAAGTGGCACTGATGTCTATGATGTCAAACCAACTGGATCTAAACATCAGGTATCCCCACTACTGCAATTGTGAGTGTGAGTTTTCAAGGTCTTGTATAAACTTTGCTCAATGAGCTGCTGTGTCGCAACAGCTGAGCATTGATGCACACAGAAGTGATCCAAGCTGACAAATGAGAGAGAATATGAGTCAGATGACACCCCTCTAAAGTCACTGAGGTCAAATCAGATCAATTCAGTGTACGCAAACTTACAAACCTCCTCTCAGGACTTTGTATTATGACCAACGCAAATCAGATGTTGACACTTGTTGAGCAAAAATTAGGAACATTTAAGGGTTTGGAAAAATAAAACAAAACACATCTATACAGGAATTTGTATTGACATGAAAACAAAGCCAATAATCATATTTCAGCAGGTGTCACCAGGCGATATTTACAGACTGTTCCTTTACTTGTTACCAAGGGTACATCAAAGGATGACTGACCAGGATGACGGGGCTGTAGTCTGCACTGGAGATTTATGGAGCAGATGAACGGGCTGACATTTCGGATATGTCTCTTCTTCAAAGCCTGTCGCCAATAAATCTGAGTCAAACTACAGAGAGCTCCCCTCTCTCTGTTCTTTCTCCCCCGGATAGTCGTCATTCAACATACCCTTGGCAGCATCTAAGAAGTCCTTTTAAATGCCTACAAATCTATTTACTCACTGATTTTTTTTCTTGTCTGTGTTACGTAGCCAAAAAGGACCTGAGGGAAGCAGGTAAGACAAGCGGTGTTGTAATCATGAGCTGTCTGCCTCTGTCTGGATTATCTCTGCTGTTGGGGAGAATGATGTCATCTAAGCTATTGCACAAACGTTGATTCCTCAGCTTCTTCACTGGTAATAAATAGAGTCTTATTAATGTTGTCAAAGTATCCAGTAATCTCCATTAAATGAATTCTCATGAGCTGAGCATGAATTTTACTGACAGAAATGTATTTTTAGTAGAATACCATGGGTTTTTAACAGTTGTCATTAGTCCAGAGGTCTTTAGCTATGCAGGTCTTCAGCTATGCAGAGCCTTTGTAGCCTCTTTCAGCTCATTGTTTTGGTTTTAAGGCCAACAGCTTCACTGTTTGGTTCATTCTCACTGCTCTCAACATTCCTGTTTCCAACTATTTTCATTGAAAATGTTCTGGTAAACCCACCCCATGACAGACACAGTTAGAAACTAGCTGGTGAACAGAAGACCATTTAGCAACTTAAAAGCCAGATATTTCCCTCAGACGACCAAAACAGAGTCAATATGCAAGTGGACACTGGACTTAAATCAATCAGGTGGCCAGAGACTCCAAAAACCCATCCATCCATCCATTATCTATACCCCTTAATCGATAAGGGTCAAGGGGAGGCTGGAGCCTATCCCAGCTGACATTGGGCGAGAGGTGGGGTATACCCTTTTCAGATTGCCAGTCCATCAGGGCCAACATACATAGACAACCATTCACACCTACAGGCAATTTAGAGTCACCGATTAACCTAACCTACATATCTCTGGACTGTGGGAGGAAGCCAGAGTACCCAGAGAGGGTTCATGCAAACTCCACACAGAAGAGCCAAAACCTTTAAATAGGCAATAGGTTTCCTAGCATCTTGCTCAACAAGATAATTATATTTCAATGCTGGCTACAGGTTGTTGTGGTGTGTCCAGGTGGCCAGAAATCAATTTATGCAGGTTTAAGTTAGTTTGTAATCAAAAACCCACATTTATCATTTTAATACCAGATTTCTGTTTAGCATTGCTAAGACAATTTTGACCAAGGTTCAGATGTCTGCCGCAGGCAAATCTAGCATCAGACACAGCTCCCAATTGGTAACATCTTTGCTACATTACCAGAAAAATACACCTTATTTACTCTGTTTTCCTACTCACACAACAGTAGGTAGCTTTATGTCCCCTGCACCGAAAATGGTTAAATCTATGACACAGGAGGGAAACAATGGTGCCACTTAGCAGTGCTGTGCCTGGAGCGCCCCACAGGGAAGCAAATAGTTTAAGGGAAATCATGAGCTTAATTTATGTGGTTGCAATATTGCTGAGTCAGAAATGAAAAACAGATGATTTCATAGCATAAGACCACCACAAGCCCAAAGCTATCTCATAAGAATGTTGCAGACTTACACATATACCATCAGCAAGTTACTGATAGATAACTGATAGAAAAGAACAGCTGATACCAGAGGAAATATTAATATTTAACTGCAGCATATGTGTCCCTATATTTTACATTTACCCCTACATCTGAACATTTAACTTTCCAGTCACGCTGCTAAACTGTGATCAGTTTAATGTGTCAGTTTTTGTGTATACATACAAAGTATTTGTGGCTAAAAAGCTTCTGTTTGCTCAGTAAATGTTACAGTGGAAGTTAGAATAAATATATTCAAATGTATTCATTGCACAGATCAGATCATCACTTTTCAGACCAGAGCAACTGCTGTGGTTTCAGTTTGTCTAGCTGGTGAGAAAATTGTTACAAGAATAAAAATCAACCTTGACACAGCCATCCATCTTCAGACATGTAATTGAACGGCTGTTTCCTAGCCACACACACAGACACACACACACACTCTCACACACTGACCAGATGCTAGCAATGAATATTTAATGTGGTGCTGCAGTGTTACTGTTGTTGGAATAACAAACAGATGTGAATGGATCTTCAAGTGGAATGAAATATCCACTCACTATTGAAACAGTGTGCCCAATTGGGAGTCACAGGTGAAGTCACACATTAAATGAAACTTTAAAACAATCACAGACATATTGAAGAGCAGGAGTCAGAGGTGCTTGTTAAATTTGTCCAATAATCTTTTCATACACTGTTTCAGTATAACTCTTTCCATGCACATGCTTTTCATAAAGAAGCATGAATAGGTGCTGGAGGTGGTACAGTGTGTGGACGTGTGTTCTCAAGTTGTTTGCATGTGTCTAAAACATGCTATTATACGGTTTTTGCAAGGCAGCACATCTCATCAGGGGCCCAACATTCCTGTTTGGGGATGTGGCAGGCTTGTTTACATTATGTATACATTTAACATTTAAGACATGTACGTGACATACCAGAAGGACTTGGAATGAGTGCAACCACAGACTTCCTTGTAAAATAAATATAATAGGAGATTAGGAAATAAGTGCAGGTGGAAGTCAGTTGTGGCTGAATACAGAGTACAAAGTAGTATACGGGGCTGGACTATGACCTGGAGGTATAGATGACAATTTCACAATACAGTCTCAGTTTCATGATCATATACGTAGAATAACAAACTTTGTAATGTAATAATCCACCCCTCTTATCTGCCTAAATATGAGGCGCCTTTTATGCAAAGTTCAGAATTCAACAAGTCCTCCTACCTTACCCTTGGATTTTACCCACAAGAGCTAACCAGCAGCAGGCCAGGTCATGGTAACAATAATAAATGTACAGTTAAGGTTGTGGAACAGTCACAGTCTACTTAGGTTAAAACAAAAAAAAAAGAACGAAAGAACAGAAAAAAACATGGTTTTGGTTACAATAAGTATTTCCATAATGGTTACAACAATGGGTTAGGTTGAAGTTGTTCAATGGTTATGGATCAAAAAACCAACGTTGACTATTGGTTTCACATGGGAAACGAACAGCGGTCTCCTGTGTCTCCTGTCCTGTGTTTTGTCGGCCCATTCACCCACCCCAGCCTCCTCCTAATGTGGGCTTAGTTGTTCTTTATTCTACGTCATCTGAATTCCACCTGAGAACCAGAGCCACTGTAGTCCATAAATATTTGGACAACAGATTTTCTATTGTGTTGGCTCTGTGTTCCACTGGATTGTTTTTACAGTTAAACAGTGACTGAGGTTTAATTGCTGACTTTCAGCTTCAATAGTATTTGAGTGTCTTTGCGTCCATACTGAGTGAACAGCGTCAAAGTCGAAGCCCTTTTTACGAGGCTGTTCTTACAAGAAATATGGCAGCATCAGTCGTGTCAGCACATGCCCCAAAACAACATATGTTTACGTTCAAGTGGCAAAGCCCTCAGCTGTTGGAATTATTACTGTAAGTGTCTAGTAGTGTTGTTGTTATAGAGCCACATGCAAAAAGTTGAACTAAAACGCAGACGACTGCTGTTTGTTCCTTGTTTCCTATTGAAAGTCAGTGTTGGTTTCTCCCAACCATGTTGTTCCAATACTTTAACCAAGTGCTTATACAACAACCATGACAACAAAGGTCCTCTAACCTTAACAAAGTAGTAGTTTTAACACAAACCATAATGTTTTGGTGGACCCAACCAAGTCCTTTTTGTGTCTAAAACAAACCAAACCTTATCCAAAGCCTTGTCACATCATAAAATGTATCTATTTTTCTAAAAGTGATTTGTAACAGTTTAAGGAGGCTCCAGCAAACAAAGTCGGCCTACTGATAATTTGAAGGATTTAGCCCTCTTTATACATAATCCTCAACCCTAACCCAGGACCTACTGACTGATATGCAGTGAGACGGTTTGCAGGTCACCTTAAATTCACCTTGAGTGGCACTTGTGATCATATTTCACGACTGCTTATATTAGAGTTTATCTGCAGGGAATCTGCAACTTTTTCAGTATGTTCTCACGCTTTTCCTCCCTCCTCCCTATCTCTCTCCCTCTTTCTCACACACACACACACAAACATACTCTCTCTTTCTAATTCCTTCTCTCACACAGAGTATCTAATTAAGCTCACCAGCATGAATCATCAAACCATTTCCACCAAAACCATCCGCTGAAACCTAAATGGGGCTATAGATAACTTCTCTCCAGTATCACAAACAAAAACCATAATTGACACCAAGCCTCCTCATTATATCAGAACGAGCCAATCTGATGCTGTGACTAAGGATTTAAACCAATAGTCAGGAACCGCTGTAGTCTCATGTAAGCAATTCATGTAAAAAAAAAAAAATAATGATAATAAATATGACTCACTCTACATTGCCACTCTGCATTACATATTTCATTATCTGGACATTATTTTGGTCTGAAAAAAGCCATTTTTATTCATTGCTGTTGTTTTAGTTGTTTTTGCTAGCTGAATGGCTAAAAGAGGCTGGTTGGGTCTTAAATAGTCAAAAGTATTGGTTAGATCCAAGCCAGAGTAAACGTCTGTGTTTATGCAGTAAGCCCCAGGATAGATATGTCTGAATAAATTTGACCCGAGTGGTACTGAAATGGCATTGTGGTAACAAACTACCCAACCAGATGAGGTTTTATCTGCCAGACAAATAATTGATTACAGTTGTGGTTCCATGTGGAGGATGCCTGCATCAGGGACAAAATTATTTGAGAGAGCTGATACCCATTTTGCTCCTCAGAATAAAACAGATTAAATTGAATACCAGGAACTAAACCCCATGCTGGTCGCGATAAAGAGGACTGAAAATGAAGGCACTGACGCTCCAGGCCTCGAGTCTGGCTTCGGGATCATCTGATTCAAATCTAATTTAATCATTACTAAATGCCCCACACACAGATATTACACCAGATCAACACTGCAACAATGCATTCTTTGTGCCTGTGCTGGATGTTTCTGAGCCGGGAAAGACACACAGATGTCTCTCACGTGTGCACATACCAGCTGTTGACAACTGAGTTCAGCACATTCGCTGCTTTATTTGTATTTACAGTCGATGCACAATAACAGAGCATTGAAGGCCAACGCCACTGATGCCAGCTCGCAGGCCTGCCTCTCTGACTCACGGCTTGTAATGTTTATACATCCGATATGCATACACATATAAGGTGAATATAGCAGACATATAACATGATATTAATTATTAAACAATCTTAATTAAAACAATGATTCAATTGTTACAACAAACATGTCATCACATTAGAATGTACGTTCTGTTGGATATATTTTAAAAGAAAGTTTGCATGTTAATAAAGCCAAGCGCATTAATTTCCTGCCACAGAAGTATTTATTGGAAATTAAAACTTTGGCTATGTTGACAGAATATGTATCAAACATATCATACAATGGTACACCCATGCTAGCATGCATGGAAAGTATCAAAGTGCATTTGTTCAAGTGTCTCTATTTTGACGTACCTATGCTTAACTTAAATACTTTAATTGTATGCAACTTTATACTTACTTTATACTTTACATCTCATGCTCTTTGTTGAACAGTAACCACACTAATAATATAATCTGAATCATATGCAACATGGATGCATTTTACATATGAATGGATCAGTGCTAATATTTCTATACTTTGGCTTATGTGGCTTGTTCAAACCCAAAAACCAACAACTGACAAACATCTCACTCATTTCTAGTGGTATCAAGCCATTATTCCATGGGATCAGATAGTTTAATTTGTCCTGTTTTCATTATGTCAAACTCAGCCTCAACCCAAACACAACAGATAAACTGGATAATCCATGGATTGAATATAGATTGAATAATTAATTCATTTATCTTTGCAATTTATGTGTACAATCACTTAGTCCTGGTCAGTTGTGGTTTAATTTGAGTGGGTGTGTAGGTTTAAGTTGTATGCATGTGTTTATCTTTTGTCTGTCAGCTTGGTGCTTGCGGTTGGGTTACAGGAAAAATGTAACTTGTGCAAGATGTTTATTTGTACTGATCCAAATTGAAACTCAATAAATAAACTGAGGAAAGAAAGAAAATAGTTCAGATGGAAACTTTGCACAGCAATTCTTCAGTGTTGTGAGCACCACTAAAGCAATTCCATTCACCTTGATCTCAAAACTTAGACAAATAAGATCAAACTTTCTGCACGGCTAGATGCCACCAGGGTTAACTGCAAAAACTTCTCTTTCACTTTGAGGATCAGAATACTTCTCACACCACTGTATACTGTAGTAGTGTCATTCCGTGAGGTATTTAACAGTAGGTATGTGTTGGCAATCACTGGTAGTAAATGGGTCTTAAGGGATTTAACAGGCTCAAAGCCCTATGATCCTACTGTCTGTTAATTGTGGTTAGTAATTGGAAACTTCTTTGTTGGTTATGGGAATGTCACAAAGCTCAGTCTGTAGCGTTGAACTGTAAACTGGGGATTCTCATTTGCCTGTAAAACGTCTGGGCTTGTAACATGGAGAATGAGTTCTAAATAAGCACACAGAGTAGTGCAGTGTTTACCTCAAATACAGAAAACAAACCATACAAAAGGAGTTGGGTTTGTTTCTAGTGTGAAAGACTGTTTTCCCTGCAGTAAATTCTTTTTTTCTTCTCAAAACCATAACTGTTTCACTTTGCTTTGCTTCAAAGGATGAGCACAAACCACCAAACATTACTATCTTTGACTCTGAGGCCTCACAAGGGGAACAGGTGTTGTGAAGCAGAGCTAAAAGATTACACACATCATAAACCAGAGGGGAAGTCCCTGGTAAGTGACTCCATCAGAGTTCATTTCAGCCATACAAGGCTATTGTGAATGTGTTGCTCAAGAGCATACAGAGACAAAGAGTGATTCAGACAGGAAGATCAAAATATCATATTAACGCATTTATTTTACTAGGTACACCTAACTGAGGCTCAAGTACTTTAAAGTTGTAGAGAAATTGCATTCACTGTAGGAATTAGCAAGCTGAAAGAACTTGTGTTAGCCAAAAGCTTAGGAAAAGGAAATGAACTTGTGACATGAAAACTTGCAGATCCTGAATCCAGGATTTAAAGGTACTGTACTGAAGAATTTACATGTAAGAATTGCTTTTTAATTACCAATGTGTGAAAAGACTGTAATGTGCTCTCAGGATGCTCACTCCTGAATGCCTTGCCACAGTAAAAGTCTCTTTTATGCGCCACTACAGCACCAGTAGTCTACTAATGTTAGCTTCAGAATGGAGTCCGCCACCAGTTAATCATGGAAAGACCTTCATTTGGCTTTGGGGATCACCGACCCCGAGCTGACTCTCTTCCGATTGGTCAGGTGAGCTAACATTACTGCAAAGCCTGTGAAATTTATTGTGATGCTGTGGTTTTAGTTGGCTAATGCTTTCTAGCGTTAGTTTGCCTGCACCCCTGGCAAGTACACAGTGGGGGCTAGTACAGAGATTGACAGGGTTGGTTAAATCTTTATGGATGCTCGCGCCCGCCTACCTACGGCGTGCGAGTATGCATCTGCAACTGGACAAAGGCTGCAGTTCACTTAACGGCCACAGGTGTCAGTAATAACAAGGGTTTTCAGATTCCCCCATACAGAACCTATGAAGTAGTATGACTGTTTATATAGACAGATGCCTGTGGATGGTAATAGATCAGTCCAGTCCAGTAACAGTCCAGGCATGTTAAAACTGCTTTGAGTAATAATCTGTCAAGCATGGAACAAAAATTATTTTTAAAAATACATCTACTATTTCTCCCTCACTGAGAAATCTAGTGAGTATACCAATATTGCCCATTTCAAAAGTTTAATTACTGGACTATGTCTCAGTTTATGTGTCTTGAGAGTTTCCACATTGCTCTTGAACTCAGGTTTAAGGTGAGCTGATTTGGAAACAGTCTTTTTGTGTCAAACATCATTGTGCACAGTGAAGGTCCAACACCCAGTCGTCAGCTCTTCAAACCATGTGGACAGATGAGTCTGACCAGCTGAGGCTGAGTATTGGCTGCGTTCTGGCCAAATAAACACATCGCTATGTTACATTTCTGTTACTAATGTAATTGTCTAGATTTTAGAATTGTATTTGGCCTGTTTTGAACTACAGAATAGTTCTGATCAGCACTTGGACTAGCTTTGTTCCAGTGGTAACCCTTGGAAATCTGGTATGTCATTCAATGAAAGTGTGACATGAGTCTAGTTTCCTGAGACCTAAGTAATCCTGCATCTTTTAAAGTCATCTGAGCCCAGCTCCCTCTCTAATTCGCATTTAATGACCACTGACTTCGATGTTTTTAATGTTTATAGTTTCATGGCCCATTGAACAAACTTCTATTCAATATAACTCAACATATGCTGCAGAATCATTACAACACTGGTAGAGCTCAAACCACCCACAACACACAAGCCAGTGCACACACGAACATACACCTACACTTAAAATACGCACATAATACAATGCAGGACATCAGCATCAAGGGTTTGTTTGACACATCTGGTCCTGAATTTTAGACAAGCAATTATAGACTCAACAACAAGACCGGGGGGACAAGCAAGTCTTTCACAGGGAGCACACAAAGACACAAAGTTTGTGTATAGTCATAGCAGCTGTGGTAAGCTAGTTAAAGCAATTCCTACACTGCATGAAGACAAAGTCATGATGGTTTGGCCCTGTCAGGATGATTTTCAGGACTAAGGATCAACTCAGATTTGCTTCCTGTATCAGCCCTCAAATGAGACACCAAAAAAACTTTCAGTGTAAGTCTGAATCACTCAAATGAAACAAAGCTATCGTCAGATTTGGTTTAAAAACCTGTATGTATGAAGTATTTGGAAATGTAATATGTGGCTTGTGAAACTTTGTAACTGAACGTAACCTTTTTTTGGCCTGGAAACCAGGCTGAAGTATGATCATTTTCCCACAAGACTCCTAAATAACTCTGATTTTAACAAACGTGTGGCCAACAGTAAGTTAAGCAGGGGAGAGTGTTGTGCATCATGAGATCACAGAGTTCCTTCCTCTCTGAGGAGCACTGGAACATAGGATGAATTACAGCTACTGGTCAGCAGCTGTTTAACACCCACATCACCACAAATACACACACACACACACACACACACACACACATACACACATACACACACAAGTAGACCAATTAAAAAACACTAGGGGAGTCCTTGTTTAGATAGAGAATGATGTCAGAGTTAAGAAGATTTGGCTTCTTGTCAAGAATATTCTAACTAAAACATAAAAAGAAAGTGTTTGTGAAGCTCTGATATACACAAGTTGAAGCTGAAAGGGTTTATGGAAATATGATTGCATAAACAATGCTATTTTCTCTGTGTTTCTGTTCCCTATCCTCCTCCACCTCCTTCTCTTTTACTCCCTTCATCCTTTTTAAATACTTAGGTCTAACCCTGTACAGGAATGTCAAACAGCACTTGTGAGAAAGAGACATAAAAGAGACCACCAAACAGTGCACGCACACACACACACACACACATGCACACACACACACACATGCACATGAACCCCCACCTACTCACACAAACAACTACAACACCCACTCACACACTCACAGGAAATTACCTCGTGTCTGGCTTTTGTTTCATTTTATTTCTTGAAAGCTTGTTTACCTGCCTTCGTCTTTTTTTGCAGCAAAAGCATTAGCGGATCTAAACCAGGGCGCAGCACAGACAGGTTAACCTGTTCACAGTTTTCAGAGCAGCGTGGTGTCTATTCTGAGACTATAAACACATGTACCATGAGTACAAATAAAGCTATCAAGGTTTTTAACACAGAAAGTTTCCAAATACATCCCCTCACCTTTTCCCTTCTACTAACTGTCATTCTACTGCACTTTTCAAGGCCTCAGTGTGTGTGTGTGTGTGTGTGTGTGTGTGTGTGTGTCGTGTGCTTTGCATGACCACAGAATGTGTATTTGTGTGTGCATTGTTTGGATGAGGGGAGTTGAGTATTTCTGAGACAGCCCTGGAGAATCTGAGAACCTTCAGGGCTGGGGATTTCAGTGGCTTTAGGGGACTAAGTGAGGGAGGTTTAACCTCCCTTTGCATAATAGCTTCCAGACAATCGCGTGCTGCTTCCCTTTCATGCATACCCTGTCGGGTCCATCCTTAAGTGAATCCCACAGTCAACAAATTTTTTTATGGCATGGCATGGATTGATGGATGACATTCACACAGCTTGTATTGGTGAGATTTGCTTCTATGGTGGGTCAACAACACCAGGCATGGAGTTCAGTTATGGAGGCAAATAGGGTTTAAGTATTTAAATTCAATAACCAACTGAATACTTAATTATTAAATGTATTCATACTGTAATATATGAGATATTTTACCTTGATTTTTTTTTAAAGGAAGGTTCTAAATTCAGATATTATATAGTATTTTTGAAAATAAAATAAAATAAAGAAAGAAGTAAAAACATCAGTTACCCAAACTGCATGAAATTTAATATATAAGCATGAAGAAACCTTCAGATCAACAATATTATTGTTAGTCAATACTGGTCACACACAACATTAGTTAACACACACACACACAGCTCACGCCACACACACACATTACTACCGTCAGTCACACACACACAATATCGCCAACACATTACCGACACACACCACACCACACCACACACACACACACACAGGCCACCAAGCACAGCTGGCACACACACACAATCACACACACACACACAGTCTGGACACACACACACTGAAACACACACACTGTCAATATCAGCCACACCAACACAATACCACAACACACACACACACACACACTTGTAGTTCATACCACAGCTGACAGAAGACACAGCCACACACGCCACCAGCTGTCAGTCACACACAATACCAGCCAGCCACACACACACCACCACACCACACACACACTACCACACACACACACACTGATCACCCACCACACTGAACACAACACACACACACAATATATATTTAATATCCAGCTCCTGAGGATCATGCTTATGTATGCACACCGTAAAAGAGAAACTGTCACTAAGAATATGTATGTGTTGAAAAGCTTGCTGAAAAAGGTAATACATCCTAGGCATTAGATAGATGATTGAAGAGGAATAGTTGTGTTTCCAAAAGATATTCACGTTTAAACAAATTTGTGCTGCATTTTTGACAGGTGTTAAAGGGAATTTCTAATTGGTACATAATTTGGTACCTGTTTTAATTTTTCTGGTCTTGCGGTATTCTGATCTGTCTCTGCAAATTAACCTTGCGCAGTACTCTGATCTGGCGTGATATTTGACTAGTAAACGCAGGCATGGGCAAGTCACAACACATTGACATTCCTCCCCATCCAGTAAATGAAATTGCTTAGCGCCATTGCATCCACACTAAATAAGTTGGCTTTGAAGTATAAATATCTGAACCAGCTTTATTGAAATTGATAATCAAAACTAATCTAAAATCTTGAGCTTTTAAATCTTGATATTACTGATAACTGTCCTTGTTCTGTACTAGTTTGAAATGTGATGAGCACCCACTGGCACTAATGCACCACTCCACTGCTAATTCTTTTGAAATTAAAAACTCAAAATGGGTTTGTTTCATTCTTTGTCAAAACTGTAATGGTTCGATCATGGTTCTAAACTCCAAATGTTGTACGAGTCAGGGTCTCAGGGTACCAGTAATATCCAGAAAATAATTCAACTCAAAACCAATTCCTATAGAAACTATAAAAGATAAAGACTTTTTTTTTCCTTTTTAATTTAAATATTAGGAATACAATATAAAAGTTTATAGTGCTTTATATTTTAATTGTCCTGTCCATTTAACTGAGAATGAAAAGGCTTAATGGTATTAGAACTATATTTAAAAGTGCAGTAATACTATATATGTATATGGTATATGGTATATGTGTTGCAGGCCCAATTAGGCTGAAAGTTTGAGAGATGCGAAATGACAAGTGACATTATCACACTGGCAGAGTAGTATACCTCTGTGTTGACAAGGTGTGATAACAGGATGACTGATATGACTGGAGGATTATAAGAGTAAGATTTGATGTATCGCCAAACGTCCTCTGCTAATTTTAATGGAATGTCACGTAACTAAATTAATTTGTTTTGTCTTTACATAGAAGTACTTCCTCCTTATCAACGCCTCGAACCGACCCAGTGACAGCCTGTAATAAGGTGGCCTTGAGTGTAGTTATAAAGTATGTGTGAGGGGTGATTTCAAACTCAAATTTATAATAAGAAACTGATCGTGAATAAAGGTCAATATAATGTTTCCAAACCCACTGCTACAATTTAGCTTCCAATCAAACATGACCTTAATGTTTTTTTCCACATCTTTAAAAATCTTATTTGTAATTTATAGTATGCAGCCCTTTGTGAAAATAATATGAATGTCATCCGGCAGCATACATGTGATCAAAGTGTTAACTTTATCTAAAACTGTAATTCTACGTTGTAAGTGGAGGGTAGAGTGAGCCCATGTGTCACTGAGGGCTCAGAGTCTACACTGTATTGTTCTTGTCAGTACTTTCTGCTGTAGGGCAGTAATTAATGGTCCATTATTGATTTTTTTTTTCTATTAATCCAATGATTATTTAGTCTATACTGTCAAAGACATCAAAACTATTTCAGCTCCATTCACTTTGCTCACTTAAGTTTTCGGTTTTATTATGTGGAAATTTAATTATGGTATCGGCGGCACTTTATGGTGCAATCAGATTTCTGGAAATGGAGCAAAATGCATAGTGTCCATAGCATGTATACTTCTTATCATTATGCCACATTGCACCTTTGAGTGATGGTGCAAAATGAAGATTCATGACTCATAATGTCTGAATTATAGTAATTGTGGACACAGTATTAGACAGCAAATATTTAGAATTGTAATATAGTGTAAGAGCCATAATCTGAACAAGATTATGGTTTAAAGGGTGAAATGTCTGTTTATTTTTGAAGGACCACAAATATCATAGTGTAACTAAAGTACATTATTACAACAAAGCTACAAATTTACACTACAAGCTTACACCACCCCATATCACTGCATATGAAGGGAGAAGGAAAAATTGTGGGCTCAGAGAGATTGTAGCTTCTTTTTGAAGTCACTCGTTCTCGTTGGATGATGGAGCTGACAGGGTTATTTTGGGACAATGAAAATGCGCTGTGATTAATGGTTCAAAACAAAAACTCTATCCCGAGACAGTGTGTGTTCAGAGGGATGTAGCTGGGGAGCTGATAGTCCATCTGAGTCGACACCTCTAAATTAGTGCTGGTATCATAGCTGTATTATGGAGCTCAGGCCTTAGTTTATCACATACACTCACCACACAGAAGCACACCTAAATCAACTCTAAGAGCCATGTCATTTGTGACAGCGCCTCCCGTGGAGCGGCCCCGCCAGTCTGATGTCATCTGATCTCTAGTGGATGAAAGCCCATCCACGGGAAACGAGCAATTTAAATGGCATTCTTTCTGAAATGCTTACCTGCGGGTGATTGAGCGTAGACTGTAATTACAAGCAATATATCTCTACCTTATCTATTTCATTTGGGATGGTGAAGGTAGACTTCCAGGAGAGACTTTACCCGGGCCGCGACGCAGGGAGGTCAATATGTGGAGACATGCCTCAAAATTCTAAATGCATTGCAGGCTGCAGTTAAAGCTTTATCTGCTGTACAGCTATATTCTGTTAGAGGTTTGATACCTGGTGCTCACAGCCTGCTACATAAAAAAGCCTCATTTTCTATCTGCAGGACCATTGGTTGAGCCGCCTATCCTTTATCGCCATACTCATTTTAGTGAATTTCAGTAACGCATTGTTCATTGTCACTGGTTTAAGAGAGATTAATGGATGTGATTGCTCTATCCTCCACTTGTGTTTGGACTCAATGCATCCGTATTTGACTTGGGCTGGATAATTCTCAGTGCTATAATTCCTGTGTGCCGTACACTTTGTGGCACATTTGTAAAGCCAGAGTAACAATACAACTGAATGACTACTAAATTAAAGGTTTTGTGGAGTATTTCTTCCATCTGATAGCCATTTTTAAATTATTCAGACTGTGAGTCATATCACAGATCTTTCATTCAGTCTGACATCTGTCTGTGTGTATTTTTCTTTATCCTTCATTTCAGATTCAGAATGCAGATGATGTTTCTGATTACGCTTTGAAAAGTTTCTGAAGGAGGCAACTGCGCTGCGTATGTAAGAGACCACCCATACGCGCAATTAGCAGCTGAACAGCGGAGGATATCTCATGTTCTGACACCCTCACTTCGTCCTCACCCTCTCATCTCGTACTGTGGCGTAAATCATTAATTAAAAGTAAATCGTGATACCGCTTAGAGAAGTGGCCTGCCTTAATTAACTGACTGATAAGGGTATAAACAAAGATGCTGCTTCAGGAGTGGCTGATATTAAGAGATATGCAGACGGTGGAATTAAAACTGTCATTTAAGGTAGTTGGTATTCAGTTACACGATTCATAACCACATTATCCAGTAACTAAATAATTTTCTATTTCTTGCCATGTATTTCTACGTAAATAGAAAATGTGCAGACTGTATGTCACTGTCTCTGTATCACAGCTAAAGTACTCTTTCTTCAGTAAAGATACTTCTGCTTGACTGGCAGCTGCTTTTAATGCATTTATAACTACTTACTGTAAATTTACAGCATCTAATATATCAGATTCACCCATTTTGTAATCAGATTACTTTAATCCTGTTATATACAACGTATCCTCCCAACCCATTGGATGTAGAGGATTGATATCAGTGGGCTCGTGGCGCGCTCTCAAGGCATCCTGGTTCGCTGTGGATGTGCTTAAGTTGAAGCTGAAGTTGCTAAGAATAGTGGTTTGTTGTTACAAGCTATGCCGTATTCCTGGCCAACGAAGTACAAAATGAAAGTACAGCAGCTTGTTTGTGGTCATTCCTGTGGTGAGATCATACATGAACAAGCCAGAACTCAAGCCTTTATACTGATCTCCTGCCTGCGTTTCTAAGTCTGCTGCTAACCCTGCATAGGGACTCTGTGAATCATTTGGTACTGCCTTACATGGTTCTTCCTGCGTTGTGGGACATTCCAGCCCAAAGGTTGACTTCGCCTATCTTGATTTATTCTATGTCTTGACAAGCACTGGTCTGCAAAATGGTATTTACTATATCATGGTGTTTCTACAAACCAACCTGCAAACGAAGTGTCTGCCTCTTCATAGTGTTGAGAAGTGAACATCAGTCACCTTCTTTTACTGGCCAGACTAAATAACCATTGTCACTCCAAGGTCCCCGACCGTCACATTGTGGCATCTATCAGAATGGAACAGCACATTTGCTGCCATCCTTCCTCTCACCCCCATCACAGTGCTCAGTGTTAATAAAATCACCTCCTGCGTTTATAAAATGGTTTCTTAAAAAGCACAGCCCCATCCCTCCCAGACTACCTCTTTATTTCCTCCGTTGACCACTTCTCCTAATGGCTCTCTCTCCACGCCCATCTCTGCTAAACATTATTCTAACGGAGGAGATAAAGGCAGACTTCTGAAAGTGGCTGAGCAACTTTCCAATTGTTCCGAGGACCTGAGAGATCTGTAGATGTCTGACCCTTCTACTTACTGCGCTTCATGTCTGAGAACGTCAGATGGACAAACGGGGGAGCTCTTGCCTTATTTGTGTATGCTACAAGTAATCCCACTGAGGTTACGTACCAGTGTATCAGCTTCCTAGGCACAAGCACAACACTTTCATGGCCATAACACTCCAGCAGATTGACTGCAGCAGTACAGGACATATTAGGCACAATCTGCTTCACACAACACTGAACTAAATGTTTTGGAATATCAAGGCCTCAAACTTTGCACAGTCTACAACAAATACACATCATGAAAGCCGTGAGAACCCAAACAATCATGTATTTTCACCGGAACATGGACTTACCATATGGACTGTCTGCCAAAGTGGGATGTAGAACTGAAAGTATTTTTACACTTCTTTTTTTTTTGCGTTTCAGATATGTTTTTTGTGAGCAGACAGTTGATTATTTCCCATGCAAAGTACAATACTTTCAGAACTGAAATAAGGAATGAAAATCTGTCCTGGTTTCTGTGTACAGAGAAGTGTCGCTGTCACTGTGCCAACGTGGTCAGCTTCTGTTTATTCACTTGTTACTTGCTAACTGATCTCCTGCAACATAGACCTCAACCTGAGGCCCGACCACTCTCATAGAGCTGCTGTTCTGAGGGATACATGTGTAGATTCTTTTCCACAAACTGAAAACCATTGGAGATAAACTGCCTAAAGCTGGGTCAACACAATTTGTGTCTATGTGTGTGTGTGTGTGTGTCGGTTGTCATATTATTTAAGGCCTTGAAATTTAAACAAACCCTAGGGACACTTTATCAAGAAAATACCAGGGGGTGTCTAACTGGTGGGTGGCACTCCTGCTTTCTGAAATTTTGACAGCATTATATTCCCTTCAAGGATCTTCAACATTAGGGGCACCATAGGGGTCCCCCTCTGGCTGAGTGTGAAGAATTAGCACAAACAGACCCAGATGGGAGTCAGATGGCCACCGATAATTTGAGCTGTCCTCATCCTACAAAGGGTGCACAGACATCAGATGATTTTTTGGCTATTTTTGGTCTCCAGAGGCAGAGATGACATTTGCATTCATGCAAGATCCCCAAATATGCTAACCAAGTCGCTGTGGAGTAAAAGGATCAATTGAAGTGGTTTGGGGATACGTTTGCTAGCTGTAGGCTGCAAAAACTTTTCAATCATACAGATATGTACATTGTATTTTTATACTTTCATTAACCTTGGGATGTTGTTCTAAGTCAGTAGGCACCTGCTTTTTTCTCTGCCCATCTGTCTTGATTTGTGTTACAAAAAACACAGGAAATTAGGTTTGGGCAAAAGTGATCATTAAATTAATTTTCATTGGAACTTAATTGTGATGTGTCTCACAGAATTCTCAGGGGTGTTAATGGCCACAGGTTGTCATGCTATTTATGTATCATAGACTGTGTCCACAGTTGCCCACTACACAGCACGATTACCCCAGCTATACTGGAATCCAGCACAAATCCAGCCATTTAAAACACCAGATGATCAAAGATTGAAGTGATGTCCTGGAGATATGCAAATCATGTTGCATAGTAAACTTTGCAGATATTGTTAATTAACCAAAATATACATACTGCAATAAGAAAACTGTGATTGGCTTTTAAAACACTTTACCTATTAACAGTGTGAGAAAAAAAATTAGCATGACAGCGCTGCAGATGACTCTCAAACATTATGCTGCAAAAACAACAAAATGTGTGAATAATGTGATGCAAATTAAATAGAATTCCCTCCATTATTCTCATGTCTGTGCCATAATTTTCCACAGTGCCCTACCCAATAAAGCAGAAGCTTTTCCTGATCACCAGAATTTCACAAGGCATTCAAAGTAGACCTTGAGAGGTCGGTCTTTACCTATTTGAAGGCAGCAGCCATCCACTGTAATTATGTATTAAATCATATTATGATTACAGTAACATCATCCAGAATTGAATTTAAAGTAAAGGGCAATTCAGGAGTTTTCTGCATTATTGCTCTCCTGTATAATTTTGAAATAATTAATGCACAATAAGATTAAAAAGCAAACAAACAAAAAAAAAACCCTAGTTCTTATGGATAACTATTATTACTGTTGTGTACTTCAGGTATTCATGGCAGTTCTTAAGAATTTGTGTGGATTGGATGCATTTTTTGATTTGTTTTATTCTAATGACTTTTTACCTATCTGACAGTATCTGCTGCAATTGAACAAGGAGTTCATGGAGTCATTTTGAGGGATGAGGTAACATAATGGCTTGTAGTGTATTTCCTCCTAATGTACACTGTTCTCTGGAGTTGACAGTGACACTGAACACAGGAGGGAATGCTTATGTCTCACAACAGTCCCTCTCTGCGATGAACGTTTCCTGTCACTCCTCAGTGTCTTGGGGTTTAATAAACCAGGATTGTTAGGAAAATATTCTTCATGAATAAACACAGGACTGGCCAGCAGTTAAAGTTCACTAACAAATGAAATCTTTATCCTAAGCCTAAGCCTGGGTGGAGCAACTATTAAAATGGAAACTGAAATCAAATGCACAACAAAACAAAACAAACTCTCAAGTGACCCTTATTATAAGATCTAGATCTAGGAGAAGATAGCCACGATGCTAACATCAAATAACTTCCTGTTGCCGCTGACATAATTAGGGTGGTCTGAAGGAGGTCCTTAGTCATGGACTCAGTCATGGGCAACACTAACCAGTGACATAGTCCAAAACAAATAATCATCGGATGTGTAATCTTTAAAAGGACCTCCAAACTTCCCGATGATTCAAGTTGTCTTCTCCCACTCATTATCTCTCTCTGGTTTGGTGGTGAGAGCAAGGTTTAGGTTGATCTTGACAAGGAGAAGCCTAGGGGATCCCTATAGGATACAGTATAGGCCTATATTTATGCAGAGCTTGTCAAAAGACTTTTTCACGCCGTAATAATAAAGAAGCTTTTGAAGATTGATCTTATGAAGATACCAGCTTTTTTTCTCCTTGTAGTGGTTGAGAGTTACTCTGAGATCAGATACAAAGGAAATGTCACTGTTTACCTGCAAAGAGTGCATAGTATATGAAGCCTTTGGAATTTTATTTTTTTGTATTATCTTTTATTATTTATTACATCATGTGTCAGAGAGAGTAGAGGCACTGATAAATGTTCAGTTTTAGACTAAAGGTTTGTAGTTTGCCTCTCAGACACACACTAAATATGGTCTATGTAGTAGGAGTCTGTGTATTTGTTTTTCAACTCCTCCAGAAGCAGATGTTTGTAATTATTTCGTGTTAATTGGCCAACTTCTCGCTGTCTGTGATGTCTCCTCAGGAAGTGGGATTTCAGGTAAGGAAGGAGACATTTTTGGCTTTGCAGCAAAGTAACTGAACTCAAACTGAAGCCTTCTGTTCTCTCTGCCTCCCCTGTGGAAGCAAGACCAGCTCATGTGTGGTGGAGCATCAAAATAACCCGGCCATTGCTATTTAATCACCATTCTGGACCCCTGCTCCAATTAGATGTCTCTAATGAGCTCACAGAGTTAGGTTGCAGAGTTCTCCCTTTCATGTCACTGCTCAGAGAATCCATTTAAAATGAACGTGTGGTGAAATACGCTCCACGTGACGCCTTGCTGGCCATTGATGTTTGTATTATTCCAGGGTGTTGGACGGAAGTGAGGAGACGCAGAGTGATAGTGTGTGATATACAGAGTTCTTTCCTCTATATACACAAACAGACACATTCAACCTCCCTTGCCGCTTACATCTGTTTCCATGGTGATGAGCCTTGGAAATGATGGCCCTGAGGCTCATTAGGGCCAGTGTCAAAACTGGCATTGTACTGCTTGTGCCCAAGTTTTTCCCTCTGCCATCTTCATGCTTGTTCACAGCATCTTGCCTTTAGCAAAGAGCACACCTGATGACCAGAGGAAAAGCCACCTACACTATCTCTCGTCATTTTTCTCTCTGCAATAATACATTAGCAATTAGCAAACTCACCCATACCACAGCTGGCATCAAAGCGCTCTTAACGGCAACATGAGACTTGCCAGTTAAAAATTCCTCTACAGAGGAATCTGCATCAGAATATTCTCTTCCTGCATCTGATTTATTCATGAGGGCGAACAAAGCAATCAGATGAGGAAATCTCCCAAGTGGTAAGTTCATGTGTGTTTTGTGCACCGCATAGTGTTGGGAAGTGCTTTGGCTTTATCCATTCTCAGCCAGCTTATTACTCTGGGGGTGCTGGCATTACTTTGTATCACAAACTCCCACCTCACACGTGCTTCAGGGTATATATCTGTCCACATCGATGTCCTCTGCCACCATGTGTTGGTCTTCAAAGCCTTTCGCCTGCACCGCAACCCCCTTCTCCCCCCTTCTCTGGGGGAGTCTTTGCAATTTAAATCACTCATATTCCACTCTGATTGCATAAATGTATCCAGAGGGTGGAGGGGGTTGAGGGGAGAGGTGGGGTGGGGTGGGGAGGGGTGTGCTCAACACATGGACAAACCAACAAACACCTGGTGTTCTGCTAGGGTATCATTACGGTAGCACCAGTTTGTACACGTCCTGCCTGGATCAAAAAAAAAAAGAAAAAGAAAAAGCAGGACACTTCGGGTGACTTAATCAGGCTGCCTCTGCCTCACAGATTCACTGCAGCTTTGAGTCACTACATGCTCTTTGTAAGTGTGAAAGAGTTAGTAGCCAGACGGACGGAGGAGGTTTTTTTGGTCAGGAGTTTCCTGGTACACTCACACTGGTCAGCAGTGCTGGGAGATTCCTGTGACTGTGGGGCTCAGCTAAACCTAAAGCTCTTAATTTAATGTGATCCCCAGTGTGTGTGTGTGTGTGTGTGTGTGTGTGTGTGTGTGTGTGTGTGCGTATGTGCGTATAGTGTGTGTGTGTGTGTGTGTGTGTGTGTGTTTTGTTGGTATTTTCCCTAGGGCTTCAGTTGTATGCGTGCTCACAAAATAATGTCACGTCAACTGCACTCACAGTGGCAGACAGTCAGCTCCCTCTTTTTTCTAATAAATAAAAAAAACACTTAATGCTAGAGGGAAATTTATTTCCTGTCAGCATGATATCATATTTAATCATATGTTTATTTTGCTATCCACCAGTTTATTTTCTCTTTGTTTCTGAATAGCCAATATACGCAATCGATTGTTTTTTTTTTCCCCCACTCCTGAAATGATCGTTCCTAGGCCAGACATGACAAGAGAGATGGAAATAAGATGCTACTACATGAAATTATCTATTGATTTTTGTGCTGTACTTGTAATAGTTATGTAGGATAGGTTACAGTGTCTTGTGGTGAATCCCTCCAATGTGTTTAACTGCTGTGGGGGTTTGCTGAGGCAGAACGCTGTTCTAGGTCATATCAGTAGCTAGTAGATTAGACTTGCTAAATTTCAGGGGCATGAAAATGAAAACAAACAAGCAGGATCTGGTTACAGTGGCTGTTTCCTCACAGCAACCCCCCACCCCCAATTCTGTCTATCCACCAGCCACTTTATGAATGTTTGCATAGCGAGATGGGCATTAAGTGGGCAAAGCTTCCTTTAGAGGTCAGACTTGCAGATCAGTTATGAATGCCCTCACTGAAGGTTCTCTCTGCTGGCTTGAGTTGATTAATGCCTGTGAAGTAGATCTTTTGGGCAGAAATTTTCAGTAGTCCATATGCTTTATAGATGGGCATCTGGCTGAAAAGCCATTTCCTGTTCCTTTCTCAAGAGCCCTGGGACACTGTCTGAATCCTGGGACTCGTGACCATGGAGCTTGACTTGTCTTTGCAGGTGGAATAACAAGGAAGGAAAATACGAACCACATCAGCCGGTCCTGTCTGTGACGTTGCCAAATGCATTTATGCTATTGATGATTTACAGTGTTATGTGTTTATGAGCTTGCACGTCTTCAACTGGGGCACTGTAGAAAATAATATAATTCTCAAAGCCCTATTGATAATGCAGTCATATTGACCATGCTGACTTTAACCCTTGTCATTACATGCTCATATGTAGCACTTTTATGGCCTGTAATAATCTATTGACTTAGGAATTTTAAATGACATGTAAATGGCATGTGAGAAATAGACCTCCACCTAGTGGCAGTTCAATCACACACACCACACCAGGACTACATGACACATTTTACGTGGTAATGTTTAAGCCTTTAATGTGTCTTGTGGAACTTTTAGAGACGGGAAGAAGAAATTTGATAAGGAAACAGAAAAATACTACTCACGCTTGAGGAACTCAACATCATCAAAGAAAGGCTTATCTGCAGGAGAGGTAAAAACCAAAATACATTTTCTCATCTGTGTGTCTCTGAATAATGCTGTTTATGTAAAAGTCCATTTAGTCTTTCCTAAAAATAAAGCTATTGTTTGTGCACCAACTCTTTGCTCATTACCTCTCTGAGCACACACTGTCTCAGGAGTGTGATGTGGGCATTAACTCCTGTCCACACTGTGCTCTCCCAGCTTGACCCCTGTCTTTGTCATGGCACTGACCCTGGTTTGTTTATTCATTCTCAGGCTGACACTACAGATTGATAAGGAGGCATCTTTTTTATGATGCGTCCCTTGGGTATATTTTCCAAAATACAGGAGTACGAAAGAAAGAAATTTGAGTTTGTTGAGCCGGTGAAGTATCAACTTTATATTTTGTGTTTGTGTGTTGAAAGCATATTGAGGGTACTAATTATAGCCTTTTTGCTATATAGCATTTAGCATTAGTAAAAGGTTTAAGTGGCATATATAGTCAAAATAGCACAGAATCTTTGTACTCTCTGGTGATGGAAGTGAGCTTTTTAAATGTCTGCTATTCTCTCTGAGTTAGGGCAGGCATGATTATACATCTCTGAGTAGATGTCTACACTTGTGTCACACATTTGTCATCTTCACCATTCTATATTATAATTAGATCATTTGGGAAGCTAGTGGTAGAATTAAATAAAGTGGTTGTTGTCAGCAAAACAGACAAAGTACAGGTGCAATCAAAGTAAGTAATTGGGCGCATCTTCAATATACTTTCAACACAAACACAAAATGTGGTTGATCTTCTCTTACCGGCTCAACAAACTCAAATTTCTTCTTTTCTTGCACTTCCTGTATTTTTGAAAACATACTCAGGGACGCATCATAAAGAGAGCTGCCTCATATCAATCAATGTGTGTCAGCCTGAATGAACAAACAAGCGGGGTCAGTGCCATGACAAAGAGACAGGGGTCAGCTGGAGGCACCCGGTGGCCGGACGGGATTCAATACCCCATCACCGCAGAAGGCTGATGTGCTCGAGAAAGAATGACAGGCGATGCTGGCTAACTGACCTGAGGGATACCTTCAACTCATTCACGCCCAGCATTGATCGAGACACTGCAGGTCTTCTCTTCTTTGGTGTTTTGGTGAGTCTCAACGTGAGTATGTTTCTGTTTCACTATCCTTCCCGTCTAAAAATTCCACAAATACATTAAACTGTAAATCCTGTAATCCTGTGTGGAGGTGTGTGATTGAACTTCTCCCAAATAGTATTCCTTATATACATTGACACATCGTTAAAATTCTGTCAATAATTATTACGAACGATGGACGGCGTCGCGTAATCGGCGGGGCTCGTGAGTATCAATAGACTGGTGCGGTGCTGACGGTTTCGGATAACGACGAACCACAACGCTGTGAAATCATCAATGACATAATGCGTTGACAACGTCGTATGGATGCATTTTTCTTCATGTTCTCCGCATGCGAACAAGTCATCCTGGTCACGAATCTGAACAGTGTCTGAGGCTCTGAGAAGGGCGAATGGGCACTGCCGAATGCCATCTAAAGCATGTTCATGGTGAAGTGTGCGTCTGCAGAATCTGGTTTCCTCCTGGAAGCTTTATCTCGCCAATAGGCGTTCATCAAAGTGGCTGGTGGGCTGAACCGTGAGCAGGGGTGCTGTGGTGACCGCTGCGTTGCCCACAGCAAGTCTGACTGCCAGCTGCTGACGAACCTGGAGCAGCGTTCTGCCTCGGCAAACCCAGCGGATAAGCGATGGTCCTCACAGGTGCCGTCGACGACCCGACGCAAAATCGATGAGCAATTTCGTGTGTTCCGTGCGGTCGCCTGGGCTGGAATCTGATTGCTGTGGCGGTCGAGAACAGGGGCTGGGCTGGTGGACTGTGAGGTGGGCATGTGAAATGTGTCATGCTGGGCAGAATGTTCCCTCGTGTTTTTTCTGATGAAAAGAGACTGTTGACGATTGATTGACGTGTTTGACCAGTGAGCACTCATTGCTTGCACACACGCCACATGCTGCACACACACACACACGCTGGGGATCTGATGGTGGGCTTTGGTGGCTGAGCCCAGTGCGGTGGCACTGCGGCTCGTCGGCAGTCGGCTTTCGACAAGCCGATCGCCGGATGCTCTTTCACGCCTGAAACGTGATCGAGCTGCGATGGCTGTGTGGCCAAAAATGCGCGAGAAAGTCTGCTGCTTTCTTTTGATCAGCTGGATGGTCTTCAACAATATACCGTAATGTTGTTAATCGTACCTCGGCCTCCGCCTCTGGTCACATTTGATCGAAGTGGACTAATTTAATTAAAGTCCAGAGAAGGGGTTGCCGTGGGCGAGCGAACAGCGCCAGTGAGACGCCGTCGTTGAATATGCCACCAGGCTGCGACGGTGGGTTGGGTAATGCCAGCGCACAAACCGGCAAGCGGCAGGCCTCAGGCAAAACGCTCCCAACATGTCGCGGTGCGCAAAGCGCATGAACGCACGCGGAACTTCCTCGTCTGATTGCGTTCGCCTGTGGTAAATCGGATGCGGAAATGTTGATGCGAACTGCAGCAGGCTGGCAGGCGTGCCGTTGAAGCGCTTTGACCGGCTATGTTATGGTGTTGCGGTGCTGATGTGTTGTTGCGGAGAGGAAGGTGACGAACATGGAGTGACTTTCCTCTGGTCATCGGGTGTTTATGTCTTTATGAAACGAATATGATGGTCTTTTACAATTGGAGAAAACAT
>BRZM01000363.1:71306-102803 GCA_033238685.1 Lates japonicus
GGAAGTTGTTATAAAATATAGTGAGAACACACTGAATGTTCAGTGCCAGTATTATTTCGTCCATGAGGCATGTATGATACATCACCAACATTGTCTACGCCCTGAGAGGAGGTGATGGGCCTTGAAGCGCCAGTTGGCATCCTGTATCGCTGTCCGCGCTGCTGCAGGATGTTCTTCAGCCGCTGCTCCCGCATTGACCCCACTGTTTCCGGTTTTTCCTCCAGAGCTCCCTGAGCCATGAGAAAGAGCAGAGCGCACCAGGCACATTTTAACCGATTAAATCAGACCGCCATGTTTTAGATACAGAAACCCGAGTCTGTTCCAGAGATACAGCCAACACACCAACAATTGTTACCGGTTCACAGAGTGTTAACGTCAACAGGGTCACCGTTTGCGCTCGCGTTTTCTGTTTTCAGGAAAATGGTCGCGACGAAGACTGCAGCATTTTAACACGCCGTTTTAGTTATCTCTGTTCTATTGAAAAACAGAATTTTATATCTTCTATATAGTATTTGCAGGTCTACCTGTCTTTATCTCAATTCATTAGCAGTGATTGCAGTTGAGTTGAAGTGTTATCATACGATATTTGTTATTTGCAAATCACACATTCTGTGTTTTAACACTGACATTGTGAAATGGCACGCTGTCAGATTCTTTTGCCAACATGGTATACACGATAAATTCGCATTTCGTTATCTTATCATTGTACCATGTAAACACAGGTCAGCAATAGCACCGTGCACTACGAACCGATTTGGTTATCAACATCAATGTGCCGACAGCAAAGACGCATTCATTGCGCTGATGGCCGACAGTTCGGCAGTTGGCGTTCTTTTCAGAGTTGCTCATTTCATTGATGTTTGATAACATCTGCCTTCCTTACGTCCCGCCCTTTGCACAATATTTGTAGGTTGCCGTTTTTTTCCTTGCGCGACATGTTAAGCTGTTATCTCTTTAATCTATTGCACAAGAAATGTCAACGACCCGCCTCTGTAAACGCATTCATGGTTACTGTTGGTCAATACCTGACCTCATTATTAGCCATTAACTCATTCGCTCCCGAGCCAACAGGAACACTGTTTTAGCCTTCAGCGATAATTGATAAAACGAGTCAATTTAGATTCGTTATTATCTGCAGGATTTGACATAAGTTGAACTTGCAGCCGCACTGTCAGAGGTGAGGTCATCGGCCGCTCGTTCACGTTGCCTCGACGTTATCTATTTCAGGTACCCAAATTCCAACCTGTCAGCACCACCACTGGGGTTGCTCCCCGACAGAACTGAGGCCGTCTGTGCGGTGACAGGCCACCGAAGAAGTCGCAAAGACGTTCAGGAATGAAGACGTTAATCATTAAAAGAAATGACGGGCAGGTCGAGCTGACGGCAGCGCCGTCATCTCGACGCATCATCAACACCGTTACGAGTACCAGACGCACCGGATTTCATGTCGGGTGAGCCCACCCAGTCCAGGGCTCGAGCTTGGTACATTAAGCCTCCTGCTTGCTGGCCTCCGCGCCCGGGAGTTTCGAAAGTGAAGCCGTTACGAGAGCTGTTTAAATGCGTTTAGATGTGTAACCTTGAGCAGAGGGAATAGCCATCGCGAATTGCCACGCCGGTCACACACCACAGCCTTATTATAGTGATCCGCTGGTTTGTCAACCGCCTCCACATTTACTAACACAGGCGTGACGTAAACACATTTTCATTGGTAACGCTACGAGGAGCGAGTGGTAAAGAGTTGTCTGAAGAATCCTGTATCCTCCGGAGGCTGACCTGCCGCCACTGGCAGAGGTTCAGCTCAGCAGAGCCTTTAGCGCCAATCTGCTTGCTGGGTTCTTTTAGTTAACGTAGTGTACCAGAATCATCAAACATACCAGGCGAAGATACCGCACAGTGAACACAGCACCCTGAATCCCGAGGATATTGCCGTTCGTACCAGAACAAATACCCGCCTGCGCCGACGGTTTCGTTAAAACATTCTGAGCTCGTCTGCGTGAGTTGCTTCCACGATAGCAGACGAGTTTCGATAACGGGGACCGTGAAACATAGCCCGTTAAGTCTGCAGGGCCTGGCCTTTCACACGTTTTCAGGCGCGCTGGAAGCACACGACAACGAAGCGAGCAGATGAAAGAAGAGCTAAACAATTACAAAACGTGGGTCAACGGGTTAAGCGAAACAGTCGAAAGACGCATTAAAGAGCAATGCCGTACAACGTAGATCACGCACATTGCTAAGCTCAATGCCGGGCGGTTGCAGATAAGATGTGAAAGCACCTTATCTGTAATATTGTGTTTATAGCGTCATGGCTGACGATCGGTGACGCAATGATGAATTTACAGAAGACGCCGATAGCAGTCCTTTTCATTTTTTGCCTGTAATGAGAAAGAGCAGATTATCGCAAATTCCGTAACCTCGAACGTAAAGATATATAGTTCAACATATAAAATAGGTAAATACGCAGATTTGAGGATTAACAATGCTTCCAGCCACCATGCCGCATGTAACTCCACACCACTCAATGTGCGACAATGCTTAGCCATCTTCACTTTAAACAGTTTGAACACTTAATCAACACCATCAATCATTCATCTTTGCATGGCGTTTATCTGGATTGGGGGCGATGCTCACGGGTCTGCCGTTATTTGATGGCACCGTGAAAGTCAAGAGGAGGAAAATCTGCTCTTCCAGAGCCGATGTGAAGTCCATGATCGGGGCCGCATCAAATGGGTTCATTTTCGTATGCGTAAACACATGTATCGGCGGTGCCAGAGCGAGTCGCTGATGAGTCAATCACTTAGTTCATAATCCTGTCGCCCCGAGCCACGCACGTTCAGCGAGGTCAGCGCATCACTGTGCCAATCCTCTATTAGTTTGATTTAGTTGTTTATTATCCGGCTTGTCGATTACAGTGTTGGAGGATTGCTAAAGAATTAAAAGATATAACACTGTGGTCATTTCTCCGGGGCTCAAATGGCTCAATAAATGCCAATATCCCATGTCATAAAAACACACTCCTGTGCCGCAGAGCCCGCGCAGCAGCACCAGCATTCAATACCCGCGTGATCGCGGGCGATCGCATCGACGCGGGAAATTCGACACGAGCCTGCCTGCGGCGCAGGATCGCACTTTGCCTTAACGATTACCGAGCAGCCTGATCGTCCTTCGTAGTGATCTCGATCTCATTGCCGTGAACCACGTGAACAGGTGATTGCGTTCAGGAAGACGACGGCAGGCAGCTGAGTAGGGCCCACGACAGCTTCCCAGCACCGCCGCGCAGCGAGATCAGAGTCGCGATCTGCCAGAGCACGCCTCTTCGCCTTATCTTCGTCGTTCACGTCCCTTCACATGAGCAGTATCTCTGTTTTTGACGGCCCATATTCACAGTCTCCACGAAACACTCCGAACAGCATGACATCATTTTGTTTTGTCTGTTATAGATCATTTGCCAAAGATGAATATTCTGAAGAAGCACCCAGAGCACAGCGCATCTTCAGATCGTCAGTTACGCAGTCTGTTAATCCCACCGCGATTGAACGAAGGACATCATTATTCGCGCCGACTGAGCACCAGCCCCGAGATAACCGACACCAAATGTAATCACCGAATGAAAGGATTTGACCGCCTGACAACGACATCAAAATGACACCGAAGCATTAAAATAGCCCACCGTCACATGGTCAGAGCGATCACAGTCCAACGAACGGCGTCATCACGACTTCCGAATCAGCAAACGCTCACCGGGTTCAAACGATCGACGGCATTGCCGTGGCAGCATCTGCAACGCCACAGTGCCCAGTCATCCATCGCAGGCCGAGCAACCAGCCACGAAACGCGAGCACGACGAGCCCGGGCGGCGGGCGCCAGCGACCGTCGAGCACCGCCACACGCACAGCCGTCCACCGCCCGTTCGCGCCTCGAAATATAGATAGAGCCGATCTTCATATTCAAACGCAGATCACCGCAATACGTTCGTTTCAGCGAGAACCGATAGTAACCACCCGTCGAGCGAAAAACGAATATTTTGTCTGTATTAATAACTTTATAATCTGTATTTGCAGTAACATGACACAGACATCATTCGGAAAGACTTTCCCGTTCGACGGAGCAGCGAAGCGTTACGACGCCGGCAGGTCGGGTCAAACCAGAGTCGTCACCAGCCCAGTCCTTCTCCCGTTTCCACGACAGAGTATTTCAGATGCCGCAGAACATGGCAACATTCCTGCATGACGTTGAGGAATGTCAGTCCTCAATGTCAACTGTGTAACCATGGCCAGTGGCTGGCAGCTGGCAGTCGTCAACGAGCACGAGGACAGCCCCACTTAAGAAACCCCGCCAGAGATGCTTGCTGCGCCAGTCATCAGCAGCCACACCGCAAGGGTCATACGTCATCAGGCTTTCACATTGCCCGCAGTGTCACTGGTCAGTCCCAACCACGACCATCATGCCCGCATGCACGCCGCCTCGACGACATCTCTGTCATCTGCTCGTTACGAGCAGCGAACGCATACTTTCCATGAGCGGGGCCCGTAGCAGATGGGCCCCTGTTTCGAAACAAGTGCAGGACCTGGCGAGCAGCGGCATGACGCTTTATTCGACAATCCTGTACGCATACAGTTCGGCCAGCCCAGATTGTCCCTCTCACGAAGACCCGTGACGGCAGCTCGAGCGAGTTACGAGCCAGAAAGCCCAGCCAACACGAGCAGCGAGTTCACAGCCGCAATGGTCGAACACAAATTTAGACGATGCCGCACAATCATGCCGATTGAAGACCGCGAGCGATCGACTTGAGTTTCTGACCGCCCGGCAGCAACGATCACAGAGTCCGTCCACGCAGCGCAAAGATTGCAGTGATTTGCAAACGACAGAGGTCATTTTGAACACCGGAACCCAGGAACTCCCGAGTTCCTGGCATCAGCACCATCGTTGAAATCCGCACAAACATTATTGGGAAGATGTGAGCATTTTGTTTGAATCGACGCATCTCAGTATTACAGATAGAACTCGTATTTGAACATGTAATTCCTTCCACACACACAAACATTACGCCACGGAGTAGCCAAACGCGCAGCACTTCATCTGGAAAAGCGAGAATCAGGATCACGTCACAGAAATCATTGCTGCCAGTCCCACGAGCCCTCGCGTAGCTGCCGGTTTGCCCGTCCCGGTTTTTTACGCATTGATACACCATCACAAAGGTTAGTTCCGTCACACATTGCTTACCTCACTGAAGCACTATTTCTCATTTTTGGGGGAACACTTTCACCGAGAGCGAAAGCGAGAGAATGCCGCCTTGTCCACCTGCCGGACGTTTGTGCCAAATGTTCCCCACCACATCAATGCACCCCATGAGGCAATATAGACTGTGGATCCGTCGTTGTTGCGGAGCCCTCAGCCCATGTCAAACAACGTCGCAGCAACTCTTCAGCGTTAGAACTCAGGTGGAACCTGCGGCTCATCTCTTCAGTTCAATCACGGTCATACTTTCGGTATCCTTCATGCCTCCGCCGCATAGAAGTGAGTTTCATTGTTCAATCCGTTGATATTCGAACATTGCAAAGATCTTATTGCAGGCGCCAGCCACGGAAAGCAGCTAATACGTCACGTTTAGCCTTGTTTATGCTCCCGACTGGTTAGGAACTGCTGTGTGACCCTTCCCGAGCCAGGGCCCATGCAGCCTTTATGATTAAATTACTGAAACGGATCGCTTTAGGAACACGTTGCCTGGTCATGACACCACGATCAATTTACGCAGCTGCGCCTCAAAGAAATCACCCGGATGGAGATTCTCATCATATCCTGCCCATAGTACGATTGCACAATTTTCCTCCCAATTCATTCATTTCACCTGGCGCGTTGCCCACCGGCCGTCGTCTTTCCTGTCGTTGCAGATTTCACCACGCCATCATTCTCCCCGTCTTCCGACACCACCATCACGATTTAAATCAGGTTCTGCCGCCGCCTGTTTCACGCAGGCCCAAGGATCACGAGTTATCGAGGAGTTATAAATCCCAAACATTTTGCCAGGAAATTCACAGATACAGCCTCTGAATATGTCCCATTAATAACACATTGTAATGACTTCTTCAAAGACGTGGCAGCACTCTCGATCTGTTTCACAGTTAGTACTTTGCGCATCACACAGTCAGCAACGTGACATGACTTATCAATCAAACCTTATTTAACGTTTACACAACCACCATAACAGTTAATATTTCATTTGAGAGAAACAGTGTTATTGTCAATTAAACACGTACCATTTTCACAGGAAGATCTCGGGAAGAATGCAAGATTGTCGCGATCCGAACAAGACCAGAACTGAACCTTCCGACTTTATTTTGACCATGACGTTCATCGTCAGGATCGGCTTTCGGCACGCATATTCGTCCAGCGCCGCAGCCGACAGTTGTCGACCGTCACGATCTGCCCTGAACACAGTACTTCATCAAGGCGTATCAACACCGCTATTTCCATCAACCACGAGTTTCACAAAACTGAGTCTGAATCAGTTATCTCGCCGAGAGACGTCGACGAACAAAATCATTCGACAGCAGCCATCCACAACATAAAGAATCACGCGCCAGGTCATAACTCACTTATTTTAATCATGAACACCAGACCGAATTTATCTCTTTGCCAGTGAGAAACGACGAAAGTTGCTCATTCAGCACCCGCCATTTTCAGCTCGAATCAACCGGATGCCCTCAGACCACAGCCATTTCGAGGGCCTGGCGCAGTTGCAGCTGCGCCGAAGCCCGCACAGTCTTCGCCCGCCAGGCTTCGGGCCTGCAGATCTTCTCTGGGAAGAACAGGTGCCATCTTTGCGTTCATGGTGACTACAACAGTTTCAGGTTACGGCGGAATGTTCCACCAAACACACACCGAGCCGTTATCAACGACGCATTACAACGCGAGCGTCGATTCACGCACCGTTGCACGAAGCCTGCTCCGGAAAAAATTCAGAACGCGCCACGCACCGTGAATCACGACGTAAAAACCATTGTCACTACTAATCATTTCCAATCGTCACCTTCATCCAGGCTTCAGCCATATTTTGAATATCTGGCCTGTCGTATGAACAGCGGTCATTAATATCGACGTTCATTGAGAATATTACATACCTCAAGGGTACAACATCGGCGGCGGATCGCCCGTGCCGAATGCGTTCACGTTACAAATTAACAGTTCGAAGAAATGGAGGTATGTTCAATTGACCATTATTTTCAACGTATTTGCCGTGAGATCATTATTTTTGGAATTTAAACAGTGCAGGCGTTACGATTTACCACGACGATGCCGGTGCCGTATCAGTGTTCACCGCCCATGCCCGCGTATACCTGGCCTGGCGCATTGTTTCGCAAACAAACGTAGATTAGCGGGCGGAAGCCGCTACTGTCAGCAATGCCTCCCGACTTCAACCCTTTCCGGTTTTTCCGTTCAGCCTGATGCAGATTTATCGCAGATGTTGCGCGGAAGCTGAGCCAGCCTGGTTCAGCCTTTGAAAACACACCAGTTCGCCCTTTGTCCTTGTACTGCTTCCTGAAGTCCATCATTCTTCTGCCGGGGATAAGGACTTTCAAAGCCACCGAAGATACAAGAAGAAAATTCAAACGACGCAGGAGCCACCGCGCGACATCGCCCGTTATTATTAAATTACAGTTAACCACAGAAATTTGTTTTTAGACATTTGTAATAGCCTGGTAAAAGCCATACATTTTTTGACGCAGTCTACAGGGTTCTGTGTTCACATTTGTTGTAGCTGTAATGTATCTCGAATGTAGATTTAACAGTGTTTCAGCAGCTTTCTACCTTACAGCATGAAGATCTGCGTGAAGTTATCACTTTGAATTATTCGACACCAAGCAAAGCAGTTCAGCATAGCATTAGGAAATGAAAACTGCTTTACTTGGTGTCGGGTTGGACAAAGGACAAGCTTCCACACTTAGATCTTCCTGTTGCCTTAACTAAGATTAGAAACAGCAAAAAGAGAAGGCTAATTAAACACTTATTTTAAAATCTACGCTTCTAGGACAAGCATTTACAGCTGCAACTTATAAATGTGACACAAGAGGGCCCTGTAGACTCAAGGGCCAAAGAATGTGCATGTAAACTTTACCAGGAGTATTACAAAATGTCTAAAGTAAATTTCGTATGAAACATGATTTGTGGGCAGCTGATGTCAAATTTGTTAAGCTCCATCTCATCATTTGAATTTTCTTTGCCTTTGTCTTGAGGTACAGACAGAGAAATTCCTTTATCCCCAGCAAGAGAGAGATGATGGACTTAGGCTTGGTACAAGGTTAAAGGGCATACAGTGACGCCTTGCTCAAAGTATGAACCAGAGCTTGCCTCTAGCAAACTTCCACCCAACATCTGCATCATCCCGCATAAACAGACAAGAAAGAGCAAGAAGGGTTAAGAGTCAGGGGAAACATTTGTACTTGATGTGCAACTTCCACCCACCATTCTACATTTGTTTGCAGTATTATTGTATAAACCAAATATTACAGGTATATAAAACTGAAATTGAACTGATACACAACTTGGTATAAATCAAAAAGTAAATCATAAATACCCTACTTTTTTCTATTTAATGATTCCAAAATTAACAATGATCTCACAACAAACATACGAAAATGTGATGGTTAAGACACAGCTCCTCAATTCTTAAGGAGCTGTTGTTTACGGCAAATGAGCATATCTAGCAAGATCACCATTATGATGTTGTACACCCCATACAGAACATAGCCAATATTCTCAATGAACCTATGGTCGATGTTAATGACCACTGATTTCACTTCTGACAGCCAAAGATGGCTCCAAAATAATGTTTTAAAGCTCTCTTCAAGCCTGAGGATAGAGAAGTGGCAATTAAATGAGGTAGCGCAACCAATGTGTTAGCTAAGCATCATGTTAATTCGTACATAGATTGCATCCAAAAGTAATTTTACAACAGCAACCAAGTATTAGGTAAATAAAGTCTTAAGTCAACACCACGCTGTAAATGCATCAGGCCTATTCCCGAGGTAGTATGAGCATGATTGAACATTCCCACCATGAAAGCCACAAAAACTGTTAAGGAAAATCACCAAGGAACTTGAAGATGTCTTTACTGTCTCTTCCCAGAGAGATCTGCAAAGGCCCAAGCCTCATTAGCAGGCAGAATGTATGCAATGCGAGAGAAACCCAGCAACCGTAACTGCATAGAGGCCTCGAAATAAGCTTGGGTCTGATATCCCAGCGATCAGCTGAAATAAACAGATGCTGAATGAGAAACAGCTTATGGCAAACTCTCACTCTGTGATGATTCAAGAAACTAAATTCAGTCTGAGTGTGTTTTCACATTAAATAAAGTAAGGGTTAAGATACATTACAAAACATGGTGTTTTATATTTATGGATAAGTAGCTGCCATCAGATGATTTTTTTTTTTTGTTTAATCAATATCTCAACCAGGAAATAACAATTTAAGATAATTTTATATGTATTCCAAACTCAATATTGAATCAGTACTTAAAATGGAATTATTTGGGTCCCACTTACCCAGCTGAAATACTGTATTTCGTAAGGGCAAGGCCGTTAGACAGGCTGCAGCGGTCAACATAACACTGGGCAGAATATGCACAAAAGCCATTAATCTGGCAAATGAAAGACGTCATAGCACAAAAAATACTAAAGTCAAGAAGGTTCCAAGGTTCTGAGATGTATTCCCCTGGATGTCCTGCTAATTGTAACGGGTGTCTTTACATTCTTCCCAGATCTCTTCCTGTAAGAAAATAAAATCACATGCTTGGTTGACAGTAACACTGCTTCTCAAATGAAATAATAGCTGAGGATTTGAACATGCATAAACATGATAAATAAGGTTTGAGTTGATGTCATATCACATTTACTGATCGCCAGTGATATGGCACCAAAGTCTGCTTGTAAACTAAGTCAAATATCACCTCGCCTTTTGTCTTTTGGAAAGTCATTATAAGTGTGATTTATTGTGGGACATGGTATACATATAATTATCTATGTGGGTTATTTCCTAGCAAGATAGATGTTTGGGATTATAACCCTCAACAACTGTGAATATCCTTGGACCCATGCAGACAGAGCGACGTGATCAGCAGGAGTTTGATTTAAACTGTGAGAAGTAGAAGACTGGAGTGTCAGAAGATGGGAGAGGAATAAATTAACGAATCAAAAATCTACTTAACTGAAGATTTGATGTTTAAAATTGCATAAGATGATTATGGGAGAAGAATTGTCACAATCATGCCTATGACCCAGGATATGATGAGAATCTCCATCCAGTGAATGGGTATTTCTACAACAAACAGCTGCATGGGGTGATCGTGGGGTAAGTGTTAGGTGATGTTCCTCAAACGGCCCGGCTGCGCTAGGACCAGTAGGCAGAGAACATCATAAAGGAAGCTGTGGCTAAGCAAACTTCAGGAAGGGTCTACACACAGCCAATTAGAGAAGTTGTGGCATAGTAAACAAACAAAATGCGATATTATTTTAAGCTGTTGCTTTTTCAAAATTAATTTAACATGTAATGGAGCAGCCAGAATATAATCTTTGCAGGACAGATTAATCAACAGTTAAGACAAAATACTAAACTCACTTCTATACAGCAGAAGGTATAGGGACATAGAAATATGACCTGATTAATTAGAAGAATAAAATACAGGTTCCACATAGTTCCTAACATTGAAAGAGTTTTCTGACATTAATCTTTGTTTGGCCAAGCAAGGAATTTGACAACAAGCTGACAGGACCCACAGTCCTGTCATATTGCCTCATAAAGTTTTTTTTTTGTATACGTGTTAGAGCATTTGCTTTTAACATCCAGCAAATGGACAAAATCCAACATTCACTCTCTCACTCTGTTAAAAGTGTTCTAAAAAGTAGCAGCAAATGCTAGTAAGTTAAAACAATGTATGACCTTTTGGAACTAACCTTACTTGATGAAAGATCATAAAAGCAGGACAGGCAAACCAACAGCTACACCGAGAACAAGTAGGATTTTAACTGCTGTGGTTTGCTGACGTAGTCCTGAGTAGTTCTCATACCAGATGGAGAGGAGTTGCTGCTGGCAGTTTGGATGTGCTACAAACTACTCCATTGGCAGTAAGTGTGTTTGTGTGTGTGTGTGTGAGAGAGAGAGAGAGAGAGAGGGGGAGAGGGAGAAGGATTACATATTCAAATGCAAGGTTCTATATCTATAATACAAGTGCATCGATTCTAAACCTAAAAATGCTCACATGCTTACCTTTTTAACTTCATATTTTATTGCAAGTTTTAACCTGATAAGGTTTTGTCTGCCAAAGGTTTCAGAGTTTTCACATGATTCAGTGTCCCCATTTAAAATGGCCTCCACTTCCTCTGTGTTTCGACACAAATCCAGCAGTCCCACCACAAAATCTTTACACTGCATGGACAGTTTCTTGTAATCATTCTGTAACAGAGACAGGTGAGGTCAAAAACTGTTAGAAACTCAAATCCGGTCATATCCCGCAGTCTTTTAATCAACATGGTGTACAGCTATCATCTCTAAATTGTTTGTGAAAAATCAGCTACAATTTACATTACGGTACCTTGAACTCCTTCTCAATGTTGGCTAGAACTGCAAGCTCATTGCTCAGCTCCAGAGCTGCCATCACAGGGTCTTCATTGGAGAGGGACATATATGCTGGGCTAGCCAGACCTTTATATGCATTGATACGGGATTGTGAATGACTAAAAGCGTCATACCTCTGCTGCTCACTGCAGGTCCTGCACTGACAGAAGTAATCATGGGGCCGCTCTATACGGGCCCCCTTCATAAGAAGTATATGCACGATTTCATACTCATGGCACTGGGAAGCCAAGATGATGGGAGTGATGTCGTGAGAGAAACGCGTGCCGTCCTCATCATAGGCATAGAAGTCGTCATGTGTCTCTACCTGGTTGGGACTGTTAGTGAGCCTCTGACTGTCTGCAAAGGCCTGATGGCTCAGTATGGCCTCCACTATACGGATGTAGCCTTTACTGATGGCTAACAGCAAAGCATCTCCTATTCTAGCGAGGTTTTTCTTCTTAAGTAGGAGCTTTGTCACTTCTAAATGCTCATTGGCAACTGCCAGCTGCAATGCACTTTGGCCCATATAGTTTACACAGTTGACATTGAGGTTTGGCAGTTCCTCTAGCATCCGCCTCACTTCAGGAATGTTGCCATATTCTGCAGCATCTAAGAAAAGCTCCTCTGTCATGGAGAGGCAGGAGGAGGACTGGGCATGAAACAGGTAACCGGCTCCCCGTAAAGCTTGTCTCCGGGGTTTGGCCCCGGCCTGCTGCAGCATCATGGCTTTCACTTCACTGCTCCATCTGAACACAGGGAGAAGTCTTTCAGATGATGTAATACTATTATCATATTACTGCAAATACAGATTATATCTTTATAAAGTTATTAATACAAGACAAAATATTCAATTTTCACTCAACAGGAGTGAGATTTACTATCAATTTCTCACTAGGCAGACATATTACTGTAATTAGTCTACTGGTTTAGATATATGAAGATCAGCTCTATCTATATTTCCAAAAAAGCCCTTGAGAACCCAAGCAGTGAATGGACAACAATGTGCGATGGACAGCTGGTCTCAGTTGAATTATAACTCGCACTACATGTGTGACACCACCCACAGACTCATCATCTGCTCTCCTTCATTTCATGGCCTGACACTGTCCATCCACTCAGCCTCTGCCTGATAGTTGGCTAAACTTATTTAGCATTTCTGGAATACTATACAACAATGCCATCCAGTGTTTGATTGTGGTAAACCTTTATTTACTGATTCAAGTATGATGTTAACACCATTCATTAGACTGTGATCATACAACCATATGACAGTGACTATTTTTAATACTAATTATATTTTGTGTCATTGTCAAACGAGTAAATCCACTTTCCATTCAGTAATTACATTTGAGTAATGTGGTTATCTCAGGAGCTAATTGCTTCAATCAGCACAGATGATAACAGATGATGACAATGTCCCTTCATTCAATCATAATTAGAGTTAACAAGATTTTACATAACTGAGCAATCTGAAGAGTGCATACAGTATATACAAAATTTCTTCTTCCAAATTATTCATCTTTGGCAAATAGTCTATAAGCTTAGACAAAATAAAATGAAAATGGTGTCATGCTGTTCAAGGTGAGAAAAAACAACTAAAATGGAACTGGCGTGATCATGAATATGACATTAAAACATCAAAAAATGCCACAGACTTTTTCCTACTACTCCCCCAACATGTAGAGAAGAGGACGTGGACGTGCAGAAGATAAAATTTGAAGAAGACATGCTCTAGCAGATCACTGACTTCTAGTCTCATACTGCTGGTGACTTTAGGAATATCATGGGCCTGAAGCTTTTCCCTCAAAAGCCTTACCACTACCATTTCCAAATCGTCTCCTGGAGGTAAGGCACATAATCACATTATCTACTCTGTCTATTTCACATGGTTCACAGCAATATTAAAAAGTCCAACAGGATGGTCCACTCACCACAGAGAAGACTGATCCGCCAAATGCCTTCACTTTCACTTCAGTATGTCGTTAAAACCCAAAATTACGTCCTACAGCGATCAGCTGCACCTCACGTAAACCCGACTCATGTCAGACTCTTTCCCACCTGTCAGTCTGACTCACCCCGCGTCCCACCTTGGGTGTGGATGCTGTCAGTGCTGCCTGCGCACGTCCACTGGGCGGTTTTCTAGCAGCTTTTAAGGTGTGTTTTGTAACATAGGATATTAGCATTTATTGAGTACATTTGGGGCCTTTTTTTTTGGAGATGATACAATTGTTTATATCTCATTTTAATTTCTTTGCTTGTCCATAACTGTGTCCGGTAAGCCCATAGAGCGAGATATTAAAACACTTCGTCAAACTAATAGAGGATTTAAGCACAGCAGAAGTGCACTGACCTCACTGGTTGTGCGATAAAAACTCGAGCAGGCTAGGGATTATTTTCTTATGAACTATTCGTGATTGTCAATGCGCAGGCTTCATACAAAAGCACCACTAATGCTCTATATGGTGTTTTACACGCCTGAAATAGATTATTTGATGCAGTGCCCCCGGTCCATAGGACCACATCAACAATCTGGAAAAAGCAGATTTTCCTAAATCCTCTTAACTCACGGTGCCATCAAATGTAACAGGTTATGAGAGGCATCGCCCCCCAATCAGATAAACGCCATACAAAAATAATTAATTGATAATTAATTTGAATTAAGTATTCAAACTGTTTAAAGTGAAGATGTAAGCTAAGCATTGTCCTTTTATTGAAATTTAATTAATAGGTTACATGCAGCTATAAAGGCCATGGCTGGAAATATGTTGCGCTGTTAGTCCTCCAAATTTCATCTACATGTTATTTTACCTATTTTATATATTAGACTATATATCTTTACGTTCAGGTTACAGTAGGTTGCATTGTGTGTCTATATATGCCTCATTACAGGTAAAAATGAAAAAAAAAGTTTTTATATCAACGTCTTCTATAAATTATGTTACGTCACCGGTCATCAAAGTACATGACGCCTATATTTTAATATTACAGATTAAAAGGTGCTTTCACGTACGCAGCCTTTTCCCAATCTTTACTTTAACCATAACATTAAACTTATGTCATACGTAATCTACATTTAACAGCATTACTCTTTGTATGCATCTTTTATTTGTTTCACTTAACCCATTTATTTTTGTTTTTGCTGAATTTGTTTAGCTCTTTGCTTTCATCTACTCCTTTGTTGTCATGTATAACCACACTTCCAGGTGCACCTGAAAGCAGCATGTAGAGAAACCCGAGCCCTCTGCTGGACTTGGCGGGTATAATCACCACGGTCCCCGTTGTCAAGAAACTGCGTCCCTGGTTGCTATCATGGAGGGACTGTACACAGACAGGCTCAAGTGAAACAGCGAGAAAACTGTCAACTTAGACGGAGTATTTTGTTCTGAGTTTTTTTGAACGGCTATTATCCCTCGGGACAAGAAGTTGCTGTGAAGATTTCCTGTGCAAGTTTATCTTCGCCCTGAACATGTTTGAATGAGTTAGCACGGAGTACCGCTTACGTTAGCTAAAAGGACCCAGCAAGCCAAGTTAGCAGCTAAGAGCTCTGCTGGGAGCTGAACCTGCATGTCTGCCCGGTGTGAGCAAGGATCAGTAGCCTCGGAGGATGCAAGTTCTTCGGGACAACTTCTTTTACCACTCGTATCCTTCATGTGTTCAGTTATTTTACCTGTCGAAATGTGTTTACACGTCTACACCTGTGTTGAAGCAAATGTAGAGAGGCAGTTAAATAAACCCATGAATCACTATAATGACAAAATCTGTAGTGTGTATGACCAGCTTGTGTAATTCACGATAACTATTCCCTCTACTCAAAGGTTACACATCTAAACACATTTAAAACAGCTCTCCTTAGCAGCTCACTTCCAGAAACTCGAGGCTTGGAGCTGATGGAGGCCTTGAAAATGAGAGACAACTCTTGGTTGAGGAGCAGAAGTTATGCAAAGCTCGAGCCCGCAAGTTTTCATTGGAAACCACCCGACGCAGGAAGTCAGTTATAGTCTCTAGTACTCATGTATTGTTTGTGTCACGTCAGATGACAGCACTGTCTGCATTCTACAGCTCAAACCTGCTTGTCATCCATTTCTTTGTAAATTAGCAGCATCTTCCATTTCCTCCTGGAGGCAGATGCGGCTTTGCTGGTGTACAATGCACCACCTGCACAGACGGCTTATAGTTCTGTCCAGGGCTTAGCCCCCTTGAGTGATAGATGGTGCTGACAGGATTTTGCAGTCTAGACCTGGAAATAGATGTCTTGTCCCAGAGGGTAACTGTGGGCCAGAGCAGTGACTGAAGCCTCACCTCTCTGACAATTAAAGCTGCAAAGTTCAGCCCCTTAGGAGGCTCAAATCCCTTACAGATAATAATAACCGTCTAAATTTGTGTTTCCATAGTTATCACTAGAGGCTAAAAGTGAGTGTTCCCTGTTATTTAACCAGGAGCTTGAATGAGGAGGTTAATGCAATGCTGTATGTGGAGGTCAGATATATTGTGTAATATTATAGATGCATTTTGATTTTACAGAGGCAGGTCATTATTATTTCTTATGCAATACGTTAAAAGTTAAACAGCTTAACATGTCCGCACAAGAAAAAAAAAACAACAACCTACAAATGGTATTTGTTCTTTTAAAGGACGGACATGTTAAAGGAGGTGGATGAGCTATCCATCTAACATCCAATGAAATGGAACTTGTGTCAACTTTAGAGAACCTTGGCTGCCAGACTGTCAGCTTATCAAGCAATATTGAATTCTGCAGTCTTTTTTATATATCAGCACATTGATGTTGGTAACCAAATCAGTTCATAGTGCACAGTGCACTATTGCTTTGATACAATGTTTACATAATTTTTAATAGTATAAGATAAGCAGAAATGCAAGATTTGAATGTCGTCTTGTACCATGTCAACCAAAAAGGTCTGACTGTAAAGCATTGCCAATACTTGCTTGTTTCCTTTTATGTCAGTGTTAAGGCAGGGTAATTAGGTATGATTTTGCAAATGTAAATCATACGTACTGATGTAACACCTCTTCAACTCCAATACGAATCACTTATAAATAGATTGAGATAAAAGATAGGTAAGATACTACTAGATACTATATATAGAATTATAAAATTCTGTTTTTTAATAGAACAGAAGTTAACTAAAAGCAACATTGTTTAAAATGCACGGTGCTCTTGTTGTCACTGATGACCATTTTCCACAAAACAAGAAAACACTGATGCTAAACTTGATTGACCCTGTTGATGTTATTATTGGCTTACTCTGTGAACCCAGTGGTGACTGGTAGCTTTAATTTATTAATGAATGTGTTGAAAACATATCTCTAGGAACAGACTCAGGTTTCTGTATCTAAAACATGGCCAGTCTAGATTTAATCAGTTAAAATGTGCCTCAGGTGCATGCTCTGCTCTTTCTCATGGCTCAGGGCTCTGGAGGAAAGACGGAAGCAGTGGGATGTGCAGGAGCAGCGGCTGAGAGAGAACATCCTACAGCAACGCAGACAGCGAGTACAGGATGCAACTGAGCGCTTCCAAAGAGCCCATCTACCTCCCTCTCAGAGACGTAGACAATGTTAGTGATGTATCATACATATGCCTCATGGAACTGAGAAATAATGCACAACAGCCTGGACACATTTCAGTTTATTTGTGTGTTCTCCTTTATGGTGTTTTAGCTTTTAGAAGAAATGTCCCAAATATTGAAGATGCGCTCAATCAGCTTCAAGGCACCTTGAGTTCTTACACCCAGCAGTCCTCCTTCTTGTCCAGCACCTCTAACATTACCAGGTGAAAAAGTCTGATTAATGAACCACATCACTGCTGTCTTCATCCTGTTACTCAAATTTTATCTAGTATTTTTGTCAGATTTCTGAATGTGTAATATATTTTATGTGTAGTCTTTCCTAATGGCTGGTGAATTCATACATTTTATTTATATTTTTCTGTTTCCCATTAAAGAAGCTGCACTCCCTCTCCGAAGCCTCCCACAGTTTCTAAATCCTCCCACCGCCAAGCACTCTCTGCTGTTGAGGCCTACACTAAACTGCTTCAGGAACAGAGCATGACTTGCTTCAAGAACAGTCAAGAAACTGAAAAGACACAAGAGAAGCAACAAGATCACAGTCCACAGGTATGTTGGTTATTTACAGGAAACAAAACTTTTTGCTGGCAATGTCACAAAGTGGTGTTCTCCCACCTCTTAGTTCTTCAGGACATTTAGTGTACTGAGGTGGCTTATGTTGTGAGATGCTGTTTTGTTTCACACACATAGACACAAACCCCAGTAATACTGTAAGTCAGTGGAATGACTGTTGCCTACTGCTAAATGATTATTTAGAAGAATATCTGTGTCAAACCAGACTGCAGTTTATTGTGCAGCAGTTTAGAAAATGTCCAAAAGTTGTTAACAAAGAGAGCAGAGTCTACACAGGGCTTTTGAAGAGAAGTTTTGACCATTCCTGTCTTAATAACCATGAACATAGTCAGATAACAGAGAGCAGTTAATTAGTATTAAAATAAATGGCAAGATATATCGAAGAAGTGACTCAAATGAAATCTTGGGCTGACACTTAATTTGTTTAAGCAAACTGTATTTTTATGTTCAGCTAGTCATGTCTGTCAGTCTGTGTCTAATCAAAAATTGATCAGCTGATCAAAAATCAGATGCAATCCAATAACCTGCTCTGAAACTTTTACTGAATCACTCCATATCCTTGAGTTTAAACATCTATCATACAATTGTTTTCTATACTTACACTGCTCTTCACCATATGTTCTCACTACAGGAAGATAGACTGAATGTATTGATTACCTTAATTAATACTGCATTTTAGCATAATTAGTTTATTTTTCACAGTGAAAAATAAAGTACAAAAAATCTTGTTTTTTGTATGTGATCCTACACAAGTAGACCCCTAGGTAGCAGCAGTGTGACATACCCCTCCCTGCACCAGTGACAGTCCACTTGGTTGTCACAATCTTTAGCACCCTCTGGTGAAATAAGTGTGTAACAGCTTGGTATGCTTTAGTGAAAATTTTCTGCCTCCATCAATGACAGGGACAACACAGGACCTGATATCCCAGATTTGTTAACAAAAGTAAAGTGCACCTTTTATGTCAGATATGAATTAGATTGACACAAGACAGTGAAGTGACCACCAATCAGACCAGTCTGAAACCTGCTGTTGACCAGGGTGGTTTTCTAGGTCTGCTTACCTAGGTTGACTCTTTTACAGCAACAATTTGTATACACATGTACAAATGCCTATGTAATCACACTGAATCACTTTTGTGTCTCAGGTGATAGAATTTTAAATGGTGCTGCACAGCTTAATTGTGTTTATCATCAATGAAAATTCCTTTATGGGGAGAAATATAAACAACAAATTTAGTTATCATGAGTTATCATCGCCTTTAAGAAAATGTAAATCATATTATTATTGTTTAATTATCACCTCTCTTTTGCTTTCATTTTCAGGACAGCCACCTGTCTGATTGCTGTAATTCTGAAAGCCCTTCAAGTAAGGACAGTTTGGAAAATGAGGACCTCAACCACAGCACAAAGAATCTACAGTGTTCCTATTCATCATTCTTGCTTGACGCAGAGAAGCCCCATCGAAACCTGAGCAAGCAAAATGATTTGTTTCCAGCAACAGACCTAACTTTATCAGCAATGTTGCTTCTTGGTGATAACTTGACCCAATCACAAAAACAGCATGAGTCTAAGCAGAAAAAGCAAGAAGACTCTGAAGGGCCTAACAATAAGCACATTTCTAAACCTTCTTGGGGGTTCACATCTGAGCAAACACCTAAAACAGAGACCCAACCTGCTCTGCACAACTGTAACTTATTAACTTTGTGTGAAATTATTAGTGCAGACCCAGAACACTTTGAGGTTAACCCCCCACAAAACAGTCCTAGTGACAACATCAATGTTAGAAATGGAGTTACTCCCGACAACAGAGCACTTGAATCTTCATGTCCAAAACAAGAGGCTCTGCTGGATCTCAGACAGTGGAGGGTTCATGATGACAGACAGTTAAAGCATCCATCAGCTACAGAAATTCTTTTGCCTGCCAAAAATGGCAACAGCAGAGACATTTTGTTTGGTGCCCCCCCAAAGCCAAATATTTTCCTGAATGATAGCACAACAGATAATGCCTCACAAGAAGGAACTCTTAAACAAACGTGCAGAGAAAACTGCTATCTGTCATCTCAGAAAGAGCCTAGTGCTTCCACAAACAACCTCAATAAGATTTCAAACTCAGAGCCCACAACTGAGAAGCCCATTAATACAGCGTTGCTGCAATGTGCAGGCCAGTCTAATATTCAGTCAGATACTCTTAAATACCTTAAGTGTCCTGAGGAAGAAGTACAAAAGTTGCCTGTTTCAGTGGGGACGTCTCATTCAGTATGTGAAGTCAGATTCATTAAAGGAATTCTTAAAAAGCAGTCCAAATATATGTCAGGAGATGCTACTTGTGTGTATGGCTCAGGGCATTTGATTTTTGCAAAACAAGTAGCTTTAGCAATCAGAGATAGTGTTGAATTGACAAGGACGAAGACTAAAGACATGGAGAGCAACACCATCAAGAAGAAGCTGCGTTGGTTTGATGAAGTACATGTGGAAAAAGAGGACAAAGAACAGAGCATAATGAAACAGATGAAAGGCATGGCTTCCAATCTTTCTCAGTCAAAGAAACATCCAGTAGACCACCAGCTAAGTCTCACTACAGTCTCAGGGGCTTCCAAGCCTGGACCCAGCATGACCCCTCCAGCTTCCACTGGTTATCACTTTACAAAGCAAGCGTGGGCAGATGTTGGGGTTCAAGTCAGCTTACCCCAGGAACGAGCAGACGAGGTCAAGGTGCCACGGAGCAGCACCAGGACCAGTGGCCCCAAGGTCCCTCGGAGAGAGCGCTCTGCCAGAGTTGGAGCGGGTCCTGTTTCCTCGCGGACTAGAAAGGGCACTGTTATACGACCTCAATCTGCCACGGAGGTGAATCAGATTGCCAAAACCCAAGGGAAGATCATCGTGCCCCGCCCACCTCCTCGGATAGAATCTGCGGAAGAAAAGATGGCTTATATCACTAAGACTCCATATGGCATGGATCATGCTAGTGTCAACTGTAAACAAGCTCTGGTTGTAGAGCAGGCCCTGCACAAGGACACCTCAGGAGGCTTTTTCTCACCATACACGAATCATCTAATCAGAACAGATAGTACTGTTATGTACACACCACTGCCACCCTCGTATACATGCCCCATCTCAGAGGGCAACACCAATGGCACGCCCCGCTCAGGTCATCAGGAAACTCAGGGCTCCAGTAGAAGGAGAGGGATGGTGTTCAGTGAAAAAGGCCTCTGTTTAGATTGCACTCCCACAGATGAGGAGATCTCACAGCTCTGGCACGGTGTCCGCAGTGCCTTAGCCACCAAGGACGGTAATGTATATTTTGGCTGACAGCCCCTCACACAGTTTAGGTTTGGTTTGTGTGTCTGCAGAGATGTGTCATTTATATTTGCATGCAGTTTCTCTCAAGCCTAGCTGTTTCTACCCATCACTACAGTACTATACACTATCCCTTTTATACTCTATCCTTAACATTCAGTTACAATCCCAGTGACCTTTTTTATTGGCCCTTTTATCTGTAACTGTCTCTTCATGTATAATCACATTGTAAGGAAAATCCAGTGAATGAGCTGCATGATGTTTTGTGTGACTTCCAGTTTGCAAAGTTGTACATGATTTCCAAGAGATCCTCTTTCACTGGAAAGCTACTTTTTAAAATTTGCATCCATATACAGTGTTTTCTTTTGTGTTTAGTGTCAACAACTATTTATATGTCCACAGATCAGACTCCACAGCCCAGAGGCAGAAATACTCCGCAGAAAGAGACAGAAGAGGAGAGAGAGATAAGAGTACAATACTACAGGAAAGGGAAGATACTGAGTTAGTAACATGTAATATGGATATGAATCCATACTGATGGAGAGAGAGGGAGAGAGAGAGAGAGAGAGAGAGAGAGAGAGAGAGAAGCTTAGCACATCATGGGAGATCTCCCGGCAGTCTAGGCCTATAGCAGCATAACTAAGGGAGGGTTCAAGCCTGAGCCAACCCTAACTATAAGCTTTATCAAAGAGGAAAGTTTTAAACCTACTCTTAAAGGTACAGAGGGTGTCTGCCTCCCGGACCGAGACTGGGAGAAGGTTCCACAGTAGAGGAGCCTGATAACTGTGAACCAGCATTCTGGGAGCGCAGAGTCCTAGTGGGATTGTAGGAGACTATGAGATCTTTAAGGTAAGATGGAGCCTGAGCATTAAGGGCTTTGTACGTGAGGAGGAGGATTTTGAATTCTATTCTGGATTTGACTGGGAGCCAATGTAGAGAGGCTAGCACAGGAGAAATATGGTCTCTTTTCCTAGTTCCTGTCAATAATCGTGCTGCAGCATTTTGAATCAGCTGCAGAGTCTTTAGAGACTTGTTGGGGCAGCCTGATAATAATGAATTACAGTAGTCCAGCCTAGAAGTAACAAATGCATGGACTAGTTTTTCTGCATCCTTTTGAGACAGAAAATGTCTAATTTTGGAGATGTTACGCAGGTGAAAGAAGGCAGTCCTAGAAGTTTGTTTTATGTGTGAGTTAAAGGACATATCCTGATCAAAGATGACTCCCAGAAGAAACAGCTTCTTTCCACAGGCAGTTAAATGCACAACCACTGTACATATCATACCACTGTATATATCATACATATCACTGTACTATATCTTATATATCACTGTAAATATCATCTGTATTTTCAAGGATTCAAGGATTCAAGGAGCTTTATTGTCATTCCAACACATGTGAACATGAGGTGAAACGAAAAAGGATACTCTGGTCCCGGTGCAAGCCAATTACAGAATAAATAACTAACTAAGTATAAAATAGAATATGCAAATATAAGCTAAGAGGTAATATAAATATAGAAAATTCACAGTATAGGAAATAAAATGAAATGAAATGACACAACAACAATATCCAATGTCCTTTACCATGATGATAGTCATTATTTTTATTTTTTATCTAATTGTTTTTATTCTTTTGACTTTTTATATGTATCATGTCATTCTAGAGCTGCTAAATAGTATTTCATTGTTTTGAAACAGTGACAATAAAGACTACTCTATTCTATTCTATTCTATTCTATTCTATTCTACCACACACCTGTACCACACAACTGTATGGTCTAGACCTGCTTTATATGAAAAGTGCCTTGAGACTACTTTTTTGTGATTCGGTGCTTTACAAATAAAACTGAATTGAATTGAATCTGTTACTGTCTGTAATAATCGAGTGATTGATTAATGAATAAAATGTCTTCTCCTCCTCCTCCATGTGTTTGTAGTTTTTCAGTCGGAAGTTCTGCAGGGAGTCAGTCATTGACCATATAAGGAGCGTTCGCGCCATAAAAGGAAACCATTTTCTTTATATGGAGGAAAGTAGTTCCCCCGCAGGTCCCAGAGAAGACGTCGGCTGTTGGTATTACTGCGCGTAACCTCCATTAACTGCGCACCTTTTCTGTGATAGATCGTGTAGAAAACATTATTGTAACGTTTCTGATAAATTATGTCTTACTTTAAAGCAGGAGTGTGAATATAGTACCTACAATGTGTGGAACTATATCCCACAGCGGATGGATATGACCGGGTGCTACTCGTCATTTCCTTATGTGGAGCGGAGTGATTCGGGGGGCCGGGCCTCACTGATTACTGTAGGAAAACACAACTTTATAACTTTATTCTTTATTTTTGGAGAAACTAGATCAAATTGTATGGAGAAAATATTTTCTTGTTTTTTTCGGGTGTTCTTCGGCTGTTCGGCCTGAGCTCTCGGTGATTTCCGGAGTTTGCCAATGGACATATAGCTTTACTTGTTGCTAAAGTAACCGCTAACTGGTTAGCCGCGGTTAGCTAGTCAGCGCAGTTAGCCGGCAGCTAGCGGTCCTGTTAGCCGACTCTGCCCGGGCTGGGAGCTCCGAGCCCCGGGGGCAGTATCGGTGTTCACACCGCTAGCACAGAAGCTTTGGCCCGCCGGGAGGAGGAGGCCCGGGGCAGGGGGGGGGGGGACGCGGCGGGAATGCTGGCGGGGAGTAGCGCCGGAATGGGCACCAGAACCGGACCCGGACGGGCGGGCAACGGAACCGGGCTGAGCAGCCTCGCGGTGGACGCGGCCGGACCGGGACCGAACGCAGCGTCCGAAACCGACGGAGGCCAGTTTGAGGACCGAGAATACGGCGCCGAGATGGTCTACAGCGGCTCCGACCAGGACTCGGACTCCGGGGACGACGAGGACACGGCGGGTTCAGGCGGGGACAGGAGGGGGGTGAAGCGGGAGAGGAGCGAGAGGGAGGTCGGGCATCAGTCAGCGCCCACCTCCGGAGGCCTGAGTGGGGGTTACGTCGGGGTCAGCTCCGGGGTGCCAGGGGCCAAACCCGGCAAGAAGACCAGAGGCAGAGTGAAGATCAAGATGGAGTTCATAGACAACAAACTGAGGCGGTACACGACGTTCAGCAAGAGGAAGACCGGGATCATGAAGAAGGTGAGTGAGACAGGTCACCTGCACAGGTGAGGGGTGAAAGGGGTCAGGGTCACTGGTCAGACCCTGACTGGACCCTGCAGGGACCCCGGCTGGTCCTCGGACCACAGTGTAGACATCTCTGATCTGACTTCTGAGAGTAACCTAATCAGGTGAACTGATTAGAGACTCTTCAGGTTTTGGTTTGTAAATGATGTCAGTGTGGCTGAAACTGGATCACCCACCAGGGAACTGCACAGGACCCTCAGACCTTCAGAGACCTGGACCCTCAGACCTTCAGAAGTTCTCCACATCCTTTGGATTTGTTAGAATCTTCTCTCAGGTCCTCTGGTCTGTGGTCCTGGTCTCAGGGACTCAGAGTAAAACTACTTTAGTTTTCTTCAGAGTGTGAAGAACAAACTTCAGTCAGGTCGTCAGTTCTCCTCATTATCAGTGTATCGCTGATAATCTCTCTGATCAGATCAATAATCAATCAGTAATCAGAAACGTGATGTCCTGTGTGTCTGAACTGATCCAGGTGAAGATGTCTTCATGACGTTACAGCTCCACCTGTGATCAATAACTCTGTTCATCATACTTCATCATACTTCATCATAACTCTGATCAGTAATCCCCCCCACCCCCCCCAGGCATACGAGCTGTCCACGCTGACAGGTACTCAGGTGTTGCTGCTGGTCGCCAGTGAGACGGGTCACGTCTACACGTTTGCGACCAGGAAGCTGCAGCCGATGATCACCTCGGAGACAGGGAAGGCTCTGATCCAGACCTGCCTCAACTCCCCCGACTCCCCCCCCCCGCTCCGACCCCTCCTCCGACCAGAGGATGAGCGCCACGGGCTTCGAGGAGACCGACCTCACCTATCAGGTGTCGGAGGTGGACAGCTGCTCGGAGGTCGCCAAGGTAACGGTTTGTTGACAGTGCTTCCTGTTCACAACTCCACCTAGAGAACACCAGAGGAAGTGACAGTCTCAGGTGTTCTCAGGTGAGTCTGTACCTGCCTCTCTCCTCAGGACCTGATCAAACCAGCGTTCACCATGTCCAGCCTGCCTGGCTCCACACAGTCCACGCCCTCCTCCTCCTCCTCCTCCTCCTCCTCTTCGTCCTCTGTGTCCATGCAGGTGCAGACCAGCGCCCCCTCCTGGCACCCGCCCTCCTCCTCCTCCACCACCAACGGCACGGTGCTGAAGACGTCTGCAGGTGTCGTACTTCCTGGAGGCTTCACCTTGATGCCAGGTAGGAGGGCAGGGTTTCCTCTCACCTGTCTGTCTCAGGTGTTTCAGTCTGCTGCTGCTGCTTCATCACTGACACTGTCACTACATTAGTTATCCCACAGTGTCTCTGACCTTTGACCTCTGATGTTCTCGGAGGTCCTGACGTTTTCTGACCCCTCCCTGTCTGTGTCCTCGTATTCTCACTGACCTCTCAGCTCTCAGTTTGTGTCAGACAGCTCACCTCTCTCTGGCCCTGCCCCCCTCCTCCTCACCTGTCAACAGGTGCCCCGCTGCCCCCCGGCACACACACCATCCCCCTCAGCCAGCTGCAGGCTCAGCCTCTGGCCATCCAGGGCCCCGTGGCCCCGGGTCACGCCGCCACGCTGCACGCTCCACCCACACAGCCGACCACGCTGCTCCGCCTCCCTGCCACCGTGTCACTGTCAGGTCAGCACGCTGCCCCGCCCACACCTGAGAGAGAGAGTGTGTGTGTGTGCTGCTGTGGCTTCAGTCTTTGTTTCTCTGCAGCCTCATGACTGTAACAGAATAGAGCAGCCCTTCAGACTCAGAGACTCAGAGATTCGGAGACTCAGAAATTCAGAGGTTCAGGCTGTTTGAGAACATTAAGTTGTATTTATTGACTGATGTCTCCTCAGAGGAAAGTGAATCTGGTCTCAGCTTCTTCAGCTGATCTGTGAACCATAATAAACTTGTTATGATACAAAGATTAAAACAGAAAAAACTATAAACAAAAATAAGACAGAACAAAGTCAATGACATGAAACTGAAACAACCATTTTGGGAAAACTGTGAACACATATTGTGATTTGATGTGATATAATTTTGAAAGTCAAGCTTCAGTCCAGAATTCACTGTATACATGTAAAACACGATGGAGCATTAACATTTAACAGCTCAGTGAAATATGAACTAATCCAAGGATGAGAATCCAAAACGTATTTATTCTGAACAGACACATGAAGAACCATAGAACAGTTCTCACAGAACAAACGTTCTCTACGTTCTCCCTCCTCCTCAGCAGTAACATCAGTCATTCTGCTGAGGGTCAATGACAGACAGACAGACAGGCAGAGAGAGAGACAGAGAGAGAGAGAGAGACAGAGAGAGAGAGAGAGACAGAGAGAGAGACAGACAGACCGACAGAGAGAGAGAGAGAGAGAGAGACAGACAGACAGAGAGACAGACAGACAGACAGAGACAGACCAACAGAGACAGAGAGAGAGACAGACAGACAGACCGACAGAGAGAGAGAGAGAGACAGACAGACAGAGAGACAGACAGACAGAGACAGAGAGAGAGAGAGAGACAGACAGACCGACAGAGAGAGAGAGAGAGAGAGACAGACAGACAGAGACAGAGAGATTCTAATCTGACTTGATGTGAGTGGGTTCACTCCACCATTTTCTCTCTCTGGATTCTGTGTATATAATGTTTTCACTGCGACAGAACGTTTCCAGCTGAAACATAAAGTGTGTTGGTCTCGGCTCAGTTCTCTCAGCTGTGTCTCAGCAGGTAGAAGTCATCTGACACCGTCACACTTCCTGCATCGCTCTGCTCTGTTTTCATCAAGTATCTGACTCCACAGTTTGTGGTGGTTGTAAAATTTACAGGCTGTTTCTGTGTGTGAACTGTGAGGCAGGTAAATAAACTGTAACCACGGTAACAACGGTTATAAGCATGTCGAGTTATTTTCTGTCGGAGCTGAAACTCTCAGGTGTGTTTTCAGTCTCACACCTGGAGTCTGTACCTGTGTGTTCATCAGGGGGCGGAGTCTCTCAACAGCTGCAGACCATCCAGGTCCAGCCCAGCGGTCAGCAGGCCTCCACCAATCAGAGCAGCTCAGACATCCACAGCCCCGCCTCCTCCACAGGTAAGAACACTGAGGAGACCCGAGGGCCTCGAACGCAGCGCAGGAGGAAATGCTGTGACCTCTGACCCTGATCTGCTTCCTCTCTCTCTGCAGCCAGTCTCCCTGCTTCCATCGTCTCCTCCTCCTCCTCCTCCTCTTCCTCCTCCTCCTCCTCAGTAGCAGGTCACATGATGTATCCTGGCGGTCACACGGTGATGTACGCCACACCGACGCCATCGCTCGGCGACGGCAGCCTCACCGTCCTCAATACCTTCCCCCCAACAGGCCACGCCCAGTCACATGACCCCGGTACGTACGAGTCCACACATGAACCCCGAGTCATTACATCACCACTAGTCATGGCTGACGTTGTTAGCATTCAGTTGTCGTAATAAAGGTTTGTGTGTTTGTCAGGTGCGGTCCCGCAGGTCTTCCTCACCTCCCTCCCTCCAGTCGCCACTCAGATCCCAGTGTCTGCAGTCCAGCTCCACCCGGTACGTCAGACCTGATCTCAGACCTGAGCTCTGTTCCATGAAGCAGGTTGAACTGATCCAGGATCTCTTTATCTGGCTTCAGTAAACCTAACAACCACAGAGTGACTGAGCGTCAGATGCACGTTCAGTCGACCCAGGATTTCCTGATGGTTCATGGTAAAGAGGTGGAGTTGTGAGTTAAAGCAGCGTTGTCAGAACCATGAGTAAGGAACCTAATATTCGATGAGAAGTCAGGCTGAGAGCTGCAGGTGGTTTCAGTTCCAGCCACGTCCTAACATGACATTTAACAAGGTGAAATGTGAACAATATGGTCACATGACTAGAATAGAAACAGTAGAAATAATCAGCAGTGATCAAAGTCAGGCTGAGGATTTATTGTAAATAAGTCATCAAGTGTTTTCAGTGAGTGAGTGAGTGTTTGTGCTCTTTAGTGTGATGGTGATTTATTGTGAGTTAGTGTGAATATGTGATGCAGATAAACAGTGACAGTAATGTCAGAGTGTTTCTGCTGCCAAAGCGGAGAGGAGAGAGTTCATGTCTGAGCTCCATCTGACTGAGATGTTCATTTAGAATCAGCAGAAATCTTCAACAGTGTGAAGAGAAAAACATCTTTGTTCCATCAACATGAAGATCTAACAGTCAGTCTGTGATCATTTAGTGGGAGAAACTCTCTCTGGACAAAGACTGGAACAAAACCATTCACTGATCTATAAAAACATCTATTGATCTATTGAGGCAAGCGCCTCGGCCCTGACCACATCACTGCCGCGCTCAAATGACGTTAAAGCACACCCTCTCGGTTAATATTGCTTAAATGTAATGCTGTTGTGTTCAGTATGAACTTCATGTTAACAGTATTTCAGCCTCAGTGGAAACTGAACCTGGATCAAATAGAAACATTCTAGAAAGTGGTTCACATTCATATTTCCCATCATTAATGCTGCATGTTTTGGTCTGTAGTCTACAATTACAACAGCCTGTCGCATTATATTGTCTTTCAGGACAATAACACCCCCCCCCCCCAAAAGGATTATTTAAATCAATAATATGCAACACTAATGATGCTCAATTCTGCTGCTTGACTGTGAGAAAAAAAAATTACAAATTAAAATAACTGAAATTGAAAATTGATGGTCTTTAGACAACCCCCGTCCTGCAGAGTCAGCCTCTCTCTGCTGACTGGTTGTTCCACCTGTGGGGCGGAGCTTAGGTAGAAGTAACACCGGTAACACAGAGTTAACCACGAACATAAACTGCTCGGAGCAGTTTAGAGACGCAGTGTAAATTACCATGGCAGCAGACCTCAGGTAAAACCTGTCCACCTTTTGTAGTACAGGTTAACCAGGAAGTTACTCCTGAAGTTACCCTGATAAGCCAGTAACCTCGCTTCGTAGTACAGGCCTCTGGTCTCTCCTGGTCTCTGATATGTCTCCTGGTCTCTGTGTCTCTGTTGTTCAGATGGTGATCAGTCAGCAGAGCAGCAGCAGTAACCTGACGGAGCTGCAGGTCGTCAGTCTGGACGTCCACCAATCAAAAGACGACTGACACACTTCCTGTTTACTTCTTTGTTTTTCATCGTCACGTAAACAACAACAACAACAACAACAACATGGTTCAGACTGTGATCAGAGTCAGAGCCACAGAGAGGAGACCGGTCTGAGTCTGAACCAGAGTCTGATCAGTGGCTCTGACTCTGATGTCTGTCTGAACAGGTATCATCATCATCACTCATCTGTCTGTGTGTGTGTGTGTGTGAGAGAGAGAGAGAAAGAACAGTATTATATGAATGTATCTGTTTTTACTCAGCTTCACTTTAAGATAAAAAAACAAAAAGTGCCAAAAACACAGAGACGCTGGTTAAAGAACAAACGTGTGTGAATCATGTTCACTTCAGCTTTTAGATGATTTCACTTCATTTCTATAGAAACAGTCAGTTTACTCAGCTTCAGGTTCAACCTGGTTTTACAGTCAAGTGTTGGTTGAAAATGATGAAGCAGAAACAGACAATGTTTGATCAGCTCATGAACCAGGAACCTGATCAATGGATCAATGTGAAAATATCAGATGTTTAGATTGAAGGGTTTAGTTTTTGAGGACGTTGTTATCAGCTGATCTGATCAATAATGATCATGTGATCATTTATCAGAGGATAACATCCACAGGTGTGTGGTGTTGAACTGAGACACTGATCTGTTTTGGGTTTAGTCCTGACCTGGGTTCAGCTGGGACCTGGTCAGACCTGAGGATTTTATTTTAAACTGATGTTGTTTAGATTTTGGGACTTTTGTTAAAGTCAGATGTTTCTGTTCTTTGCTGATTTTTCTCTCAGCATCTCAAACCTCTGACCTCCTTCATGTGTTCACAGTGTTTTCATTTCATCATGTATGGATGAATATTTCTATTCTGTGGCTTTGTTTGTTAGCTGCAGGTTGTTTCCTCTGAAACAACCAATAAAAACACTTTTGGAGAGAAAATGTCTGATACCCTGAGTCCGGGGGGTGGGGGGTGAGGGGGCATGGTTCAGGTTTTTATTTAACTGTTTAAACTGAGAGAAAGTCAGAGCAGCTTCTGCTGATTTGTTTTTACAAACATCAGAAAAGTCCAGCCATGTTTGGAGAACAGTAATAATCCAGATTAAAGTTTGAATAAAAAGCGGAACAACCCTTTACTTCGTGATGTGACGTCATGTACTGCGTCGCTCACTGCACACGTCAGTGGCGCGACACGTGCGGCAGTCTCTCTTTCCCCGTGTTAGCTGCTAGCCGTACAACGCGGACCGTTTGAGGGTTTTGTGTGGATTCAGTCGAATAAAATACTCCGAGGACGATGGCTGCTGCCGGGGCGCAGGGCAGGAAGAGGATCCTGAAGGAGGAGGACATGACCAAGGTGGAGTTTGAGACCAGCGAGGAGGTGGACGTCACCCCCACCTTCGACACCATGGGCCTCCGGGAGGACCTGCTCCGCGGCATCTACGCCTACGGTAGGCCGAGGATCCTCGCGGCCTTTGCGGGACGAGAGTTAGCTCAGGATGCTAAAGCAAACTGTTCGTGTCCGCGGTGTTTTTAAAGAGGCTGGATTTATTAAATGTGTTACCTGGGTTACCTGCACGGGTGTATTTAATCTCGGGCGTGTAAGATTGACTTTCAGATGTTAACAATCTTGTGTTCACCGGCTCTCCGGTTAGCATTAGCCGCTCCTGCTAACGCTCCACTTTACCGCGAAGCTTTTCTCCCTCTCCGGGTAGAAACTCAGCGGAGGACTTTCTCTACCGTTCACAATAAAACCGAGAAAGTTTGACTGTGGTCCCGGTGTTACACCTCAGTCAGACTGAGGCCGTTACCGAACAGCTTCGTCTGAAAGTTTAGATTGTGTTTAGAGTGTTGACGGCAACGAGTCACTGTTTACCGGAGGAGAGTCGGCAAATAACGACGAGGCTCCGAAAAACAGCAATAAATATTTAATATGTTTGGAATAAACACGTGAAACGTCTCTGGCTGCGAATAGACACAGGCTGCTGCTGAACGTTTATCACAGGACAGCCTCGGGTTTTACATCGGTCTCACTCGGTTATACTCGGTCGTGTTTCGGCTCTCGGTGTCGATAGAAAAGCTTCAGGTGATTAAGGATGAACAGGTACTGGGTTCCGAGACAAAGGAAACCCAGAGGCGCCTCAAGAAATTTTTCATACGGGTGGCCAGATGGGGCCACTTAAAATCTTGGGGTGGCACACCAAAAC
>BRZM01000363.1:118171-152559 GCA_033238685.1 Lates japonicus
ATCAGTGCCCCCGTTTCAATTTACGTATTGCTACTCAGCAACTTCACATAAGAAACTTTCCGGGATCAAAACACTGCAGCTCTACCGGACTCTACTGATTCTACTGCTGACTCTACTGTCTCTACTGATTCTGTCTCTACTGTCTGTGCTGATTCTACTGCTGTCTCTACTGTCTCTGTTGATTCTACTTCTGTCTCTACCGATTCTACTGCTGTCTCTACTGTCTGTGCTGATTCTACTGCTGTCTCTACTGTCTGTTGAGATTCTACTGCTGTCTCTACTGATTCTACTGCTGTCTCTACTGTCTGTTGATTCTACTGCTGTCTCTACTGATTCTATTGCTGTCTCTGTCTCTGTTGATTCTACTGCTGTCTCTACTGATTCTACTGCTGTCTCTACTGTCTGTGCTGATTCTACTGCTGTCTCTACTGTCTCTGTGTGATTCTACTGCTGTCTCTACTGATTCTGCTGCCTCTACTGTCTGTGCTGATTCTACTGCCTCTACTGTCTCTGTTGATTCTACTGCTGCCTCTGTCTGTACTGATTCTACTGCTGTCTCTGTCTGCAGTTTCTACAGCTGTCTCTACTGTCTCTGCTGATTCTACTGCTGTCTCTACTGATTCTACTGCTGTCTCTACTGCCTCTGCTGATTCTACTGCTGTCTCTACTGATTCTGCTGTCTCTACTGAACAGACGTTAGAGTCAATTGACCGATTTAAGTGTGTCAGAGCAGAGAACAGTTTATTTACCACAAAGAAGAAAAGTATCTAAAACATCTTCACAAGAAACGAGGCTAGTTGTGATAGGAACTCCTCAGGCCATGATTTAAGGCCAGGTACAGGCCCAAATTAGAAACCCGACATGAGCAGGAAGTACAGCATCATCCAGAGGAGGATGAAGACAGGAAACATGATGGAAGCAAAAAGAAGAAAGATAGATGTTAACATGTTGTTGATTTCTCTGGGCTAACAGGCGTGTTGCCTTGATGGTGCCCCTGGTGGCATTAGCATTAGCATCAGGGTGTGTGTAAATACCGGGTGAGATCTGGCGGTGAGTGGAAGCTCTCCTCACAGTCAGGAAGCGATCAGGTCACACGCAATCAACAGAAACAAGTCAAAGATCAATAACCTGTCAAAATGATTCTGTTCAAACTGAGTTTACTCTGATTTCAGTTTCCTTCTTGTTTACATCAAAATTACTGTGCTTACAAAAATATAATGTGAATATATATATTTGTCCTCATGCCTCTTCATGATGAGCTTGAGTTTCTTTCCTCAGAGGAGGATCAAACTTCATCTGATCGACTGAAACAGACAACAGGCCTTCATCATCATCATCATCATCACCATCAGCAGGTAAACAGACAAAACAGGTGAACTCACAGTTGATCTCTGACAGTGTTTTTCCTTCCCTGGTGTTTCCAGACGGGATCCTCTGAGGGACAGACACCACCTGAGTCAGACAGACAGACAGACAGACAGAGAGAGACAGAGACAGACAAAGAGACAGACAGACAGACAGAAGAGAAGACGAAGAAGACAGACAGACAGAGAAGAGACAGACAGACAGACAGACAGACAGAGAGACAGACAGAGAGACAGACAGAGAGCAGAGACAGACAGAGAAAGACAGACAGACAGAGACAGACAGACAGACAGATGTTTAGTGTCGACTCTCTCCATCTGTAACAACCGTTTCAGTTTGATAAACAGAAACGTCAGAGTTCCTGTTTCCTGTTTGTTGGACAGTGTCGACAGTGGAGATGATTTGTTTTATTCAGCAGAGCCGTCGTCCCTCTCCAGCAGAGGACACTTCCACGATAAACAGCAGACAGGGCGCAGAGCAGCAGCTGCAGACACAAAATGAGTCTGAGTCCTTCAGTCGGCCTGATGGATCAAAAGGAAGTCTCTGTCAGAGGGTGGAGAGCAGGTGGGTCAAACAATCTGAGGCTCTGCCTGTGGTAATAACATGAATGACCTCAGCCCCATCATCATCATCATCAGTCTCAGCTTTGAACTGAGTGTAATTCAGTTAATGGTTATCAATCAACCATTATTCCCTGACCTGGATCAGTTTCTCTTGTTTTTTTCCTCTGATTTTCCTGCAGCTGAATCTAAACCTCGTCTCCTCTGTCAGAGTTTCATCAGAGTTTCATCAGACGGAGGATTTTAAAGGGACAGTCAGCTGCCTCAGGGGCCTCCTGCTCACAGACACACAGGATCATATAGTCTCATCAGTGATGTGGCAGATTATCTTGTATCAAGGGTCTCACGTTATCGGGAGGTGGAGGTGTTTGATCAGTCAGAGGGGCCCTTTCCAGATAAGAGTCCTGTCTGAATTTGCTGGGAAGCACACATAGACAGAGCAGGAGAAACATACACAAATCAAACACAAGACCAGTTATGGGATTATTATGCAAATATAATGGTTATCAATCATGATATACTGAACAGTAATTGATCTAATGAATATCTGATTTAGTTAATCGTAGGTTCATTGCCAATAGGCGATCGTGTTTTACTCCAATCAGACAAAATTATTCCTTTAAGCGAAACTGAATATCACTCCGATACTGATTAATTATTGACTATTATTGATCAGCCAGACACCACCAAGCAGAACAGCAGTTACCTGACATGGAGAACGACACCAGACGGAGAAAACCTGGAGTTGCTGAACGGTCACAGGCCTTGCACGGCAGGCAACACGACTTCATTGAGAACAAACACAATAAGACAAGAGACAGAACTAACTGAAGCTGCGGATGAGGCTGGACTGATGGGACCTAAAAAGAACCAGAAGAACCTAGAGACTGAAAGAACCTAAGGAACCTGAAGAACCTGGGGAACCTACAGAGAACCTGAAAGACACAAGACCTGTGAAGACAGAAGAACCCGAAGAACCTATGAGAGAACCTGGGAACCTGAAGAACACAGGGCCTAAACGAACCTATGAGGAACCTAGCAGACCTGAAGAACCAGCCTCTGGCCCAGTAGAACCACGCACTGCTGCGTCTGTGTTACACTCACAGTTTGATCGATGTTTATCAGCAGGAAGGCTCTGATGAAAAACACCACCCAGGTGCATTATGGTAAATGTAGGACTCAGTGATTCTGGACTCACATTCAGGACATCTGCTGCTCAGATTTAATCAGCTGATAGAGATTTAACAGATGGAGGAATTCCTCCAGAACATCTACTCTGAGCAGCAACTGAGAAAAAACTGAGGCCTCACAGACCTGGACACCTCAGTCCTTTAGCCACTCCCCTTTACCTCAGCGTCGGTCTCGTCATCGTCCAGGTGGTCCTGCTGGTCCTGGTAGGACGTCTGGTCTGGGTTACTGACTTTATCCAGCAGCTCGATGGCCAGAGTCCGACTGAGAGGCTGAGACACAAACGGGTGCTGGAAGGACAAAACCTGAGTTAACTCCCTTTAATCTGCAGCCTCCCCAAAGACTGGATCAGAACCTGGAGTCAGGCGGAAACCCTGCATCTCCAGAGCCCCCGTTTCATTCAGGACTCTTTGAACACAACTGAACCCAGCACACTTGGAAACACAAGGTTTCACCACAGTTAGACAGTTTAGAGAGGTCGTATAGTATACAGTATACTATATAGTATATATATAGTATACTGTATATATACTATATAGTATACTATATAGTATATATACAGTATACTATATAGTATACTGTATACTATATAGTAGGGATAGACCGATTATCGGCTGGGCTGATTATCAGCGCAGATATTCTGCATTTTGACGCATATCGGCATCGGCTGTTTTCTTTAATCCAACGGCCGATAGGAGATCAATTTAAAACGGGGTTATTTTGGCTCTGATGCAGCCACGCCTCTCTGTCTGCAGTCACTATTCTGTCTCCAGCATTGTCCCACCCACAGCACCATCTGATTGGTTACACACAGAGCCACAGCACGGCTAACAGCCAATCAGCAGTGAAAGCTGTGCATGCACAGTGCTCACACACGGCTGAGAGGAGAAAAAGTTTTGCTGGGTGGAGAAGCTCCGGAGAGCAGATATGTTTCTTTGTTTACTGTAGAAAACTTTAGGGAGATATTTAAGTTTTCATTTAACTTTATAAGACATGCTGCTGAGCCTGGGAGCTCCCTGCACTTTTTGTTAAAATTTTAAAACAAAGATGTCGATTGTCTAAGATAAAAAAAACCTTTAACATGTTGCAAATCTGAAAAGCTGTTTAATAAACATATGCTTAAAGGCATTTAAACGAAGTTAAGTGTCTGAGTTTGTATTATTCAAAATTTTGACGCCAATATTTTCACTTTTACTGCAAATGAATATCGGCTCCAAATATCTGTTATCGGCCTCCTTGACTACTAATAATCGGTATCGGCCCTGAAAAAACCATATCGGTCTATCTCTAGTATATAGTATACAGTATACTGCATTATACTGTATACTATAGTATACTGAGCTTCACCTGCAGCAGTTTGTCAGCAGCAGGTCGTCTCTTCGGGTTCTTGGTCAGAGCAACTTTTAAAAACTGGTGGAAGTTTCCGGTCCTGCAGAGACACAAACCAAACACTCTGAATATCTCATCAGTGATGTGCAGTGTTGTGTTGTTTCTCCAGTGATGTGCAGTGTTGTGTTGTTTCTCCAGTGATGTGCAGTGTTGTTTTAGTGCAGAGGTTGTGAAGCTGACTTCAGTGGGATGTAAAGTTGCAGTCCGTCTAAAAACATCAGTGTGCGGCTCACATCACTGCTCTGCTATCTTTAGCTGCAACTGACATTCAAAGAGAATATTCAGTCTCTTTATTAGCATTAACAGCACCTGGTTGGCTGATGTTAATAATTCAGCAGCTACTTGATTGGATGCATAAATATTACATTACTGTCTCTATGCTTATAGATAGATAGATAGACAGACAGACAGACAGACAGATGGACAGACAGACAGACAGATGGATAGACAGATAGACGCTCACCACTTCACCCTTGTCTTTCAGTTTGGGCTGAAGGAGACATCCTTGAGGTCATCATCAGCAGAGCTCTGATAGGCTGAAATATTAATCAATCATCATCTTATTAGAGGTAGACTCAGTAAAATGTCTGATGTGTGATGATATGACTCCACCTAAAACTGGTGGTAGGTCACCTCCTGTCTGCAGTCAGCTGTTGCCCGCCTACTGCTGCAGTCTGTATTACACAGTATACATGTATAATGTTATGGGCTATGACTCTGTGGAGCTTTGACTCTGTGGAGCTTTGACTCTGTGGAGCTTGGCCTCTGGAGCTCTGACTCTGTGGAGCTCTGACTCTGTGGAGGCTCTGACTCTGTGGAGCTTTGACTCTGTGGAGCTCTGACTCAGTGGAGCTCTGACTCTGTGGAGCTCTGACTCTGTATGGAGCTCCTGACTCTGTTTCCTCCTACACTTTTTTCCACAAAATGTTTTTCTCTGTGAACTTTTTCCTCTGAATCGTGGGAGGGAGGACGAAGGCTCTTTAAATCTCTGGCTGTGTGTTTGGACCCGTTGTCCTGCTGTGATCAGATGAAGGTGAAGTTTCAGAGATCTGCTTTTCTGAGACCTGCAGCCTGGGTGACTGCACACGGACCTCACACACACACACACACACACACCTCGCGGTGGAGGAGTCGGGCTGGGCGGCTACTGGCTCTGCCGGTCCCGATGGCAGTGGCCGCCGGCAACCCAGATAATAAGAGCTGGTTGTATCCTTCCTCTCCACGCACATGTACACACCTCTGGGCATCTGAAACAACACACACACCTGAGCTCAGAGGCGGCCAATCCTGAGTCCGACAGGTCAAGGCTCAGGAAACTGAGACCATTACCAGTCGGGTCCGATGAAAGTTTTCCTCTTGGCGATGGTCATGGTATCAGGCAGAGCTGCAGAGTCCGCTGCCAGCAGCATGCGGCATCACACACACACACACAGAGGGAACATGGCCAAGAGGGTCAGATCATCACATCATCTTCATCATCAGTGGATGAATCAGTCTGAATCCTTTCGTTATCAGGCTCCTCAGCTGATCTGAGGGTGGCGTAACCATGGAAACAGCGACAGACTAACAGCTGATTGGTGCTTCCTGTTTGAAGGTGTTTCTGCTCAGAGACGTGGGAGGAAGTGAAACCAGACTGAGAGGAGACAGAGACACTTGGCTACTTCATCTGGACTCTACATCCCACACAGCCAAGTCACCATGGCTGGCAGATGATCAGTGTTATAATTTATTTTTTATTTATCAAGAATGAAATTAAATAGAAACTGGGGCCACATGTTTCTGTTGAGGGACAGATTGGTCCTTAGGCCACCACTGCAGTAAACTACAGAGAGCTTCCTTGGACCATGACATCATCATGACATCCCACAGCTGCATACTTGGATACAGTCAGCGGGCAGTGATGTCGCAGTAGAAGCACCCTCTACCTGTCACTGACAGGTAGCCATCACTGACAGGTGACACATCACTGACAGGTGACTCACCCAGTTTGACGTATCCGTTGTCAGTCAGCAGGATGTTCGCTCCCTGTGGACACGACATCACACTGTTACACTGAAGCTCCGCCCCCTCAGGGTCAGTACAACACTGATAACCAATCAATCGATCGATCAATAGTCAGTGCCTCAGCTCACCTTGACGTCTCTGTGCATCTTTCCCTTACTGTGCAGGTAGAACAGACCCTGAGGACACAGGACACAGGTTACTGTAATCTGATTGGACAGGAGCTGCAGAGAGAGATTCTGATTGGACGATACCTGCAGAGTTTCCCTCAGGATGTAGGCGATCTGAGACTCCGTCAGAGGACCCGTTACTGAGACACAGAACACCTGAATCAGTCTCCTGGTTCTGGTCTGAACTCTGTTTCCCATCAGCCCTCAGACCATCGTCAGAGGAAGTCTGTGAGCGGGCTCACGGTGAGTTCAGGGACCAGAGCTGAAGAAACGACTTTAGAAGAGAGCAGGTGAAACCAAACTACTGCTGGTTGTAGTTTTTCATGGGAGTTGTAGTTTTTTCAGTCTTTGTTGTTGAACTCTGTTTTGAACTTGTGTGTTGTCTCAGGGCAGAAACAGTCCTGAGGCTCTACAGGTGGAACATGTCAGACAGGTGGACTGACACTCAGTGATGATGTCAGAGGGGGGCAGGGCTTTAACTCTGCAACACCTCACTCAGAATCTTCAACACAGAGGAAGGTTTAGTTTCTGAGCTGTGTGTGTGATGTTCAGGGTCTGTGGTCTCAGTCGTTATCTGTCTGCGGGGGGTCGGCCTGTGCTCCTCTCTCTGTGGGGGTGGGGGTGGGGGGGGGGGGTGGATGATGTCACTGAGGTTTAATGATGGCGAGCGGCCACCGTCTCTCTGCTCGGCCTCGTTGACGCTCAGCGACCGTCTACAACGTGTCAGATTTTAACGAGGCCCGGGTCTTAACGAGCGGGGAGATGACTGTAGTGTGGGCGTCGTCACGGCAACGGCTGAGAGCCGACACAGAGCTGCAGCACTTTAAAGATGGACGCTCATTACTGAGCAGAGTTCAGACGTTTGTTTCTCTGAACCTGATGTTTACTCCACCAACACACAGAGACACCATCAGCTCTGTTCATCAGCAGGGAGGAGGAGGAGGAGGAGGAGGGAGGAGAGGAGGAGGAGGAGGAGGAGAGGAGGAGAGGAGGAGAGAGAGAGGAGAGGGGAGGAGGAGAGGAGGAGAGAGGAGAGAGGAGGAGGAGGGGAGGAGAGAGGAGGAGAGGGAGGAGGGAGGAGGAGAGGGAGGAGGAGGAGAGAGAAGAGGGAGAGGAGAGAGAGGAGGAGGGAGGAGGAGAGGAGGAGGAGGAGGAGGAGGGAGAGGAGAGGAGGAGGAGAGAGGGAGAGGAGAAGAGGAGGGAGAGGAGAGGAGAGAGGAGGAGAGGAGGGAGGAGGAGAGGAGGAGGAGGAGGAGGAGGAGAAGGGGAGAGGGAGGAGGAGAGGAGAGGAGAGGGAGGAGAGGGAGGAGGAGGAGGGAGGAGGAGGAGGAGGGAGGAGGGAGGGAGGAGAAGAGGGAGGAGGAGGAGGAGGAGGAGGAGGAGGAGGAGGAGGAGGAGGGAGGAGGGAGGGAGGAGGAGGAGAAGAGGAGGAGGAGGGAGGAGGAGGAGAAGCAATGCACAGCCAACTATCTTTTTTTTCTAGTTGTTTTGATCTTGAGCTAAGAACTCCTCATCCACTGCCAAGTGTCTAACATCAAGGTTTCTGTAGCTTTAAAGGTTGCATTGTTTCTTTTGTGTGTGTTTGTGTGTGTATGTGTGTGTGATCCCTTTGAGGGCCTGTATGACGGGGTTGTGCATGGATTTGTCAGCTGATGGGTGACAACAAGCAGACGCGGGCAGCACACACACACACACACACTATCACAGACCATGCACATTGGTTTTTTTTGTCTCCCACACACAGGACTTTGCAAGCTAATAGGTGACAACAGCACAACAGGGATGACTACTGAGAGTTATCTCATTAAAATACCTGCGTACACACACACACACACACACACTAGAGCTGAGGAAGATGAAAAACATACTTCTTGTTTACAATTTTGACTACGAATATTATTCTGCTTTGTAGTATTGCTTTATTAACTTCTGTGTTTGTTGCTTCACTTTCTCATTGTCGGGGATCTCATCGAATGAAAAAGGCAAAATCAGCCTTTTCTCTTACTGTACCGTCTTCCTTTAGCGTACTAAAAATAGAATTAAATTACATTAATTAAATTGGTAACTCTTTGAGCTTTCTAATGAAGCTTATAAGATACATAAATGACTGTAAAACATTGTTATTAAACCAAATAAGGAAATATTTTAAGCTAACATGTTAAATAGGTTATGTATGTAAGACTTCCAAAAACTTCACATAGACAGTTTGTGGAATTTGTGAGGGGTAGTGCTGAATAAAAAGTACTTAATTAGTCAATTAATCAGTTGACAGAAAATTAATCAGCAGTCATTTGGATGATTAATTAATTAATTAATTATTTTTAAAGCAATTTGAAAACTGAATATATTTGTGTTGCTGACATTAGGTAAAATAAAACAAGCTATATGAATATATCATCTCAGGCTGTGAGAATTTATAACAAATTATTTCTCCTATTTTTTATGTTTTATAGACCCTAGTCAACAGATTAGATATAGAGTTTATTAACCACATTTTACAAGTGGGGACACCAAACAGAGGGAATGTGTCTTTCTGTGGTGGATTTCAGAAACATGTCTTTAAGCAGTTCTTATAAAATTATGAAAAGTCACAAAGTATCAAGGTGATAAAACAATGTTAACTATGTTTTAGCTGTTCCAGATTTAATGAAAGTTAGTGTATTTCTCTGCAGATCCCGTAAGTGTTGAGACATAATGATAGTCTCCTTGCACTGTTGACTCATCTACAGAATAATCTCAAATTCAGATCAAAAGATGAATATGAGGCTGAAGAACAGAGTGTCAGTGTTTAACTCAGGGACTCCGTTGTTCTCCATGTTAAACAAAGAGACTGCCAACATCAACTCCAGCTCTCTGTCACATGCTTACACTATTACTGTTATCTAAACACTTTCAGTTTAGTGTATGGTTAGCTCCGAAGTGTGGATATATCCCCTAAATATGATTTATTTTCTTAGGGACGGATGCAATTGGAAAAGACATTTCATTCTGTCTGCAGTTTTATCGCAGTATTTTTACAGCTAGTTTCGAGTAACCCACACTGTGGCAGTTTGTGGACACACACACACACACACACACACACACACACACACACACACACACACAGGCCTTAGTTGCCTTACCTCCTTATTTACCCCACAAATTTACTGTTTGCCTCAGGGATTTCCTTCAGTCCTTCCAGAACTGGCAATTAATTATTTCTTTCTTTCTTCCTCAAAAATATCCTCCTTGTACTGTAAGTTTTTCTTCCACATCAGCAGCGGGCAAGACTAAACTATTATGTTTTTGACCATTTTTTACTTTTTTATGTTTTATAGTTTTTATAGGCTTAGTAAACCAAACCAATATTTCCTGTATTTTCAAAGGAATTACTGAATTCCGAATAGTTAAAAGGAAATCCTTGATGTTAATGTTGGGTGGACTATGTGCAGTAAACATACATGAGGCCCCCGAGCATTTCTAATCAAATATTTATACAGGGCTCCAAATGTAATATTAATATTACCTTAATGTGGGTCCCTGAATATCAGCAGCATGCTAATGAGGGAGGTTAAAAAGTTTTTTATTTTGGAGGGTTTGATGTTTACTGAAGTTTATGAGACTGTGTGTGTATGTGTTTTTTTCATTTTTACCAGTAGTTGCAAGCAGTATTCACCATTTTTTTTACAACTTTAACTTTTAATGAAGGCTATTCTGTGTTTGTACACTTGGTTATATGTGTCTGTGTGTGTGTATATATATAGCACATAACCTATAAGGGTGTGTGTGTGTATGGTCAGTACGTGAGGATATTTTTGTGGTTTTGCAAAATTTAGGAAGTTCAAAGTGCTGTCAACAAGTATGTTAGTTTATGTTTACACTAGCACATAGTATATGTTTGCAGTGTGTGCCACTGTGTTTACATGTGAGTATTTCTGTATAAATGGTGGACGTATGTTGTTCTGTTATGTACAGTTGTGCGCATGACTGGGTGGTGTGTGTGTGTGCTTTAAAAATGTGTGTGTGGTCCAATCTGGACGTTTGATCTAATACAAAGCAGGTTGTGTTTGGAGCTGTTCACATCACCGTCCATGCGTGCATGTGTGTGTATGTGTGTGTCCTATCAGCACAGTTTCGGTAAATCAGTGCCTCCATGTGCGTCTGTACTGTGTGTCATAATTGTGTGTGTGCACTGTGTGTGTGTGTGTGTGTGCAGACATGGTTTCACTGCACATTAGTATGTCGTGTTTACAGCGTTGTGGGTAAAGTGAACTCTCTTGTGATTCCGCCTCCTCCAGCGGTTTGCAGCAGTTGTTGAAAGTGATTTCAGAGGGAGAGTGAAGGAAGTATTTTACATATTAAAACAACTTCAAATGGTGCTGAGCCTCCGCTGAGCAGAGCCATCGAGTTCATCGAGCAACTTGTGCTCCTAAAGGCAACGGGCATAATCAAGTGTCTTAGTGTTTAATTAAATGTTTAAAATCACAACTAAATATATTCATGTTCCAGCTGACTTGTTAGTCGGGACAGAGAGGAGTGGAAGTGGAAAGAAAGGTTTGGGCTGACACATGATGTATGCTGTACAGTACAATCTTAACTCATGTCACAGTATCATAGTTACATAATAACAGATAATTAATAGTCATCAGAGTTTATCAAACCCTGTAGGGAAACTCTTCTTTCTCCTGCCTTCACCACAGAGAGGCCAGAGAGAGAGAAGAGTGAGATTCAGTAACTGCCTCATCATGAGGTAACTTCTCTAAATGGGTCCAGAACATGATAAGATCTATTTATTTGATGTAATGATGCATTTAATGTCCACGGATCATAATCACAGTTATGTTACTGTCAGTATATCAATCTCTTCAACTCTGACAGATTCTTGCAAATCACCCTTACAAAAACAACAGCCTTTATATTAAAGACAACATCCAAATGTTTTTACAGAAATAAAGCTATATAAGATATGTCAGGAAACATTAAGGAGAATAGAACAGTCAGAATAAATATGTGAGATTACTGTGGGAAAATTAAGGCTCAAGAGGTTACTGCTATTAACGACAAGACATATGACAAAAGTCTGATAAAGCTGAGATAATTGTTTGATTTTGAGTTTGAGTTTGATTTGATTTTGATAATTGAACCACTTTAAGTCATTTTTTAAGCAAATCTGCCAAAATTATTCTGTGTTCAGGTTCTAAAATATGAAGAAGACGTTCTGCCTTTTCCTCTATGATATTATGCTGCTTAAACTCAAACTTAAGGTGTTACCTTTTCGTCTTGTACGTATCATATAGTGTGTGAATTGATGGGTTTCTTTGTGTGTGTCCCATTTAGAGAGAGTAGGAACTTGTTACCTGCAAAAACAGCTATATTTGCACATTAGAAAACCTTATGGAAAAAAAGTTAGTGATTGTTTCACTGTTGCAATCGCCTGAGATCCGTGGTTTATTTTTTTTTTAGAGAGGGGAAGAAGAGTCTTAGGGAAAGTAAAGCACAGGAGATGGAAGTGACAAAGGAGGGAGAGGCAGGAATCAGGGAGAGGAGAGGAAATGGTCCATGGTCTGATGAAAATATTTTATCTGTAGCAAAGGGTAATGTTGCATTTGGAGAGGGTGTGGGTTCTGAGGAGACTGGAAGGAAAGAGGAGCGGTGAGGAGAAGTACGTTTGTCCTCATACAGTGGCTTGATGCAAATAAATGGTTGCTTTCATGCAAATAATTATAACGCAGCATGCAAAAAAAAAAAGGCAAGTAAGTGGAGGGAAGGAGCGGGGTTGGTTTGGGAGAGCAAGAAAATTCCAAGTGGAGAGAGGATGAAGAGAAACTTGCTGTGGTCTGATGCAAATGCATGACAGTTACCCATGCAAATGATCTGCGTGCTGAAAGGTGATACATGCAAACAAGAGAGGTTTGAGCAAAACAAGTGTTCAGCATTAGCAAGAGGAAAGAGGAAAGAGAGAGAGAGTAAGTGGGAGCTGAGTGTTGAGTCAATAGGAAACATCGCAAACTAGAAGTCCATTCCACATGCACATACACTCACATACATAGAGTAAATGTAGCATGAAGCAGGGAAACCTCAGAGAGCTAACCAGATGGTTTGAGCTTCCTGGAAATCCTCCAATAGGAACATTCCTGCCTGTTTATGACCTGTTACACACTCACACAGGGCGTATAGCACAAAATTGATCCCAAATATTCAAATAACTTTCTCCCACAGTCAGGGTGCAAACTGAAATCAGGACCCAACAAAGGAAACAAAAAACCCACTGTAATGCATCTGACTCCACGCTTACTTCATCTGCTTTCCTGTTTAACATTTGAACCCAATTTGGATGTAATACTGGATGCAATATGCTACACACGTAGGCCTTTAAGATTCACTCAAAAACAATACAAGTAAAAAAAAAAAAAAAACCCACACACACACATCTTAACACACTGATTATTATTTTGCGAGCTTTGAACGGCCAGGTGCTGCAGAGCAGTTTTGGCTCCGACGTCGCATTTCAGTTTCTCCTCCAGCTTCCCAAATTTCTCTGGACACTTTGCAATTGGGCCCCCCGGACCTTTTAGCAAACACATAGAGGATTTTATGTTACCGTCCTCAAGCCAATATCATTTCTCAACTTTTCTGGCAGCGATACTGATGTAAAAGCCATTTGATGGATTACCCCCATTATTTTAGGTTAGTTTAGCAGGTAGTTTATGGCTTAGAGAGACAGGAAAGATGAAAGAAAGGGGTGTCATTAGATATTTACACCCTGGATTATATATATCACTCTAGGTGCAAACAAATACTTTACACTCTTCAGCAAATATGAGATTGGTGGATTGCAGATACAGTGAGTTGAGCTCAGAGCTTCGTGGAGAAGAGACTAAGGTCAAACGTCATGTGATTAGAAGCTGTTTACACCTTTGGAAACAAAATATGCAGTGCATGGCTTGTAAAAGTGATTTCCCAGGAGTGCACATGCTTTGCTGCTGGTGTGAGACTGAGCTTGCTGTGGATTCCCCATCACTGGAGGTCTTTTGTACTGGCAGCTGCAGCAATGGAAGTGGAGAGAATAGATTTATCTACGAGCCCATAAAAAGTTATGATAACAGGAACACACACACACACACATAAATATTTGTGCAGCGCAGGCAGACGTACTGTACACATTTTTTAAAAATGCAAACATACAAAACATTCAAGGACATACGCAGGGCAAAAAGAATGACTTTTATTGAGTTTCAATTTCTGCGTGTTAGTCAGCAGTTTAGTTTTGTCTGACAAGTGTCTTTGTTGGATAAGTGCCAGTGTGTGCTCATGTGGGTGTGTGTGCCTGCACATTCATCCTTTGTGTTTGACTTTTATTTCATTCGTGGCATGATTCAGTAGACTTTGTTAAACCTTACTGGCATTAGCTTGGGTTAAACCACGTCTGTGTGTGTGGGTATGGAAGGTATGAAAGATCCTGATCAAGTCAAGCTGGTGTGATAGCTGATAGGTCTGTGACAGAGCCACAATGGCCTCCAGACAGCTTTAACAGGGATTACACCCTTTCTCTAACCCCCAACCCTGCTCCTCCTATGAAGAATCACTCTCTCACTCTTTCTCTTTCTCTCTCTTTTATTCTTGCTCTCTCTCTCTCCTTCATTCCCCAGATGATGATTTAGCCTCAGATTCCCGACACCCAGTAATCCCTCTGTGAAAAGATCCTCATACTTCCCACTGTGGAGAAATTGCAAATGTCATCTAGTCATTGATTCATAGCTTTTCATTGAATTCAGTCCCTGATCTTTACATTATATTGGCCCCAAGGGATTTCATTTCTGCACTGTACTGTGCAGAATAGTTAATCGCAGTGTCTTGTAGTATCATCTTAATGGAACAAACAGGCGCTGTGTCCTGAATATGTTATGAATATGACGATTTGTCTCGATATATTAAATGTCAGCTGCACTTAGAAGCTGCCAGCATTGTAAATACTTGTGTGTTCAGTTCAGTTCTTAGTGCTGTGTGTGTTTGTCTGCATACATCTGGGCAGGTTGTTGTAGTCTGAGATGGCATTCAAGGATAAAACTGGTATTTTTTACATCTCTACAAACATCTTTTTAAAAACAAATAGCATCATTCAGAAATGCTCCTCAATGTAATGTCATTTCTGGAGAAAATACAGTTTCTAGGTGTTCAAATTTGGGGTTTGAGGATTGCGTTGGATCTGGTCTTCAAAGAGTTGTTCTATTCTTCTTGCCTTTTTCCTGATTGTAGGGATATAACAAATTAATTTGCGCTCACATGGTCACTGTATACGCTGCATACTTGTATTTACTACATGAACACAGGTCCATTTATCCATATCTGTAAGGTCTTTACCAGATTATTTTAGTTATTGAGACACTACTGAGAATGTTTTTGGCACATACAGTACATTTACTCTAAGATGTTCAGGTTTCCTGTTATTATCTCATCATGTATCTAAAGCTGCTCCTCACACTTGCAGTCTAGCGAGCAGTCATCCTCTGTCTTGTGTTGACATCTGTATGCAGTAAATGTCATCTGTATTTGGTGATGCATCGACTGACTTTGATAGAGTTTGTGTTTGTGTGTGTGTGTGTGTGTCTCAGAGGCAGATGAAGGACCAGTCGAAGAAGGTGGCCAACCTCAAACACAAGGAGCAGCTGGAGAAAAGCAGGAATGCCCAGCTGATGGAGGAGGCCAAGAAGAGAGAGGACAATCTAAACGAAAGCTCCCAGCAGATTAAGGTACAGAGGGAAGAAGAGGAGGAGGAGGAGAAGGAGGAGGAGGGGGAGGGGGAGGAGGGGTGAAATGAGAAGGCAAAAAGAGTGAGACAGAAAAAGTTTCTCTCCTCTCTCTCTATGTCCTACCTTGAATATTGTCTGCTATCGCAACAATGCTTCATCGTAACGTGACAATTATGACAGGGAGCAGCCTGAGGCAATGTCAAACACATTCACTCACACACACACATATGCGGTGCAGCTCTCGCTCAGGGATGCGTGCGAGAGGGGGTGACTGACAGGGAGAGCAGATGGAAGATGGAGAAGAGACAAAAAAAATGGTGGTAGAGGTGAAGGGGAGAAAAGGTTGATAAAACAAGAGAGGAGGTGATTAGAGGAGAAAGAAAAGACGCCCACACACTAAACTATGAAGTGAATGCTGTGGGTTTTAAACGCTTCCTGTGGTGTGAGAGAATCTCCTAATTTTCCGCTTGGGTGTCAAGTGACCACACGATGAACAGTCATGTGCGGGGTGATGATAGTGACTGCGGTTTTCTTCATACTTTCTCGGGTTGCAGGTTTACTTTCACCTCTCCATCGCTACCTTTAGTTTCACCCTTTTCACCCTGAATTTGCTTTAAACTTTCCCTGACTTCCTCTTTCCTTTTTTCTCCTCACCCATCCTCCTGTTTTCCCTCCCACTCCTCTTCCAGTAATCGTTAATCTCAGTGGCTTCTCTGATTAGAGGCAGATGAAAACACTCTTTCTCTGTGTGTGTGTGTGCGCGAATAACCGTATGCTCCCTCCAGCTATGATTGATCATTGGTTTAAGGAGTTTGGAAGTTGTCATTTATGCATATGCATGTGGTTAGGAGATGAGCTGATGGCTATGTGAGTCACTCAGACTTATGAGACCACAGTGGTTACAACCATAACTAGTGTGTGTCAATTGTAAGCCATTCTGCATAGTTTAAGCAGCACTGAAGGCTGTAAATGGAATGTGAGTATAATTGAGACCATAAATTTAATTCAATACAATAAGAAGATTTAATTCAATTATATTCCATCTCAGTCTGCATAGTTAGACACCAAGTAATGTTGGATCTGGAGCAGGATACAGATTCACAGCACATGTGTTGGAGATGTTCTGGAGGTTTGTTCATGGCCACTGTAATGTCTCATCTTCTGTCTCCATCAGTTATTCATTCATTTCTAATGTAACCCGGGGAGCCAATTGCCTGGCAAGAGGAAAAATAGCCCCTTTTTTATGAGAAATTGGTGGGAAGTCATTTTACTTAAAAACAGATTCATGCATGATTTGGAATTCCTGAGTCCTCTGAGGCAGATGGGGATCAGATTGTCTAATTTGTGAGTCTTTTTGCAGCGTATCCCGGTTGGAGGAGAACAGCAAACTGGAATGAGGGGTGTCCAAGGTTTTCAGTCTGGGGACATGTTGAGCAAGATGTGACAGGGAAAGCTGCTGTTATGGGAAACACATTCTGTCAGATGTAGCGGATGTCAGATCAAGGCAGGTTTTGTGCTGCATTCGAGTAAGCCAAATGTTTTTCTGGCTAATCGACGCTTGAATTAAAAGCATCCCTAAATTCATAGTTTTTGGACCCCATGATGTTAACAAACCTTTGGATGACCCAGGAGAGAAGACTCAAACAAAAATGCAAAATGTTGCATATTACAAGTATCTAAGGCTCCATTTAACCATTACGATTTGCCTTTGAAATGTCAGAAAATAGTGAAATATTACCATCACAATTTACCAGACCCAGACAGCTTGTTTTATCTAACCAACAGCCCTAAAAAAACAAACCATTTGCAATTATATAAAACACACAAATACTGACATTCATTACAACTGTCCATGCTGTCTTAACATTGCGCACTTTCTCTCTGCAGGACTCCCTCCGTCAGAAGGAGGAGCGCATCGAAGAGCTGGAGGAGGCGCTGAGGGAAAGCGTTCAGATCACCGCAGAGCGGGAGGTGGTGCTCGCCCAGGAGGAGCAGGCACGCACACAGGCCGAGAAACAGGTACTCTCTCCCCCGCAGTAGCTAATAAACACACAAACACTTCCCGTTAACTGTGTGTCTGAGACATCTGCGATTCCTTTCTCCCAACCGATAAATGTGTGAGCCGAACCTTTCCTTAAACTCAACCCCTATCAGTCATTTTTTTGCTCCCACACACACAAACGTCCTCACATCTAAGGATTTCCTTCATTTTCTGTCTTTGCGGGACTTTTGGACAGACGTACAAGGAAACACACACAGACAAACATCTATATGGCAACATAAAAACTCTTTCTGACATAGTTAAACATTGCCATAAAAGTGGCTAATGGCAGCGGCAACACACATGCCCCCGTGCCAGCTGAGCTCATTCAGGTGTGGCTCTGTGTGTGTATTTGCCCAGTCACTCCTCATTTGGAGGAGCGGTAAATACGTCCCTATTTAAAGAACAGTTTGTATTTTGTTATCCTCGGCCGGCAACACACAAACAGTTTTTCCTTAAACTGAGCGCGAGCCGACCACTCCAGTTTGTAACCTGTTTTATCTATAGTGAGACAGTAGGAAAGCTTATAACGGTGTTAGGGGAGGCTCAGAGGGGAAGGGTTTAGTGGATTCAACCTCAGACCAGTGGGAGTGCGTGTGTGTGTCATTCCCCTGGGTACCAGCGACTTAACAAGGCCATAGAGATGGGAAATGTTCCTCAGAGTCTGGATGGGTTTTGACAAGTGGGAAAAAACAGCGTGGGCTGTAAGGATGAAAACTGCCCTGCGAAAACACGACCCGCTGTAGCTGTTGGCACAACGGCTGGACTCCATTGTTATTACTGCCTCTGAATGTTGGCCGTCCTCTCTGGCCTTTACTTACCAGACTACGTCTGGACAGACACATAAAGACAGGCATGCAAACAGATGTTTTACTTTTGAGATATTCTGCTGACACCCTCATCCACAGTAAATGTTAATGAGCGCCACAGCAGAATAAGTTCCACATAGACAGATGCAGTAGAGGAAAGACAGAGCATGAGCAAAGACAAGCAGACGGATGTATGAAAAAGACATGATGGGCAGATGGCAACAGACATGTGGTGCATGCGCTCTACATAAAAGTGAGACAAGACTTACAAGACAAATTTAGCCTGTTCAACTTCATTTGCAAACACACACTTCTAAAAAACTTTATCTATTCTAGTTAAGATCCTGAAGTTTTCAAAGATGCTAAGTACTACAGGAAAACATAATTAAAATGATGTACATGACAGGTTGGGTTTTTCTTTTGATGTAGTGATGCAACCAAAAAGAAATAGCATTTTGAATTTGGATTTTTGACTCTGATGCAGCTTTAATGAAGAGCTTAATCAGCCAGGGGAAGAATATGTGTATGTTGTACCTCTCTGGAAAACACAAACCTCATGGATGCTAGCAACTTGTGTACAGCTTGATTAGCAAGCACTGGTTGCCACAACTATCAGGAGCAGATCGTCAGTGTTTTGGCAACAGGTTCTCTGGAGTTTTCAGTTTCCTTTTCTACCTCTGCATGTCTATTTTGCATTTAATGCAATGTATTTATTCAAACGTCAGAGTCACACCAGGAACAGATACAAAGAAAAAACACACTTGCTCTGTGCAGCTGTTTCCCTCTGTGTAACAATTGTGTTTTAATATTTGATTTTTATTGTGTTGTCAGACTAACAAAATGTGCAAAATGAACTTTTCGCTTCCAGTTGAGTTCCTGTGTCTTAATAGTTCCTGGAACTATTTGGTCAGAAGGGTTCATACAGTAACCTAAGATTTAATTACAGTTTCTGAAAACAATGACACAGTTGGGGAGAGTAATTGCTGCATCTGTCAGAGCAAACAGGCCTAAAACTTTGAGTGTTTGAGTGAAGATCAAAACAAGTGAAGCAAAGATGAAACAGTCACGTCCAACATGTTTATCCTCCTGAAGTTGACTGTGTTTTAATTTGTTTAAGTAACTTGTGCCAAACTATCACATTTAATTTGGCAGTGACATATTAAAATACTTCAAAATGCAAGAAGTGGCAGCTTTAATTTGACAGAACGGAGGCCATTTAGGCCAGGGCAGGGTGCTGGAGAGCGTCCTCGCGCTCAAATGCTTCAGTGAAGGAGGAAGGAGCAGAAACGGTGAGCGAGTGGAGATGGCAGCCAAACACTCAGCGCAGTCCTCACCCAACATCAACAACACTAACTCAGCCTTTCAGCACATACACACACGCACATGTGTGCGCTCAGTGCTCACGGACAGGATAGTAATACACAAGGCAGCATTCCACATACATACACGTATTTCTCCACACACACAAACATGGCGGAAAGAAGTGCTAACTGCTATTTAAACAGTGCACGGACGCAGCACAACATAGCATTCAGCGGGAGCCAGATGGACGCGACTTTGGTTTTCTAACTGGAAACATGTCTCTATATACACAAGTAAATTGTAACTAAATATTTTTGTGTTCCCGTTTTACAACTGCGTCACTGCAATTAACCTTTCACATAATGATTTATAAAATGATGATAGAGGGAGAGATAATTTCCTCCCTTAATGAGGGCGGCCTGTTCAAAGGCACACACATTGCTTATTATAGTGTTGGCACACACACACACACATGCAAATGTGGCCAAACCAGGCACAAACACACATGTCATGACTAAATATTGGTAGACACACAAACTCACACCATCCATGCAGCCACATATTGACAACCAGCTGTGTGTGTGTGTATGTGGACTGTCCCATGCGTAGGGTTTATCCAGCAAAAATTGGTTGACCACATGAAAATATACTCAACCTATTCTGCTAGACATGAGTCACAAGTGTATGTGTGACCACTGAAGAAAGGTGTGTGTGTGTGAGTGTGTGTTTGTCTGTGTGTGTGTGTGACAGAGAAGTGAGTCAACAGTATGACACACTCCATCTGTCTCTTCAGAGACCAAACTAAAGACAGACGTTCTCTTCTCCAGCTTTCCGTCTTTTATTAACCAGACAATTTTAATTCTTGAACCCATTGCACCTTCCTCCTCTTCTTCTTCTTCTTCTCTCTCTCTTTCTTTCACCACTTAAAATAAATGTGAAGTCACTCTCACGCACAAACACAAACACACACGTTCAGAAGACTGAAGGGGTTGCTATCCTCCTGTCCTCCAGCTCCTTCTTCTCCAGCCGGGCCTCGTCACTCTCCTCACCCCTCCCTCCATCCTTCAATCTCTACACCTCTGATGTCGGCCAAAGGCCTTTCTCTCCTCCTCTCTCCTCCTCCCTTTCTCTTTCCTTTGGTTTACTGTCATCTCTCCTCTCCTCTCCTCTCCTCTCCTCTCCTCTCCTCTCCTCTCCTCTCCTCTCCTCCTGTCTTGTCTGAATTGCATTTTTAACGCTGCCTGTGTTTCTGACTGCTCAGTACTGCTTACTGCACTCTGTCTGCACTTTCTTTTATCTGGTTATCTCTCTCTTTCATGTTCTTAGCGTTTGTTTCTCTTGCTCTCTCTGTCTTCCTCTTTTGCTGTGCAGTTGATTTTTTTCACTTGAACATTTTTACGACTTTTCTCCTCTCTCTTTCTCTGCTTTTCCTCCCTGCACATTGCTCTTTTAATCATATCTCCCCCTCTCTCACCTCCTCCTAATCACCTTTATTTGTGCCCTCTTTCTCTTGCTCCCACTGCTTTGGTTTTTTTCCTCCTCTTAATTGTGTCTCTCCTTCTTTCATACTCTTTTCTCCATCTTTCCCTCCCTACGTTCACCTTTGGTCTTTCCCCTTTTCTGTACTCCTTCTTTTCCCTATCCATCTCTCCCCCCTCACCGTCACCATCCCCTTCCCTCTCTCTGTCTCTCTCTGCTCTTTTTATACGCAGCTCTCTCACATTCCAATGCATGAGTTCACCACAGCCGGCTTTAGGTGGTCAAAGGTAACAAACTATCATCACAGACCGCACTCACCTGCCTTTTACTACATGTCATTACTCATTCCTGCCTTCACCATTCAGCTTTACTTCATCCCAGTCTGTCACACTTGTATTTCTGTGAACTTCCAGATATAAAGTTAAATGTTAATACTTAAAACAGCTGCTTTTTTTGGTTGCCCTGTAAACTAGTGAATGATGTTGTTGAAGACAGTTGGATCAGTCATCCATCCACTCATGCATCCATTCAGTCATTCATGCTGATGTTACTTACTCGCCGAGACTTGGTCAAATACACAAAATCAATCAAATATAACAAAAGCATTTTTATTGATATGTTGTTATTGATAACAGCAGAGAGAGACTTTGTAGATTAGACTCTTCCAGGTACCATCTTTAGTAAAGGCTCATGGAGATTGAGTAGAAAATAGCAAAGAATCCACTGAAGACTGGTGCTGAACCAAAGTCCTATAATTCCAACATTGAATACCCCAAAGTAAAAAGGCAGCACACACACACAGAGCTTCAGGACAAAGTTGACTAAACTCAATTTCTGTCAACAAACACGCTAACGTTTCTGCTCTGATGAAGGCCACCAGGCTGAAACTTTAGCATATTTGTTGACGTGGTTGGATTAAAGCGGTGAAATTGAGTTAAGTCAACTTTGTCCTGAAGCTCTGTGTGTGTGCTGCTTTTTACTTTTGGGTATTCGACATTGAAACCTGAAGAGATCATGATGGTGATGGGGAAGACAGACCCAGATCCAGCAACCAGTTGGTTCAAGGAACACGAGCAGAGAGTTAATTGGCCACATGTAATGTAAGAACTGGTGAGAGGAACTGACAGCATGGGAGAGTGCAAGTCTTGGAAAAAGATTAAAGTGGAAACTAGTAGCAAAAATTCATCAACAGAGTTATGACGGCAAAAAACATGAGAGAAAGATCTTCCACCCTGAAGCTTCATTTATTGGCAAAACTCTTTATTTTGTCTTGTCCCCGCTTCTCTTTGAACAAGATCTGCTTTCAGATTCAGCTTCTTCAGGGTTTTAACTTTTTTTATTTCTGCTGATGCCATCTTTTTTTGGAGGAATTGACATAAATGTATCCTTTTGTCTGTTTTTGTTTTTCTAGTTTTAATCCCTTTTTTCTTTGGTTTTGAAGTTTTTGTTCTTCTTTCTTTCTACTTCAATTCCAAAGACGATGTATAAAGAGAAAGTGTGTGTGTGTGTGTGTGTGTGTGTGTGTAGTGGAGGGCCAGATCGTCGTCCAGCCGAGAGAAATATATAGTGACTTTTGACACTCTCAGACCTCACAGACATTAAACTGACATGCTGATATACACCCAGAGAGAGAGGGACATAGATAAAATAAGAGAGAGAGAGAAACAACATAAAGAGAAAAAAGAAAACAAAGAGAAGAAAAATGACTCGTTTGATGTTCTGCAGTGGAGCATTTCATGTAAAAACAGAGGAGTTACTCACATACACACATACAGACATCAAGGCTGTCTGTGTAAAGAAAAAACAAATGAAAAAGTTTAAGGGAAAAAAACTGAGAATATGGGGAAGTAATGTGTTATAATGTGTGTGTGTGTGTGTCAGGTGGAGGACCTGCTGGTTGCCATGGAGAAGGTGAAACAGGAACTGGAGGTGATGAAAGCCAAGCTGTCATCAACTCAGCTCTCACTGGCCGAGAAGGAAGGTCACCTGACCGCCCTGCGTGCCGAGAGGCGGAAACACCTGGAGGAGGTCCTGGAGATGAAGTAAGGATACAAAAACACACATTTTAATATTTTTTATTTATGTCAACACATAATCCAGCTGAACACTGACATTAGCTGTGGGACACTTAGGTCATTTCTCATATTTCCAAATGTCCAAAAATATTCACTTGTTTTTCTACACACTAAAAAATGCAAATATTTGACACCAGTGGATTTATTTTCCTCTATTGAGTCACCTTAACTGACTGTACTTGCCTCTTGATATATACATGTACAGTAACATTTCCAACTGGTTATCAGGTACTCAATAATTTTCCAATCTCAAACTTGACCTTTAACACTTCCCCTGAAATTAGCAGCTCTTATGATATCTCCAGTAGTTTCCCATGTCGCCTCAGTGTTCCAGGAAGGTGGCCACGGTCACATCGACATGATCTTCACCCGACACCTCATCAGCTCTCGCTTTCCTCTTCCTCCTCCTCTCTTTCCTTTCTTCTTTTATCTCCTCTCTCTTTCTCCCCGCACTTTAAAGTCATAGACGTAAGTAGTGCGTTAATGCAATAACCATGTACCGCTGTCCAGCTCTTCAAATGATTGATTACATACGCAGACACCCCGCACACACTCGTGCACATACTGTAACTCAGTGTAAATTTTAATGTTATTTTAATAGACGGGTTTGCATTTTAAGTGCAGCTAAGAGGAGTCCAGCAGTCCGACGATTCTCCGTATTTTCTGCTGTTTTACATCCTCGCTGAGACCTTACAACGAGGTGTAATTTAGTGGAACGACGCTTCAGGCTGAAATAGAAGCCAAGGAGAATGTCCGTGTTAGCGTGTCCTGCCTGTTTAAACGCACTGTGGGACTATCTTTTATTGTGGCATCATGGGAAAATGAGGGCATGCACTGTGATTTAGGTTTCCTGCGCTCTATCCTCGACATTTTCTACCAACATTGCATTTCTTTGTATTTGTGAAAGAGAGACAGTCTGTGTGTCTCTGTGTGTATATGTGTGTGTCTGTGTGTGTGTCCAGCAGCATGTCCATTCACAGTCCAGGTGAGCAAGTTATTGGCCATTTTATCACCGTAGTAACGACCCGTGTGATTACTACAGGCATCAGCGCTTCAGAATGCGTGGCCTTGTTTTCATATGTGAATTTGTGTGTGTGTGTGTGTGTGTGTGTGTGTGTGCGTGCACACATTTGCAAGCACACCACGATTGATTTATTGATGTCAAGACATGTCCACTGTTCCTTTTATGACAATACTGGCTCCATGTTGAATATTTATGTAATAGGCACATGTGAATAGATGTACACATGCTTCCTTACTTCATGTACATACACATACAAACACAGCCTACACAAACACACAATAACAACATGCATACACACAGTCTACACACACGTATGATCAGATTTATAAGTCTCCAATGAGCAGTTCAATCTGTGCAATCATTTAACTTCACTATCCCACCAGCACACTGTATGTGTATTTATGTGTGTGACTGTGTGCGTATGAATCCACTGTGGTTACCATCAGTATTAAGCCCCAGTCACCAGTTTGTCCAAACTCTGAACTGTGGTATGACTGTGTGTTTCCACTGACAGATCATACCTACACCACAGAGACCAAATGTTTACTCTGCTGATTGTCTCTGGTGTTTGTGTAGCACATACACAGACTGCACTGTTCTGTTATGTGAAATATCTGTCACTTAACCATTCAGTAATAAATTCTCTGACTTTAACACAGTAACAATGAAGCAAAAGTAATTTTTTTGTCATATTCACTGACGTGTGACGTACGAAAAATGAATAATTTAATCATTTAATTAATTACGGACTGAATCACTTGTGTCTGTAACAGATAATAACATTGTGATAAATGTACTTTTTTTGTACCTTTGATGTCAGTCTATAAGGGGCAATTTACTTCTTTTTGGAGCCTTTTTTATTGACTTATGAAATAATACATTCATGTCATATACTCGTAGATTAACAGGCAGAAGAGCACAGTTTCTTTTCCTTCACTTTAAATCATACATTCTCTGGCAGCAGGCCTTGTAGAAGAGCTTGTTGCTCCTTTTCCCTCTCTGTGCTCAAACAGTGTTTCTACACCGCAAATATTGATTGTTTTTTTTAGGATATTATTTATTTATTATTGGCGCGGTGGTCTGCGTTGGCCAGCAGTTTTTCTTTTCAGTTGTGTTTTTGCTGAGTCTTGCCAAAGCTACTATTTTCTCCTGTTTCCACTTGTGCTGTGGTTGTTTTCTGATTAAAAGCAACTCGCGCTGGAAATGCTTCCTTTAAATGTTCCTTTGAATCGCCTGCAGGGGCTTGTGAAGAATTGTCACATTCGTATGTGATTATTTGACAACTTACTGAAGAAATACAGTGCTTTCAAGCTCTGCCTTTGCATAATACATGATATTTTTCAGGCTGCAGTAAGATATTCTTCTCACGTATTTGGAATATTGTGCATTTTCCTCTCTGTTTCCCCTCAGTGAAAAGTTTGGATGTTTCAGGTAGCTGCTAGTTGTCGTGCTGAGAGTTATGCACATGACACCATTGCTCGTATTTTTCACAAGACATTAGGGTTTGGTCAGCAAATACGTCATTTTTTTCTGGCTTTCTCCCACATGTAAAACATGAGATGTTTAAGGTGGCTGTGTCCTGCGTGTCCATATATCTCAGTGTAATGCACATGAAACTGTCTCCGCACACACAGGCCGCTGTAACTCTTTGGAGTTTGATGTCTGATTTGCTGGCCAGTTTTACATCAGTGTAAGGTTTAATGTTACAGTAAGACATGATATATGATACGGCATGTTTCAGAGTTTTCTGGGACAGACATAGAATATATTAACACACATGTGCACACACTCACTCCCATGCATAAATATGTTCCAAATACAGCTGGAAGAATGCACATACTGACATTCTGTCTTGCTTTTTTTGCCTTCTCTTGTTTCCTCCCTTCCCTTTTCTTATTACTTCACACACACACACACACACACACACACAGACACACACTCTGTAATGTAGTTCTTATAGTGTCTATCTATCTTTGTGCTGTAGTTTTCACCAGCTAGTTGTGTATGTCTTCTTTACTCCAACACTATGCCAACACTTGGTTCCTGATGTATATTGTTAGTTTGTGTGTAGCTACATGTGTCCACCAACATACTATAGCATATATGATGCTGTAGGATGAAAGAATCAACATTCATATGTTTCATATGTATTAATATGAACATAAAATCATATACACACATCCACAAACATGTAATAACGTGTAAGCACAGATGCACTAAGACATACTAATTCAGAGACAGAAACCACACAAGCAGAACTACACACAGATATACACATCTGTCCTGTAGGGTCCAACATGCGACTTTCCCACTGATAAATCATCCGCAGTGACCTTCACACACGCATAACCGCTCGTAAAGCACACGCAGACATATTTTCTTTGTGATATACATTAAATATGCACATGCTCGTTTTTTTGTTTTTTTTTTCCCCAGCCTTGTGCGCGCATGTGTGTTGTCATGTGTTTGTACAGTTTGGGGTATGCAGGTGTGTGTGTGTGTGTAGCAGCCAGCTGGAGGAATGTGCTGACAGTATGTGTGTGTGTGTGTAACAGCAGGGTGTCAGGTCTGAAATCCCAATCTGGATGAATTAAGGCTGATTTTATTCTCCGCTGTTCTGCTTTACTGACATTTAACACACATCTCCACCTCACTGTGCTGCTCTGTCTCAGTCTTTCTCGCCTTACTTTTCATCTGTCAGTTTCACACAGAGAAACACACACACACATTCATGTCTCTGGTTATGTGTAACAATTTTGAGGTGTATCATCCAATGCAGTACATGTCCAACAAGACTTGATTAATGTAAAGCATACATACAGAGGATTTTGCTTGGCTTTCAACGTATTTTAAGAGGAGATGGGTTGTAAGTTATGTTCAGTTTTATTTATATAGCTTAAAATCACAAGTCACAACACACTCAGTCCTTACTTTGGATGAGGGAGAAATCCATCTCATTATAACTTTTTCACACATTTTCAACCTTTTATGAATTTAGTTGTTTTTATCATGGTGACTTAAAAATGTCAACACTTCTCACTGACATTAATAAAACACATCCTTTGAACATCCTGCGAGTAACACACAAGTAAAATTGAGCAGTTGAAATTTCATATGGTTTATTAATTGCACTGAGACCTTTTAAACAGCAGTGTTGCCCGAGAGACTTTATTTGGGGCAATAGGATCCATAAGACATTAAATATATTTTGAACAGACTTGGTTTGTGGAGGTATAAACTGGATTTACAACAATAGTTGTGGTTATGATCATTTTATACATCAAGTGTGCTGATTTATTAAAGTAAAAGAGAAAAAGTGACAGTTTTATGAAAAAATATTGAAGGCATTTTCCAATGTTGCAAGAAGTGGTCAAACTTAATTCTTACCAATCACGAGACTGCGTTTTCATGGATGGGCTACTGTAAGAGGTTCATGTGTTTTACTCATCAGAACACCCACATTCAAAACCATTTGTCTAAATTAATTTAAAGTGAGGTATGGCAAATATTTCTAGATTTCAGAATGGTCTATTGAATCAGTGCAGATATCACAAACAGTTGGGATTGGATATCAGAACAGACTGTGAGAGGAGAGGACAAAGAAGTGGACAAGAGAGGTGATGGAGGAGAGAAGATGAGCAGGAGAGGAGAGGAAAAGACACAAAACATATAGAGGAAAAGACAAAACGAGAAGAAGAAAAGAGGGTAAAGAGGTCAGCGCAGGAGTTATAAATCTCTTTTTCTGGGGGGAGGGAGACAGTAGGAGGATAATAAAATGAAAGAAAAGAAGCAGAAATGTTTTTTTGGCAGAGAGAAAAGGAGGGAAAGCAAAGAGGAGAAAGACAGCTGTCCAACAACAACTTACTCCAGCCAACAAAACTGCGTGATACCCCCGAAGAAATTATATTACCTCCATCTCTGTCTCCCTCGCTCCTTCCGTTCATCCATCAATCTTTCGAGCTACAGTATATATTGAATGTATAACCACTTACGGGATATCCTCCTCCCTTACATTCATGCAGCGTCCTGCTTCACCTTATGCACAAAACTGTCTCCACTGTCTTTACCCGTCATCATTTTTACCAGACAAAAATTAAGCTTTTAACATTTTTTTAAATCACAATTTATCTGTTGCAGCAAACACAGTGAGACTGATTTCTGTTCATTTGCGAGGTTGCCATGGAGATTGTCGCATTAATGATGATCATAAAGGCCATTTATCACGAGAGAGAGCACTGAGGCGTCAAAATGAAGAGACCCTGCTGTACAGAAACAGGGGCGGTGATACACTACACAGTGTTTTTGGCAATGCAAACGGTCAAGGCCTCCAGCAACAGCCAACAAAGTGAGTCACATTAGTTTTGTTTGCGGAACGGGATATTTTTGTTTTTGTCTCTTTGTGTGGGAGGCTGCCTCAAGGCGAACGGAACAAGTGATAATCGGGTACTGGGGGGTGATTCACTGAGCAAATTTCTTTCTTTTTTAATCTTTTTGGTAAAACTCCCAGCAACGCCAAAACCTATTTGGATAAACTGGAACTGGATTATCTGTATACCTAAAAAGAGTCATTTCCAGCACATCAAAATTTAGTAGATTTAAAGTCCTTTAGAGGTAAAAATATAAATATGTCAAATTTGTCGTTTGTATACAGTAGGTAACTCATGCTGTTTTTCCTCTTGTCTCAGTCTCACACGCTGCATCTTGAAAAATTCGAACAAACCTGGACCTAGAGGAAGTCTGTTTACACACAAACACTGTATTTTTTCACCACATGTACAATTAGACTATAAAGAAAGTCTGCAGAAACACAGAGTCTTCAGCCTCCCGCAGTTATCACTGGCTGATGCCTCAAGGTGAACACTATAAATTCAATTTATTTCTCCTTTGCTGCTCTGCTCTTCGTTTTCTCTCCCTCCCAGCCTCCCTCCAAACCTCAAACCTCTCCCTGTGCCCCTTCCGCCATCCCTCCCTTCATTCCTGCCGTCCCTCCCCTTGCTCCATCCCTCTTTCGGGCATTCCTTTTCCCAACAACATCTCCCATCCTCCTTTTTCATCTCCCATTCCTCTCACCCTACCTTTCCTATCCTCTATTTCTCCCTATCTCTTTCCATCCATCCCCTCCATTCCTACATCTGTCTGGAAACGTCATTATTGAATGATTTCTGTCTGGCAGGCTGTATTTCTCTCTGTCTGTCCCTGTCTTCACTGCTGTCACTACATACTGAAACTAATCAATGATGTGTGTGTGTGTGTCTGTCTGTGTATTTGTGTGTGAGTCCTATTTTCAACGGCTCTGTCAATTGGACGACAGCTCCCCTCTTTATAGCCGGAAAGCCATCACTAACAATATGAGTGCACGTGTACAAGACGCACACAAACACACACACGGCAGCTCTCCCATCACTAACAATAGAAGTACATGTTGCCTTTAGAAATAAGACACACACGCATACACAGAGTCACTTACAAAACCAGACGAGACAGCATGACTTCTTAGAGGCTTTCACTCCCAGAGGAATGTTTGGAGATTTATACCCACACACACACACACACACACATGCATAAAAATACATCCTCCCACACAAATACATGTACACATACTTATGGCAACACACTAAACACAGAGACAAGCGCTTTGATCTCCTCAGACAGCAATGAGATTAATCCACACTGTGCCAAAGCGTGTCTGTGAGTGTGCCTGTATTTGTTGTGTATTGTGCGCCTGACAGACATGTTGGGAGCTTAGTGTGACAAAAAGGGACACGCGGGTTTGACACTTACTCTTACAAGCTCAAATCAGGGCGCCTCACTCTCCGTCTCCCTCTCCTCTCTGTTTTTCCTTGCGCTCGCCTTTCTTGCCCTCTTCTCTCCGACTCTGGCTGCTTTCCTCTGTCCTCTTTGATTTTTTTTTTCTCTTCCCTTGTGAGAGACTGAGGGAGAGATTGGAATCAGGAAAATAGAAGCAATAAAAGATGTGCTGCAGTTAGAAGTCCTATTTAAATAACAGGGTTTTCTGAAAGTCTCTCTGAAGCCTTGAAACCAGTGATCTTCAGTGGAATATGCAGCAGAGACAGAGAGAGAAAGTCTCATTTTGTGGTGCCGACTTTTGTATTATAATGTGTATTGTTATTGTCCTTATTTTATGTGTAATCTGTACATGCCTTTCAGAGCTCTCACACCAATTAAGCAGACTGAAAGAGTGAGATTTAAAACAAATACAAGGAGCCGAGAACAAGAGCAAACTGTTCAGAAAGATGGAAGGCGACCAAACATGTCAGAACCAAAAGAAACAAGTGGAGAGAAAGAACAGATAAAGGAAAAAAGGATGCGGCAAAACCTAAGCTCGCCTGTTTTCCTCGGCTGATTACAGGTTGTGCGTGCCAGGCCATCAAACAGATGATTAAACAGCAATTAAAGAGGGAGAGGGAGCGATGAAGAGGGAAAACATATCAAAAAGTAGAAAACAAAACATGCATTTTTTTTTCAAAGCCTCTGATTGTATGTTACGAGCGCCAAACGATTACATTTCTGTTCTGGAAATAATAAAACTGTAGTAGACAGACAGGCAGAGGAGAATGGAACAGACTAGTGACAGGCTTGTGATCGGCTTGTTTAACGTACTGAAAAGAAAGAGTGATACACTGAACAAGACTGAGCGAGAAATCAACAGAATTATAACCTGACGGCGCTCACGTCAGCCGTATAATCACGTTATAAATTAATGCACAACTACAATGTAAAGATTCTGTTTCCATTTTATGACTTTATTCTCCTTAATGGGAAAGTTGGCTCACTGTGAGGCATTGAAGTCAGTGGATACGCACAGCGGACGTAGAAACTGAGCACGTAATCGTACGTGATAAATTAAATGAAACAATGGAAACAAGACGTGTTGTTGATGTTTCAGCCAAATTCTGATAATTAAATCTTTTCTTTTGCTCTTAAAATGGCAAATTTAGCCGTGAAAGATGATGAAAATGTCATTTTTATAGTCTTTAGCAGCTAACCATGGCTGTCATTTGTGCTGTGCCACTCAAATGTAAACACTTCACTGCAGTAAGACAGAATCAGGAAAAGTAGTTTCTGCTTCGGTATGTAGTTTAATCATAACCAGGCTTAAATAACAAAAGTTTTACACGTTTTAGCTCCTTATCCACTTATTATCTACATATACTTTACCTTGTTCTATAAGCTCTTATCGTCTTTCTCAACGTTTACAATAGATCCACAGAAACATATCTATCGCTCTCATGTTGTCAACTGAAGCAAATATTCTAGAATATACGGCATGCTTTAGTAAACATTTGGGAGTCGCAGGTGTCCACTACTGTGACTGGTTAATGTTACAGGAGTGAGTCTGTGCTGACAGATTGTAAGCAGATGTCTTGGTCTCTGTAGCACAGCGTAAAAATGGATTTACTGTAAAGAACCACAGTGAAGACAAAGCTGCATCTTTAGTCACACTTTTCACTATGTGTGTGTGTGTGTGTGTGTGTGTGTGTGTGTGTGCGTGTGGTCCCATGAAAAGAGCAAACTCCCGCGGACCATGGATAATGCATTTTTACACCTTTCTTATTAGTCACAGTGTGTGTTTTTTAAGTGTGTGTGTGTGTCTGAGAGACAGGCAGAGAGAAAGAGGTGAGGGAGCGAGAGACGAGAGAGTTTTTTTTCAGAGAAAAAAGTGAGCGAGAAAAAGGGGAAATGTGTCAAGAACAGATCCTCATTCTGTCATGCAGTAGTCCCACCTGCCCTCCTCTCTCTCTCTCTCTCTCTATCTCCCCCCTCATACCGCCTTTGTCTCTCTACCTCCCTCTCCCGCTACTCCTTCCCTCCCTCTCTCCCATTCCTCTCCCCCTTTACGTCTCTTTGATTTGTTTTCCCTCCAAATCCTCCAGTTATTTTATTCCCTTCCCTGTCAGTGCTGTTTCTTTCTGTGTGTGTGTGTGTGTGTGTGTGAGTGTGTGCGAGCGTGTAAGCCTTCTCGCTGTCTTTCTTTAAGCCTCTCTGATGTACAACAGCTACGTGAGGGGAGCTTTTCTCTCCCTCTCAAACACACACACACACACACACACTTATCCTGTGCACCAGCTTTAACCTATTTCCCTAACACTCTCTTTTTCGCTCTCTCTTACTTTTTCCAATTCTCTCTGATGGTCTCTCACCCCTTCGTTTCTCTGCATACTAAATCATTCCTCATGTCCAGCGTCTCTGACCCACTTCCACTATAGGTTACACACACACACACACACACACACACACAGAAAGATCTCACCCAAAAATCCTTCTGTTCTCAGTGTGTGATTGTACATTATACAATGGGCTACTTTAATCTAAGCAACATCAGTCAAAGATAAAACAAAGTTTCTGCCAAATCAGGACCTGGCTGCTGTCTGACACCATGCAAATCATTTTTTTTAAGCCTTCTTCATTTTATACAGTCATAATAAACAAGTAAAGTTTCCACATCAGTAAACACATTTTGGTTTTTGGCGTTGAATAAAAGCCTAAAGGGCGTTCTTAACTGCAATTATCGATAATCATTTTATCATTACTTTGTATTTTGAAAGCGCCATTATCCCTTTGATGTGTTTAATATAGCCCTCAAGAACAATTTCAGCATTTTGAATTCACATAACAACTGCGGTAGGTGTCGATCATTTTCTCCAATAACTGCTGCTATAATGTACTGAAGTGAAACTTTGTGTTGGCGCATTTGCAGGAGAGAGAGAGAGAGAGAGAGAGAGAGCACAGCAGTAAATGGTTTACTATAAAACAAGGCTTTATTGGCTATCTTTGCTTTGATGCTGCACACATGGCAGGCCAGCACTAACAAATGTTTCATAAAACCTGCTCTGATCTGTGTATTCATTGCGCTCTTTTCTCTTGTAGGGCTATAAACCCGTGTGTGTGTGTGTGTGTTTAGTGTGTGATATTGCAAGAGGCAGTAGACTCTAAGAACAGACGGAAAAGTGAGCAAAGCCTTACTTTAAAGGTACTAGGTACTATTGATATCGACTATACGTGTGTGTGTGTGTGTGTGTGTTAAAAGGTATATAACATTTTCAAGAGAAGCCTACAGCTTCATTTTTCTCACTCTTTCTTATTTCTGCACCTCTCTCTCTCTTACTTCTCACTATTTGGAGCTGTGAGGATTAGCAGCAGTTCACACCTCAAGCATGTGTACATGTGTGTGTGCGAGTGTGTAACACAGAGAACGAGAGGGAGTCACATCAGAGCAGACGAGAATGGGAGGCCCAGCACTCGCTGCTTGTCTGCCCCGGGACAGAGGCTGTCAGCTGGGGAGAAAAATACTACTCTGCAGGGCCCCACTCCTGAGACACATAAACTAAACTAGTAGCTCTGTGTGTGTTTGTGTGTGTGTGTGAGAGAGAGAGAGGTGCAGAAATAAGAAAGAGTGAGAAAAATGAAGCTGTAGGCTTCTCTTGAAAATGTTATATACCTTTTAACACACACACACACACACACACGTATAGTCGATATCAATAGTACCTAGTACCTTTAAAGTAAGGCTTTGCTCACTTTTCCGTCTGTTCTTAGAGTCTACTGCCTCTTGCAATATCACACACTAAACACACACACACACACACGGGTTTATAGCCCTACAAGAGAAAAGAGCGCAATGAATACACAGATCAGAGCAGGTTTTATGAAACATTTGTTAGTGCTGGCCTGCCATGTGTGCAGCATCAAAGCAAAGATAGCCAATAAAGCCTTGTTTTATAGTAAACCATTTACTGCTGTGCTCTCTCTCTCTCTCTCTCTCTCTCTCCTGCAAATGCGCCAACACAAAGTTTCACTTCAGTACATTATAGCAGCAGTTATTGGAGAAAATGATCGACACCTACCGCAGTTGTTATGTGAATTCAAAATGCTGAAATTGTTCTTGAGGGCTATATTAAACACATCAAAGGGATAATGGCGCTTTCAAAATACAAAGTAATGATAAAATGATTATCGATAATTGCAGTTAAGAACGCCCTTTAGGCTTTTATTCAACGCCAAAAACCAAAATGTGTTTACTGATGTGGAAACTTTACTTGTTTATTATGACTGTATAAAATGAAGAAGGCTTAAAAAAAATGATTTGCATGGTGTCAGACAGCAGCCAGGTCCTGATTTGGCAGAAACTTTGTTTTATCTTTGACTGATGTTGCTTAGATTAAAGTAGCCCATTGTATAATGTACAATCACACACTGAGAACAGAAGGATTTTTGGGTGAGATCTTTCTGTGTGT
>BRZM01000364.1:0-28960 GCA_033238685.1 Lates japonicus
TCTCTCTCCCCCACACAAACACACACATGCACTCACACACTGGCTTTTGCTTGCCAAGCAGGCAATTAGTCATTGAGCTGTGATTGGGTGAGCGGAGCTGAATAGGGGCAGACAAAGAGGACATGACACACAACAGATCAGACTGAATGGAGCTTTTAAACCGGGACAAAGGAGAGGAAACCCCATAGAAAACACACAGACACGAAAACACACACATACACATGCTCAAGCCTACCTAAGGCATTGTGCTCAGGCATATGTAGACAAACAAGCACAGATGCATACACAGGCAGGTATTTAATGTATTTACTGCTGGAATGTAGGACACATTTGCATGCACTCATATTCTCATACAGCATTTTCACATCAGTACACTTTTTAATGAACTTGTGAACATTGAATTGTAACAAAAAGAGCTGATTGTCCTCAAGTAGCCCCTTTTTCTTTCTTCTCTCTCTTCCTCTCTCTCAGGATGGAGTCAACAGAGAAGTGTGATGTGGTGATCCAAAATTTCAATGGGAAATTCTTGAAAACCCCTCCAGGAATGACAGGTAGGTGTCAATCACCAAGACAAATGCTTCGTACTTCCTAAGACAGTGTTTTTCTACAGTGAGAGCAAGGTGTCACTCTATAGATCAGGGTGCTCATATATATACTGTATAGCTTGATGCAGCATCATACACATCACACCCTCCTACAGAACCACACCAGAAGTTGCTGAACTCAAAGGTCAGAACTTGAACTCAGCTTGCCGTTGACCTTTAAAAGCACTTCCAGTAAGTTCAGAGGTTTGTGTGTTGTGATAAAAAAGTAATGGAAGTCATCTTTTGTGCCTTGCTTGTGGAGAGCGCAGCAGTCTTGTTATCATGTATCACCTACACACAGCATGATGTTGTTATGTTCATATCATGACAAGGTGGATAGCTTACTTGAAAGTGTATGAACATTTTTGTATGAACATTTTTAACACCAGTGCCAATTCAGTACCTGACGTTTGGTACAATACAAAAGTTAGACTTTTTTCAGTACTTTAGTTTGAGGAATATAAATATTTCTCTACCTGGCCATCTTTTTTCATTTGATAAAATACACCCGTAACTTGTCAGTTCATCAGTGTGTAATGTTTGTGTCATAGGATGTTGCAGAGAAACAAGCCTTGGTTTAAGACTAGTATACAAATGTTTACTGTGTGACATCAAATCAAATGGGTCTATTACTCTACTTTTTTGTTTCTTTGTGGTAAAACACATCTCTGCCTGTTGGTATTATATCTGTCTGTGTACAAAGCAGTGTAAATGGAACTGATAAACCTTCAGCATCATCTCTACTGCCCCCCCCCCTCTCACAGTCCTCAGACCACCTTGAATTGATTTAGTAGGAAGGTCTGAGTGATTAATTCCTCCACTGTACAGTACACAGATTGAGACAGGCACATGCATGAGACATATTTACATACACAGACAGACGTCCCCTAAAGCAAACAATCTGCCTCTGATTGTCCCCCAAATAAACAGCAAGGGCTCATTGCCTTTTAACACAGAGAGGAGGAGAAGGGGAAAGGGTGGGGTGTAGAGAGATGAAGAATGAAAGAGAGACGAGGCAGAGAAGGAGGATGAGAGGTGTGGGTGTACCGGGGATCAACATATACTGTATGGAGAGCTAGTGGCATCAACAAAAATGGGGAGATAACAGGCAAGAGGACAAATTGGTAAAGAATAAAAAGCTGAGGTGGGAGAACCAAACACAAGTGACACAGAATGAGAGATAGGAGATGGAGATAGATGTAGATACAGAAGGTTAGATACTTTTAGCTTATAGAGAGAGAGTGAGCCCCACACTGAAAATGAATAAAGATGAATAACCAGTTCTCACCCGGACCTACGCTGGTGTACTGCTACAACCTGTGAAGTACAATGTGTAATTTTGTAACAAGTGAATGATGCATCATCATTTTTACAGCCTATGTGTGTCTATGTATATGAGAAAGAGACAGAACCTTAAACTCTACACAAAACAAACCATGACTATCCAGCACGTTGAAGAAGAGTCATGGCGTACGTAAGTTGTTAACTACGGTGCTGGCTGACAAGCTTGATTCCATGACAAATCTAATGAACATCCGAGAAGCTCCAGTTGCCCGGCTCATTTGATCAAAATATTTTAGAGATTCCAGCAGGTTTTTATGTTATTTATGAATTATTAAATTGTTACTCTTGCACTCACTCACTGTGACAGAGCAGGATAAATGGTAAAAGCTACTGATGCTTTGTGCTGGCGCAGAATATCTGAAAATTCACTATGCTACTTGACCCAGCACCAAACATCAATTTTAGCTATTTTTAATTAGACATGTAGCAGTTAAAAGCCAGAGTGATACTGGACTGTCATCGAATTGGCCAAGCAAGATTCAAATGAAAGAAAATATTTGCTCTGTATCTTCTGGATAGTGCATAAGCAACTGTTACTGGTAACCCATTCACATTATGTTGCAAGGTGATAATACATTAGCGTTATATTTACAGCTTGTGGTGCAAAAAAATAATTAATACAGGTTTTGTCTTAAGTCAAACACACAGAAACACAGATACACTCACTCTCTTTACTCAGTCTGTCTATACCCACCAAGTTTGCTTTGACCTCTATATTGAAGGAGATGCATTGGCAGCCTTCTTTTGCCAGGGTGTCACACTCACCAACATGTGTGGGTATTTGTGTGGGGAGTGTATGCACATATGCTGACTACCAAATTGCTCTGAGCTCACCAACTGGTGAAATAAAGAGAATCTGGCCCAGCCAGACCTCTGTGTGCCTAATTACAAACCACACACACACCGCACACTGTGCTTACCAAATCTTAAAAAGAAAGTATGTGTCTGGCCAGGTTCTTTGATTTATGTCACTGGTTTTCTGTGTCACTGACAGTCTGTGGCATTTCAAGGCTGTTGCACTGACATTATGACGAGGCCTTTGTGCTTTGTTTTGTTTGCCTCCTTATTACTTCTGTAATGTTTTCGCCGACAAAAATAGTTTAGAAAATGTTTTTCAATGCTTACAGTGTGTGAGTATCATAGCGTGATTTATACTTGTGCCCTTTCCTGTGTCTTCCTTCTTAATGCTGATGTCTATTCAGGAGGCTGATGTAATGAGCAACAGTAATATTTTACTCTCTAGCCACAAAGATTAATGCAGACATTACGATGCATGACCAGGCTTCATCAGCCCTAGTTAACAGGAAGTCATTGATCTGCAGCTTTCTGCCTCTCTCAGTGAGTCCTTTCATGGGGCTGATATCCTATAGACTGAACATAGCTTGATTCTCTCTCTATTTTATCTTATAATGTTGCTGCAAAGAAAGCACCAGACTGTAGTCAGACTTTATATACATCATATCATCTTGATTGTTAAGTTATATGATTACAACATATCTGGAAAGGTTCTTTTCCTCATTTTGGTCTTAGCAGTGGCTCCACAGCTTGAGGTCTCCATAGATATAATGTGCTGGAAACATCATTACTGCTCCTAATGTCTCGTCACCTTAAGTGAGTAGAACCATCCTGCAAATTCGACATTACAATCTGAGGTGTAAATCGAGTGATCACAGTCTGTGTATTTACTATATGTTGTAATTCTGTCTTCTCTGTGCTCGTCGTTCAATAATTTTTTATGCAACGAGAACCAGCTTCAATGGGGGGTTGTCCCTATCCACCCATAAAGAGCACATGTCTTCTTCAGCGTTATCATGACCATGTTTCCTTATGTCATAGCTCGAGATAGTAAATCTCCCAGATCTAAAGGTGCTTTCATGCCTGTATTTTGGTTCATTTGGTCCAGACCAAGGGGGGAAAAAAGATACATCGTTGCCTTTCAGTTCTGGTCCGGATTATGTTCACACTTATTTATAGCAAACAAACTGTAAACATAAAGTTATATGGACAGACAGATTAATTGGATATTTTTCTGTTGTTCACAAAGAGTTCATGAAGAAATAACTGTTTATGAATATTATTAGTCGAGGAAATGGACCTTGCATGTCATACATGTGATGAATGGAAAGAATCAGTGTGAAAAAGAGGGATTTGTACTGTAACATAGATAGATAGATTCAGCACACCTCAGTTTGAACTCCTTTTCACTTTCTGATTGAAGGGAAATTCCTACACTTACTTGGTTGTGCACATAGGTGTTACCATGGTTACCAAATGATGTAAATAGATAAATGAAGGTTTTACACTGGTACATATTGCGTAGAAAATTGCTTTTGTAAAGGCTCATGATCAGCATGTGATTTGATAGTGGTAGTTTTTGAATTCATGCAAAAACCACATGTCTGCTGGAAAAGCCTGAGGTTGGTCCATTTAATTTTCACACCATAGACAATCCATACTGGTGTTTGCTTATTTGATTTTAGTTTGATTAACAACCTCCACACCAGCCCAAATATACAACTTAAGAAAAGCATATCAATAAGAAAATTCTTAAATTTTCACCCTTTGCATGTCCACTTTGTGTCATGTCTTTGTTATCCTCTCTCTCACCCCACAACCTCTGTCCCACATCTAATCTCCCCTTCCTTCCCCTTCATCTCCACTGGTCCTACGCCATTTCTCCCTCATCCAGTTGGCACTCCTCCTCTCTTTTTCCATCCCTCTTTAATTTTAGCGTCCAATCTTTCTGTCTCTCTTCCTCTCCCACTATCTGATGTAGTGTTGTAGCCTTGATATTTCTCTTTTTCCTGAACTCCCCTAATGGGAAGACAAATGGAGGACAAGAATGAAAAGAATCCAGATCTCAGCGAGGGCACATTATCACTCAGTAGTTTCAATAATAATCACGAAAGCTTTTAAAAAACGTGTGCAGCCTTATATGCCTGGTATGATCATGAGGCATTAAGCCCCCATTCATTGCCACCATTCAAGTGGTTCAATACTTTCATAAATGGGAAATGAATTTTATTTGATGTTCTTGATAATGGAGGAAAAAACTGAATGAGGCTGCACTGAGAAAAAGATTGTGTAATTATGTGGCAGTACTGCACTGTCAGACTTGGTGTCAGCTTACATGTGTTATTTGGAGCCACTTATTCAACAGTCAAACATAGATATGTGTGTTAAAATGTGATACTTTTGAAGCACCAAACAAATCACATCACTGCTGTCAAGTTCTGAAAATTGCAAAGACATTTGGTGTTATCTTCACATTATTTTGAGAATTAATTTCCTAGATAAATCTGTCAGAGTCTCACAGCCAGTTCCTTTTGTGTCGCATTAGGATTATGATAAGAAAAATATAATGAATGTAAACTTCTTCTCTCCTGTGGATGCTCTGAGAGAATGGTTTGGCCAGAAGTTGTCACTGTAAGGAACCAAATGAGAGGAAGACAGAGGGTGGAGACCATCAGTTTTCTGTTGAACTTAAGAAATGTAAATGTCTTCTAAGTCTCAGCTCTCTGTCCCAGCTTCCAGTCCCTTACTGTTATGTTTCTTACAGTAGACATATCTGTTGCAATTTTAATGTTATGATAGTGCTAACAGCAATATGAATAAACATATATTTTTAAATTCGGTGGCAAATAGTTGGCTTCCTCTTGTGTTTGATGAAGTAACCCTCCAGAGTGCATACTGTTCAGCCACAGGGCTTTGAGCTCTTTGATGCCAGATGTCTTTAAAAAAAAAAAAAAAAAAAAAAGATGAGGAAGGGTTGCATCCCATTCAGCCCAGCTGAGGGATTCCTCATTTTTTCACTTTTGGGGATTGGATCCCATTTTCCAACTGAATGATTTTCCATGTTGGTTGCTAATGGATTGGATTTTATTTTAAATGAGAATTTTCCCATTTGAGGGATTGGGTCCCACTTATATGATATCCCCTCTCTTCTCACAGTAAAAAAAAACCATTGTGCCATTACTGTATAAGCTAGGGGTGTCTCCTTACCGACAGACTGGTATCTTGCTTAGAAGCACAAAAGCTAAGATCAATATTATAAATCTCCTGCACCTTACCAGGTGCATCCAGAGTAACCTGTGTGTTTCTTCCTCCCTCAAATTTTTCTTTACCTCTTATTTCTCCTCCTGTGTTGCTCTCACCAGAAGCAAGATGGATATGTCTGTTTGCTCTGTTGGAGTTTCAACAGTTTCTATTCTGCCCTACTGTGGTTTGCAATATCCCACAGCTCCAATGAGTGGTAACAGTGTGTGTTTCCCAGTACAAGCCATGCTACCTAGGTACACATACTGTCAGTTAAACACAAAAACGCTACAGATCGAAAACTCCAGCTCAAATCAGTATAAAAAATAATTCTGTTAGGTTTTTTTTTTTACCCTATAGCATTCACCTGTGCACACACACACATTAAGACACACAACTACCAACCTCTCTGTCATTTTTTGTTGTTGACATCTCTTGCAGTCTGCACAGCTTTTATGTCTTATCTGCATTATCTGTCTCTGTAGGAGACTACAGGATGTCACAATGTTTTTTCCCCCCAAAATGCAAAGAAACCCCTAAAACCCCTGATTGCAAATAAATCTTCCCCAAACACATGTAGCTCCAATAGTAGTGACAAAAATGTTTTTCTCAGCTCACTCCAATTAAATGCATCAGTCAAGTTTGTAGCTCTTAGCGACGACTTATGTTGTGTAGTAGTATTGACTACTGAGAGTACCACATAGTAGCTCTGCATGTGGATGGGTCTCTTTATGTCTGCTCTTTCAGTATGTGAATTCCCAAATTTTTCATAGGGATGAAGCTCAGAAATATCTTGTACAGCAAAGCAAAAACACGAGATTCAGCTTTGAAGCACTGAAAACTTATTCAATAAATGATTTATCAATCACAGAATTCACAGAAGAGCCATATTTGTTGAAAGACTTTAAGACTAATTTTATGTTAATATTAACATTTTGAAAGGACAATACAAACAGACAGACAGTTTTCACAGAAAAACACTAAGCAAATGCCAAGAACACCTCATCACAACCCCCACCCCTCCCAGCCATGGAAGTCAATGACAAATTATAGGAAGTAAAAGGCTGTGAAAACTATATCTGTATTTTATCCATTTCCATATGTCAGTACCTCAAATATGGATCTAATCACCACAGAGAAGCTGGACACCAATGTATACTTCATAATCTCCTGTTCCTCAGTGAGGTGATTACACATTTTTTAAATTCCTCCAACTTGTATGATAAAAAATGCGAATAACATTGTTATGGATAACAAGCTTATTTCCTGATCAGACATGACTACATAGTACACATGAAAAAAAAATTAGGCACAGACAATTGTTGGCAGCTTTTTCTCCTCTCAGTGTGCCCTCTCACTGTGAGTATTCACACTGACTATTTCTATTATGGTGAAACTCCACCAACTTCAAATGTGATCCACTAAGAAGCCAATTCTGCTTCTTCATTACCTCCCTATGAGACCTGAGCAGTTGTCTTCACAGTGCAGTAATTTGCTCTGCAAACTTAGCAATGATGTTTAGATTTGCCACTATGTATAAGAAGCCCTCCTCCTTAACTGTCGAGAAAAAAAGGCAAAATTGTTTTGCTTGGGGTTACAAAGATCAATTTATGTGTGACTTTAGCAATTGTTGGCAATAATTCTTCTTCATTCAATTTGGATTGAATTCACTTCCTCAACTCTCTATCCTGTTTGCTAAAAATTGCCATCTCTATGAACTCCTTAGATATCCAAATATTTCAGTTCGGACAATGTTAATTAACTTGACATGCCCAAAAGTGACCCATTTTAGGGGGCAGACACAGCTGTACCCAAAGTCATCATGAATTCATCATTTTGTGCTACAGAGACGTGAGTGTGAGCAGCAGGGGTCAAACTGACAATTAAAAATGTTCTTCCTTTTTAAAGCCCTCTTGTGACCTGCAACAGATTGTAGTAATGTAGCTGTGAAAGCAAGCTGAATAATTAATTTGATGCACCGTTTTTTTTCTACAGGTAATCTCATGTCTGGATGTTTTATGGTTGTTGTTGCTTCCTGACTGTGTGGCGACTAAGTTCACCTCCTAATAATAAATAACATTCATTAATGTCATTATCATTGTCAGTATTTATGGCCTGTCATTGGGGTTGTGAATGAATATAAAGTGAACTGTGGTGTGTATGAGGATGAGAATATGAGGTTGATAAAATGGTTTTAGGCATGTTATGGCTGTTACGATGTTGCTGTTATACTATAGTACTACATACTGGAGTATATAAAAGTCATTTTGCATCACTTTATGCCTCACCCTTCATTTGCTCTGTGGCAGTAAAATATAGATGAACTTTTAGACAATTTATAAAAATAAAGGCTCTGTTGAACAGATTAATTGCTTCAATGAAATGACTCAGTAGACAAAATGACTTAATGGCTTGGTTGATTTTTGCAGTGTATCCTTTTAACTTTTTGCTCATTATCCAATACTGATTGATTAATAGTCAGTTGCAAGTCTTTCACCATTTGTGCCCCATTGAAATCCTGGCTTGCAAGACCAATTTTGCAATATTGTCTAATTATGTCAGGAATGACAGATATCCTCCTCCTGTGAAGGTGAAAACAGCAACACCAAAAAGTATGTCCTCTACAAGACAGTTAGGTGAATTGGAGTTGTTCTCCTTTACACAGCAAGGCTTTCACACACAGCCATTAACTCACACATACATATATACAGTATGTGCTGCAAGCAGGCTCAAAGATTATTTGTGTTAAACCTACATTTTTAAGTTGTTTGACTTTATTTTATTCTTTTATATCAGTCAGTTTGCTGTCATAAGCCAGAGCTCAAACACTTAATCTACTCTATGTTTAATGTGTTGTTTTGGTGGGATTGTGAAACACTATGACAGCATAATCTGACATGTCAGATTTAAATAAGAATAGGATTAAAGTCCAGGTATCTGAGGATATAGCAGCATTGTACAAAAAAATTAGAAACACAACTTTCTCCCATAAACAGGCCTGTCAAAATTACCTGCACAGCCAAGTATTGGTATCCTGCAGCAGTCTCTGAAAAACACAAAATTCAAGCTCCAGATGCACTAAGGCAACCAAAACATTATAACAATATTGATGTATGTGTGTGCGTAGGCGTGTTTGTGCATGTAAACAGTGGCCCATAGCGCTGGGCCAGTGTTTAATGTCTGGAGCCATTTCACCAGCTCAGATATAAAACAGCTTACAGCAACAACATTGTGTGTGTGATTTTTTATGTCTGTGTATGTGGATGTATTTTACTATTGAGGATTATACAAAATGGAAGGAGGCCAGTGTCCCTCCTGTTGTTGCTGTACGTCACTTTTAACAAGCACAGTTACTCCACAGAAATTTTCTCTGAGTTTATGTTGCATGCTGTAGTTACCAGATGTTTGAGAGACACCAGAGAGGTGAATTTTAAGTGTAGTCTGCTATTCTTTAGCAGGCTTCAAGCACATCAAGGCATACAGTATTTACTGCATTATTTTTTATTTTGTTGTCTTCGGATCTCCTACTTAGTATTTTTGCATCACTAATTTTAACAATAAAAGGCCCAGTTTTTTTTAATCTCACCTAAGTCTTAAGTTTTGCTGTCTATGTGATAAGACCAGGTGAGTAAAAAACAGATCTAATTCAAAACACATATCCTTTTCATGCAGATAGCAAGGACAAACAGTTATTTTAGATCAGCAAGAGCTTTCTGTCTTTGTGTGGTACTTTAGAGGAAAAGCAGAGAAGAAAGTGTCCTGACTGTAAACTTGACAAGTTGTCAACAACTGACAATGTGGCTTTCACTGTTTGTCACACCAGTAAAACAAAACAGCAACAGAATACTGCCTTAAAGAGTGTATCAAGAGAGTGTGCCTGTCCTCACATTCGTCACATATTTTCTCTTACTTGAAGTAGCAATCATTTGTCACACAAGTACACACACACATCAATACATTTTTAACTTAACACCCATAAACCTGATAGTTAGTTCCTGCCCCCAGCATTCTCAATTGTCTTTTACCACAACCTGAACCTGTTCTAAATGGAAAATTAGAATTCACAACTATTTCGTATGAATAATAGTTCTCTTTTCATGTCTGTATCAGCCCAAGATCAACTAATAGATTTTACATTTGATTTTACATTTGCATTACAGCAACCAAAGGTTTTGTCAGAGTCTCACAAATTGAAACTTTTCCAAAGGCCCAGGAACCTTACCAGTGTTTCACATGGAGGAAGCAGGGTCTAAATTAAATTCTTCTGAGCTTAGTTCCTGGTGTCAGAAAGTCCTTGCTGTGGGGTAGTACTTTCCAGTAGCCTGGGAAGTATTTTGGTGGAGTTTGCAGTGCTGATCATCTTGTGGCTGCTACAAGGAAAGTGAACACAAAAACAAAACAATTTGTTTCACATGTGATATTAAAAAAAAGGAAAAAAGAATAAAACATTCAGATTGTCGCTACCTAGAAGACAGGTTTTCAGGCTTTTCCATCTCTGCATGTCTCTCTGCATATATTTATTATGTATCTGCTTAATTTTCACAGTGTCCTTGATGCAGTAGAAATGCAGAGAGGAATGCATAAAAAGAACTTTTATTAATTTAATTTTGGTCGCATGTCTCCACCATTCCTGGAACTATGTGGTTGAAAACTGCTATAATTTCAAAGCACAACTTTAAATGTCAAAAAAGGGGCTGCTTAACAATGAAGGCCTGGGTGAGTTTAAAACACTGGCAAACAAGCATTACCAACATATTTTTTTATACCTTTTGGTGGTACCCACTTTAATAGATATTCTCAAATGACCCATTTTCTATCATGACATTGCTTTTTCTCTGGTTTTGTTTTCTATCTTCACTTAAAAACATCAATCACCTGAATTTCTGTGTGTTTCTCTTGTTTTTCATGAGGAAACTAAGCTGAGCTCTGTTATGAGACATGGTGATGAATATACAAATCACGCATACACCTACACACACGGATGTTTACCAGATGTAAGTGAATGTATGGAGCGGAGAGGGTAAAAGAGGGAGAGAGAAGGGGAGTGATTGAGAGAGATGACTAGCAAAGGCGAGGGATGATAACAGGGGCCCAGCCGTGCTGCCTGTTATTCAGATAGAAATCAACTTAAAACATTGTAATGACAAAGTACTCCTAAATGCAGCATAATCACACGGCACTGTGAATCTCCGTCTTCGTCCCCATCCAGGCCCCAGGCATTCCAAATAACTCTTGTCTCAACCTTAAGCTCTGAATGCTTTTCGCCGCTGAGAACACCTCTTCTCATTTTTCAGTTTACAGAGATGAAGGAACATTTTTCTTGAAGTAGGCGAGGTAACTGCGTAGTTTATTTTGGCATTTAAAATATGTGAATCAGTACCAGCCTGATGATATCGCCTTTGCTGGTTCACAGAATTCTATGTCATCTAAGAATGTCTTTATTTCTAAGCTACACACAGTGATGAGGCTCTATTTGACTTTATATGCAGTTTGAAATCAATGCCAGTTAAACAACACAAGAGTGCCAGCTAAACAGTCTCTTAAAAGATGCAGTCAATGACTCAAACATGCCTTGGTGGATGTTTTTAAGTAACAAGTAAGAAGCAATGCATAAAAGTAGGTGGCTTATCCAATTTCAGGGTCATGAGGTCTCTCCATAAAGCTTACTCAGAACATGAACAGAGCACTTGTTGGTTTTACAGTGTTCCAGTGCTGTAGTTCAGAGCTTTATAATTTCTGTATTTTGAATAGTAGTTTAATATACTCATATGATGTGTTTCATTGGTTAGTGTCCAACTTCTGCGGAAACTGTACTCAAAAGAAGACATGAGATAAGCACACAATTTTCCAACAAGTCAATCAAATTGTACAACAAGATACATTGTTCGTCCATGCCCTCTAGAATGACACATGGCAGCGTTTTCCAAACACCAGCAGGATAACATTTGTCTGAGCCTTTCACAACTATTACAAATCAGGTTTAGTTAAATTTGGATAAAATAAGTACTTTGTTAAGGTTAGAAAAATATTGTGGCTTCGGTTAAAATGACTACTTTGCTAAGATTAGGGGCCTTTGTCATCATGGTTGCATGGTAACCTTTAGTTAACATTAGGGAGTGATCATGGTCATGCCTTAAACTAACCATCGGTTTGAAACAGGAAACAAACAGCGGTTTCCCATGTTAAAGTCCAACGTTTTATTGAGCCATCCCTCCTCCCTATGCAGATTTTGTCGTTCTATAACAACATGATCTCTCATCATAATTACGTTGGCTGCTAGACGGCTTTGGCACTTGAATGTAAACATACATTGTTTAGGTACTTGGTGAAAACAACTGACATATATATATATATATATATATATACACACACACACACACACACACACACACATATATCCATATATACATACATACATATATACATATACATAGTATCAGACCATACTGGTGCTTTGGTAACAGTTGTAAAAGCCATAATAGCCAAGGGCAGTATTTACTTTGGTCCAGGGTTGGAATGTTATTCAGTATGTCTGAGGTTCATTCAGTTATTTCTGTAATTTATCATCTTTACTGGTCTCTAATCTGTTCATTATGTGTATGCTGATTAAGAGGCTGGTTCTGACTCTAGTGGATATATCGTGTATGTTTCAATGTGTGCATATGGTTGCACAATAACTGGAACATCAAGAAATATAGCCTAGCATCAGAGATCATATAAAACAGAGGACTGCCTGTCAACTACATAAGCCATCAAGCATCTTATCTGAGTGTCCTGGCCCATGTCAGGATAGGACTTTTTATTGTGTTTGTTGAGTCATGCTGAAGCATTTCCCAGAAATAAAAGCCATTATTCACGCTCTCTTTCTTTCTTTCTAACAAATTCTGAAGATATGCCTGTAAATAAAATAAATTGATACAGGACAAAGCATTTTTTCTTTAAAAGAACCTTGCCCCAATCCAGCTACTTCCTGTTACTTCAGAAGCCTGTAGGGTATTTGAGGCAGACGCCTATCAGGTTGTAGTTGGAGTTTGGTGAACTTTTGTACGGAAGGTCACACTCAGCTAATCCTATTTGTAATCAAGACTTTCTTCTTTCTCTGGTCCAAGAAAAGGACCATGTTGTCTTTGGAGCAATCACAACTGTAGTCTGTTGCCTGGGGGGTCAAGCTGTGTGAAGTTATTTAGCGTATTAAATATGCCTGTTTGGTTTGTCGTTTGAACCACGCTCACCATGCTTTGATGATTAGCCCGTGGCTTTGTTTCCACGTCAAGGCAGCTTTTGTTTGAAGCACATTTGTAGGAGTTGTAGAGATGGTGAGATAACTGCTGTTGTTGAGATGTTTGGATTAGGGGTGGGAGAGATAAATGTATAAGCTCAAGTGCTGTTTTCAGGTCCATTTGATTTGTGTTATGTTTTCATTTAAGCCACAACATAACACCTTGACTTTGTCTTTTAAATGTGACTCCTAACCTAATGCATGAAATTTCACTTTTTCCTGCTATTAATATGATTAATCCATCTCTGTGTTTGTCCTTGTCTCTCTCCCCATCTGACTCACTTTCTAGCCCCAGCAGAGCCATTGCTGTGCAAGTTTGCTGATGGAGGCCAGAAGAAGAGACAGACCCAGGTCAAGTATCCCCAGAATGGCAGACCGTGGCCACGGGAAGGAGAGGTAAAGCTTAAAATTTATTTAACCATTTCAAAGCTCACCAGTACCCATCATAAAAGATTCCCTTCATCAGCCACCAATGTTTTCTTAAAATACAAGTGGAAAAGGCAGTTGTAACACAAGAATGTCTTTCAATCAGTTTGTTACAGCATAATCCTTTCTACCCTCTGCCACTATTAAAGAAAGCAACACAGATTTTTCGTCAGGCAGAATTATGCTGCACCAGACATTTCCTAAATCAACAATAAGCTCTTGCTTTGCACAATCAGAATGAGTACACTGTGTCAACTGAGAGAGTTTTTCTGAGGAAATAGTGAAGTTAACAAAACCAAAAGTGGTGTTGTTCTAACTTAGTCACAAGTATGAGTACAGTATATCCACAAACCTCTTTTAAATCTTTTCCTACTCAGCTTTCTAGCAAAAGCATAACAGTAATCTTATCATAACAGAGGTGAGAGAGAAATCCTGCTACATACAGTACGATAGACTGTACTGCAGCAGTCCTGCTTCACAGCAAACATTACAGAGGGTCCAAAAAATCATCCTTCTCATACATTTTAAATATCTAGCTGATGTTCACTTTGACATCAGTTTCTTTTTCTTATTTTATAATGGCGTATAAAATCTGAAAGCATGACAGGCCCCCCTGCAGGGTCATTATCAAATTTCATTTCCAATAACATACTGTAGGCTGAATTAGAGATGCTGCTGACAGTATGAAAGCTGGCATATATAAAGGTTATTAAATTTCAAATACAAGGTTATTACAAGACCCCAATGCCAAGTTGTTTTTTCTTTTGTTGAAACTCCCACTTCCAGTCTGTCATCCTCAGAAGAAATGAAACCTTGTGCAGCAGACTGAAAGCAGATTGACTCTTGCACAATACTGAGAGTTCAGAAGTTGTTAGTGTCGATACCAAAGCTTTAATTTACAGAACAAGGGAAAGTGAATAATAATGTTGCCACCCACACACTGAGTAAAGTTTTAAACAGTTTCCCAACATTCGCTTTACATGGAGGTTGGGAAAGAGCAGGGTGGTGAAGTGAAATGAAATGGAACCAGGCTGAAACAACTGTGCACTGAAATGAGAACCACCACAACAAAAACAGGATTCTATGGCGTATGTGTTTGACTTTTGTGTGTAGCCAGCACAGATTGCAGTTTTAGAGAGTTTTTTCCTTTTTTCCCCAAAAGCAAAGAATGACAAATTACATCAGAGCTTAGTTAACATTAGAGGCCTTGGTGTAAGTGATTCTTTTTTGTGTCCTGTTGTCAACATTTGTGAATTGTCAGCTGGACTTGAAATAAATGATCCATGCTTTCAGTGGGATTCCTCACACATTTGTCAATGGCCCAATCCCTGACAAGCCCCACTTGGCATTGCAGTGGAAAATCATCCCTTCAGAGGTTTATGCATTTGTCAGAGCCAGGTCTCAGAGTCCAGGCAGACTAATAGAGACATCTGGCCAGGGAAGTGCTTTGAGGGGCCTCATCGCATCCTCACACTCAGTCAGCCGACCCTAGTCTCCTTGAGCCCCTCACTCCTAAATGAATCTGGCCTTGTGACTATGACATGAGCACATATCACACACAGAATCACTCACGTATATTTGTGCAGAGAGGTGCACATAGGATAAACACAGACAGATCATTCAACCCTGGGCACAGCACCCAAGGATGAGGCCCCTCACCCATCCTGCATAAGACCAAGACACCCAGAGAAAGAGGGTCTGTTTGTGTCTGTTTGTAGTCCTCTATGCAGTCTTTTGTGTTTCTTTGTAGTGTCTTTGTAGACATCTTTGTAGTTGTTTTGTGTCTCCTTGTAGTCATCTGTGTCTATGTAGACATCTGTGTGGCCGTTTTGTGTCTCTGTAGTCATCTGTTTGGTGTTTTGTTACTTTTGTCTGTGTTTATAGTATTTTGTGTCTCTTTGTAGCCATTTTGTATCTGTGTAGTCATCTGCATAGCTATTTTGTGTCGCTGTAGTCTTCTATGTGGTCTGTTGTGTTTCTTTGTAGTCATCTTTGTAGTCATTTTGTGTCTCTTTGTAGTAATCTGTGTGTCTCTGTAGTCATCTGTGTGGCTGTTTTGTGTCTCTTTGTAGTCATCTGTGTGTCTTTGTAGTCATCTGTGTGGCTGTTTTGTGTCTCTTTGTAGTCATCTGTGTGTCTTTGTGGTCATTTTAGACGTTTTGTAGTCTTCTGCATGGTCATTTTGTGTCTCTTTGTGGTTGTTTTGTATATCTTTGTAGTTGTTTTCCATCTCTTTGTAATTGTTTGAGTGACTTTCCAAGAAATTTTAACAGTCACATCAAACAGAGGCTCTGGTCCAGGGACCCACTTAAAGTGTCCTTTAGTTTCCTTATGTGTTCACACATGTTTTCAGGGGAAACACACATGGACAGATATCTAAGTATACATATCCAGTGACTAATGCTAGTGTTATGCAGCAGCTGAAGAATATTGCCCAGTTTTTGCTGTTAAATGAAGGAAACTTAGAGGACAAGATGCAAGCATCAAGATGCTTCATGGAACTGAACTCTTCTAGCTCTGGCTCAGAAATCTTTTGTTGCAAAAAACAATTCAATAGATTGCCTAGGAACTAGCAGTGAATACAAATTTTGCTCAAGGTGAAAGGTAGAATTCTTGTATGTGTGTATGTGTAATGTACATTTTACTTGCTTTAAATCAGATTTTTGTTTGAGGGCTGGTATAAAAATTAATTCCAAGCTTTAGGATGATTAATTTTTGCTATTTTATGTCATCAATGTCAGGCACTCCTTTTTATTGCTTCTGCAGTCTACATGTATATTCCCCCATCCTGGCTAGGAACAGTGTCTGGGGGGGGGGGGGGGACCAAACATCGCAGCAGAGTTCAGCATCAGGGCACACTTTCAACTCATGTGCCAATTTGGAGAGAAGAGCCTTGTGTGGAATACAGAACAAGTACAAATGACTTTTGGAAAGCTGCAGATAGAAGAGGAGGGGGGAACAATGACAAAGAGAAAGACAGAAAAGGAGAAAAATAAAGATTAGAGGACTAAAAACACTATTGATGCTTTAAGTTTGAACCAACATTGCCAAGAGGCAGTCACGTCGATGGAGATCTTCATTCATTTGCACATGATAGAGGAAATTCGGCACAGCTAGAAAACATTCAAGAGAAAAGTGTCATTTAATGATGAGCACTTGACAACAACAGGACAACAGAGCAGGAAGGACAGAGAGAATGCTTATGCTACTAAAATACACCCTTTATGATTTGAGTTTCTTCTGATTCTGATTTTATTCAGCTAGAATGTAAAAATCATTAATACTGAGCACTGTTGTTATAACTGAGCCCTGTGAATAGTGAAGATTGCCATAAGAAAATTACAGTATGGTGTCTGCTTATTGTTCCATGAGCAGCACTTCCTGCAGTTGGGGTGTGACAATGTATCTTGGGTCAATATTTTGAGTTAGAAAATGTTGATGATATGCGTGAATGAGATGAAAACTGGATAGAAGAAAACCTCAATGAAATGAAGTTTGGGCTTGTCTTGATTAATTGAGTGCTTTTGGTGTATTTAGCTTCTACTGATAGTACAGATGTTTGTTGTAACAACAAGCGCTGACTGTGTGTGTGACAGCTCAGATAGACTGATTTCAAAACATAGCAGGAACTTACATTTCTCTCATTTTCCTCCAGATTGTCTCCTTTCTGCTCCTATGTGCGTTCACGAATCCATACAGTTGGGAATAACCGACTAATTTTCACTCAGTATTTAAACAATTTCATCTCAGGCAGATGTTGTGTGCTCCACATTGTCAAATGCAAGTGGAGCAAACAGCAGCATTTACCACATTTGGTTTGAAAAGAGACATTTGTGGCTTTTGTTTCACTGTGGACATTCCTATGTCAATATTTGTTATCATCCCATTTATAATTTTTTTCATGAAGTTTTTATATTTTGATTAATGATATCCTGAATCTGTCTTTTTTGTTGTCGTTCTTACCAAAATCTTTTAGAAAACTACCAGTGATGAAACTATAAAATATTTTGCACAAGAAAAGACTAAGGAGCAATAAATTCTTCTCTCATAAGTTGTTTTCAGTTATACTTAGTTAAATATTGCAATTACAGCGAACTAAGTATTGTGTTGTTGAATATCTATTATGCAGTAACATAGACAGTATCTGATAAAGATACCCAGGCACACTCACTCAAACTATCAAGATAATGCCAATCATCCAATAGCCTCCTTTTTATGATCATTTTACTATGTCTGTTTTTATTTTTGATGATTTTCATGACGCATGCTTTTAAGAGTCTCTTAGGCTCACACAGTCATACAGAACCATTTCATTCTTCATAAGTGCTTTTAACTGGCTCATTTGAGATTTCTGGGCTACTGACATCATCCATTGTTGTTTATTTGTCAGGTCTTTGCATCCCATTCACTTTTTTATATTGGCGAATTTTAAGAGAAAGAGTGTGTTCAGTATTTATTTCGCATTATGAATTGCCCTATTTTCACTTTTCCACTACCTCTCCCTCTCTCAATTCATTACCTTTATTGTCTTGACCATTTGTCGCAACGCACTTTTTAATCTCAGTTGGCACCACCAAATAACTGTTTACACATCAAAATCTCAAAAAAGAGTAAACACAGATCCCTCAAAAGGCATATGAACTATTTTAACCTTCGTTTCTCTCTTTATGTCTTTTTCCAGAGTGGTATGGCGTTGACGTATGATCCCACTGCGATGCAGAATGGGTAGGTGTTTTCTTCACAGATTTATGAACTGTGTATACAACTTACGATGTGCAAACTTTATTTTTGATTCACATTCCACGTCAAATATTTGTAAATCAAACCCCATAAAAATTGCTGGAGCCCCAGCATCAGCACCAGTATATGAGCCTTTACAAAACTGGCACATAATCTAGCAAACCTGCACAGATGCACATATATATAGCAGCCAACCATCAGCACTCATATCCACAAGAGCACCTGCATGCCAATGAGCAGATCACACATATGCACGCACATTCTCAGACAGACACAGGACACACAGGTCGTTAACACACACAGATATATTCTCTCTCTCTCTCTCTCTCTCTCTCTCTCTCTCTCTCTCTCTCTCTCTGTCTGTCTTTCCTGCTCTCACCCTCATTCTCACATCTGACTGATGCAGATTGAGCATTTATTTATGCACCAATGCATACAAGCTGTCAGACGTGTAGGTTCTGATTGCAGACAGGGAAGTTGGGTGGTGTTGCAATGCCGCTGTAAGACTTTCGTCAGCCGAGGCTATCTGCAGTGCTCCCAGGCTGAATGCAGAGAGCCGAGTGTCTGCCTGTTTCAGGGGGAAATTGGAGATCGGTCCTGTCTGCTAGGAATGCTGCTGGTGATGCGATCCCAGGAGATGCTTCCCTCCAGCTCTGTTTCTCTTCTCCTCCCTCTTGTCTACTCAGTCCTTCTTCCTCTTTGTATCCCCACTTTCCCTTTTTCTCCTCTTCCTTACTCTTGTCCTGTTGTGTTCTACACATTGTTACATTGTTCACCTCTCTTCATGTCAACTTTAAATCAGCCCCTGTGCTTGTCTGACCTGATTCTAAATTCTAAACTGTTTTCAACTATTTCCTCTCTTACCCATCTTCCTTTTGTTGTTGTCTTGTTCAGCTCCTTTATTCTTCTAATTCCTACTCTCTATTTCCAAGCATCTGCTTCACTTTCGGTCATTTCTGGTGTCTCTGTGCCTGCGTGCATGCTCGTGCATGTATAAATGCATGTTCTCACGCGAGCGTCTGTGCGCTTGCGGTGCTTAAGCCCTCTCCGACCTCTCTTCCGAGGTCATCTCAGCTCCTTCCGGCGAAGCACTAAATGACTGTGAAATGCTAATGCAGCTAATTAGAGAGACGAAAAGCAGGGAGGGAAAGGGGTTGAATAAAAAGGGAAGGCCGGGTGGGGTCAAGAGGAGGGCAAAGGCAAAAATGAAGTCAGCCCAAGGAGAGGGGAAGGGTACGAATCAATTACAGGTCTCTCCAAGCTTGAGGACGGCTGGCATTTAGGGTCTGATGCCAATCCGAGGTTATTGGAAACATGTGTCCCAACCGGCCAGACCGCTTTGGCTTATAGCCTGTCGTCTCTTTATCAGAGAAACACAACATTCTCTTTCTCTGGGGGCTCTTTTTCTCAATCTCCTGCCTCCTATCTGGTCTGTCTGCTTTCCTTTTGTTTCTCTATCCTTCTTTCTTTCTCTCTGCCTTTTCCTCTGCCTTAGCACTTCTCTATTTCTTCTATCTCTCCTGCACACACACACACACACACACACACACCAACAGAATATTTTAGCATGCTCACCCACATTTCTTCGCTAAAAAGCCACCGAGGTCGGCACTAAATCATTTGCTAATTTTTCAGGGCAAACTCCTGACAGTGCAGCTAGGTCACACCAGGGATTCACGGAGTGGTTTTAAATTCAATCCCATCTTAATGTTCTCTTCGCAATTACATGTTTAGTGTATTGTTTAAACGGCCAAACTGGAGTCCCTATTGACAGCATGCTGCTCAAGGCTAATAGCCTCCATCAATAACCTTGGATCTGTCCTCTACCTACTATACCTCTCTCTCAATACACATCACTCTAATGAAAAATACAATATACACAATCAGAGAACCATATTGAATAACCCGGTTCTCTTTGCTCATTTGTATTCATCAGTGACAGTAATATACTAGCTCTAATGTGAGTCACACATTAATTGTACAGTCAAAAAGATGGATTCATACTGCTGTATGATCACTAAAGGAGTTTTTTTTTTTAATTGTCACTGATCATCACATTTGTTACCCCAGTTCTTACCCCAGCTTAGATCTATATCTGTCCAGTCTTTTCATTTTCAAGTGATGCCAATACTTATAATATGTCAATAAATGCTGATGTAAAGTGCAGTAGCTCAGAGCTCAGAGGGGTAAAATACATGTGGTGTCCTTTGAGGCTATGTTTACAAGGAAAGCTAGTAAGACCTTAAGGTGAGCAGGAGTTGAAAGGTGCAAGGGGAAAATTTAAGAATATCTTTCTCCCTTCAAGGAGTTATGGTCAACAAAGGAAGCTGCGCCAGTATCAACACTCCTACAGTAAGATAAAACACACAATCAACCTGGCATATGAACCAGAGCTGAAACTTCTGGCAAGAGAAAAAATATGTAGAGCTAATAATTATGGGATTTCTTTTCTGGTTCCAAAGAAGTGAACCATGTTAGCAATCGTAGTAGCTCTTACTCTGTATGTAATGACCACCGAGGCAACAACACACCAAGGAGAGCATAAAATCAACAGGGAGACTGGATGTCCATGAAGCACAATCATGCTCTGGAGCTTACTGCAGGCAGTTGGAAACCAACCGCATCCACACACAGCCCAGACTGCAATATTTTAAAATATCTGAGGGTTTGCATCCACAGCTGAGATGCAAATCACGGTGCTATCACTGAGACCAAACAAATCATAATGTGAAACAGGAAGTGCACTATGGAACAGGTGGGAATTCCCAAGAACCCATTTCACCCATGAGATGAGATGTGTGCTCATATCGTAGTGGATTAGCACCAATACATCCACATTTCCTGTCTTGGGCTATTGGTTGAGCCTCACTGTCATCTCTGTATGTTGTATATTGTATTATCAATAACAGACGGCTACAACAATAAAAATTCCAAAAAACCATTAAATAATATTTATTAGTGGTAGTTTTGAGTAACCCTTAAAGTAAACTAACAGTGTATTTGTTATTTAAGTACTTTTCTCCCCAATTAAACAACACTTGATTTGTGGAAGCACCTTTAGATAGATAGGGAGGGTTCTTCTGTCTCTCTGCCACCTCTCCTCTCTTTTCTCTCTCTCCTCCCCTCCTTGCTCCATTATTCAGTCAATAGACACTTGGGGATCGATCAAGCACAGCAATGGCTCATGGATGAAACATGTCCTCTAGGTACACAATGATAAATAAAGCACCGCGAAACATGGCATCTACCGCTGCAGGGCTGAGGGGTGAAAATGGAAACAAAAAAAAGAGTTGGAGCAAAACCAGAAGGGCAAACAAAGGTATAGAAAGAGAAGTAAACAGAGTGTAAATGCAGATGTTGCAGATGATGCAGCCTCCTTCAAAGTGGAATATGTGTAGGTGGGGAATACAAAAGGCAACACTGAAATATTTTCCACCCACTCACACATTAAGGTGATAATCTATTATTATGCATAGTGTGAGCGGACTTTGTAACATGATGTACTCTGGGTGCAGTGTCAAGTCTCATTCTAAGACATCTTTGATGCAAAAGAATTTAGAGTGAAGGCAATATTTATTGTTGTTTCCAAGACATCTTGATGATGTCTGGATCCATTTTGTCAGTGGTAATCTTGAAGTGCTCTGGGTGGCTGGAAAACAGAGATACAAAAGGGCTCATTTTCACCTTTACATGTGTAATGTCTGAGAGCTAAAGCTGCATGTGTGCAGAGAAGCTCTTCAACATCATCCCGTCTTTCAGCATGCTCTTGGTTCTGTTTTATCCCATGTATATATATTTTGTGACTTGATGATGTCAAAATTAAACATTTTCTTTTTCCTTCCTTAGGTCTTCTACTCTTCGCCATACAGCATCTCCACTAATCGGATGATCGCACAGACATCAATCACACCCTTCATTGCTGCCTCTCCTGTTTCCACATATCAGGTGGGTGGACTCTGTATATGGTGTATTGGGTTAGGTAGAGCCCAGGGAGGCCCTCAAGAGCTTTTCGTTGTTGGCAGCTGAAAATTGATCACCTATCAAAGGATAGAAGTTGTGTGTTTAGATGAATAACTTCATAGCTAAAAAGATGGTTTCCTCAATGTTAACTTCTTTCCAAATTTAAGTCACTTTAATTTGGTCCAAGCCACTATCAAGTATTGACTGTGTAGCCAAAGCCTGATATTTGTTATTCTATTTCACTGCCTTAGAGCTGCAATTGTCATTAAAAACTGTTAGTCAGTGAGCCACACTGTTGTACTGGATGATATGTTCTTTAATTGAATAACTTCAATTAAAGAACATATCATCCAGAGAGTGAAGTTATTTTTTTTTATCAAACCTCACATACACTGTCCTGGTGCTATAAAATATCTAGAGTACAAAATGTGTATTTATCCGCAGCTTAAAATTGTTCCCAAAAAGTGCACTATTTCCTGCTGTTAAAGGGATGTTTCCTAAAATCTACAGTGCACAGCCATAGAATTTTACTCAACCTTTTCAAAATATGAAACTATATATTCATGACCTCTTTTTAAAGATTTATGTCTTCACCAGGAACCAATGGGGCTTCGTCCTGAGTGCCACACTCAAGGGAAGTCTTATGTGTCAGTCAGAGACTGTTGGTTTTTATTTTTTCATGGAATGTGCTGAGAGTAAGAAAAGTACAGAACAAAAGCCACCTCATTTTCAGTGGTGTTAAGAACTCTGTAACCTTGCATGGGACCAGAGCTTTGGAAATATGTGATGAATATTTTCAAACAACGCAGCAGTCCGCAGCATTTCTTATTCATGGTTTCATGGCATGGCATTTAAATGCTGTTGAATTGGCCATGCTATTCACTGTTGGTCTTTGTGTAGAGTCTGGACATACAGGTCAAGGAAGTAGAGCTTGTCTTTTCTCAGGAAAGACTTAAATACAGAAATTGAGTCATCAGCTCCCTCCACTCAAGACAGTTCTTAGTCTAGCAATGATAAAACATAGGCTTACATTGCAGCACTCCTCCCATTGATCTTTCATTCTAAGGCACAAATCCTCCTTTTGTCTCTCTCTGTCTGTTCCCATGTGTCGCATCCTCTCTCCCCCACACACACATACTTCACCTGTTCATGTCAAAGCTGGTTGCCTTTGGTTCTTTAAGAAGTTGACTCAGTACTTGATCCTCAGTTTGTCAGACACATAGACTTTAAAACAAACACCAGTCCACAGGTTTTCTCTCGCACAAAACACTGCTGTAAATGAGAAAGACAAATGCAAAGACACACCTTCAGCAGTGCTGAATTACACTGAGCCACAATCACATCATGCTTTTTGAGAAAAAGAAGAAGAAATTAACCTTCCTTGCGTTACTTAAACTCCCCACAGACAGATAAGCGAATGTACGCATTGTGTACACACACTCATATAATTGCTCTATACTATATACCATACAATACCTCACATGTGACAAAAGGGGTCTCTGGGGACTTGTTTCTCCTCATGTTAGGGCTGGGCAGTGGGTAGCAGTAGGAGATGAAAGTGGTGATTTGTGGCCAAGACAGACTTTGATGATGAAACCTCCACTGTGAAGCGGTAATTATTAGACTGTATTGCTCTCTGTGGTCTTCATATCCTCTTATAATTACAACATAACATACTGTATAGTGGACCCTCAGTTACCGCTGTAATATTCTTTAAGACACCCTGCCGCAGGGACTGAGGCTCTGAAATGGGCTTGTAAAGACTTGAGCTAATGATTAATTTTCCCTCTTCTCCTCTTTGGTTTTCTCATTTTTGCTCCCTTCCTGTCATTCTGTCTTACAATTGTCCTGCTTTATGTTCTCTCTTCCTCAATTCTTTACCCACTTATAACAATCTTCTTTTTGATCTTCCCTTTCCTCTCATCTCTTCTTGACCTCCCTTCTGCATCCTCCTACTCATGCCCATCCTCTTTTTTAATTACTGTTTTTCTCATCCTTCCTTTCTTTCTACCCTCTGTCTTTATTATTTCTATTTCCTTCATCATCTGTAATCTTACTGTCGTCACCTCTACCTTTGCTCCATCTCTCTTTCCTCTTGTCTTCTCTTCTCCTCTCTTCTCTTCTCCTCTTTCTCTTCTGTCCACAGGTCCAGAGTACATCTTGGATGCCACATCAACAGTATGTTATGCAACCCACAGTAAGTTAGAGCCTCTCTTTAATTCTTTTGTCTCATGTTGCTCCCAGTGGAGTAATTTTGTCCACCTTTGTTACTCCTTCCTTTTTACATTACATTACACATTCCTGCTTGTCATCCCTGCGTAAGCATCTCTCAATATTTGTTCCTCATACGTTTCTCAGTCTGCTAATCTCAGGTATTTTACAGTAATGCTCATTTGAGAAAGACTGACTAGTAATGTGTGTCATATTGGCAGTCCCAGGATTTATGAAATAAAAACTACAGTCATCTATTTGTAATTTTAAAAAAACACCCCAGAAAATATTAGGTCTTGTTTGGGTTATGATGGTCAGTATAATTGCATTTAATTGCTAAATGTCATCAGATTTTTTCAATCTCATATTTCAGTCCTAATAATGGACTGGTACTGATAAAATGCTATGAATTACCAAAATTGCAAAAATCCAAATCAATGACACACAGTTTCCAACAAGTGCAGCAACATTTGAGAGTCTGTGCCCAGGTCAGACCAGACAAAAACTGTAGCCCTGCATCTGTGTCCTGCTCTGCTGATTCAGCCGGTAAATAACCTCTTTAAAGCATTTAGAAGAGCTCAGTGGAGCAGTCTGAAATCTATAATAAAAGGTTGCTCCCTGCTGGTTTGAAATGAAACTGCAGGTACAGAAACCTCCACAAGTGTAATGGTAAACGTAATACTGATGTTAAAGTCAGTTTAAACTATTGATCAGATTTATACAGTCATACATACATAAAAAATACCAAGGCAAAAACATATGGACACAACTAGAAACAGTATAATACAGTACTTCAGCATGCCTGAAGGATTAAGACTGTCTGAGGTCAGTCCATGCGCATACATACACCTTTCTCTCTCACACACACAATTGTGATTGAAACACCCACACATATAGTCATACATATTGGCTGTGCGTGTAGTTGTACAGTCAATAAATTCTTTAGACTCACCTACAGATACACTTTCTTCCTCTCTCACCTCTCTCTCACACACAAACATAACCTAAACCAAAGGTTTTCCCTTCTTTTAGCCAAAGACTGTATATGATTACCGATATAGTAACAACCTCCACAGACTTTGCTTTGAGCCCCGTGTAAACTCTCAACTGATGTCCTGTCTGTTTGTCTTACAGTTAGTTAACTACCCAAACATACAGAATAAAATCCCCACACCTCACTCCAGGGACAGAGTCCTGGGTTAACGTTTACATTCTGTAAATGTGTTTCTTTAATTGGTGCAAGGAGTAAGGTACATTTTATCCAGTCTCATAGGTGATAAACTGGTTAATTATTTCTCAGTACAGCAGAGCCAACAGAAAAAGAAATGAGATGCAGAATAGATTCATGTTGGAACTGTACAGGAACCTTGAAAGTGCATCTTAATCACCTTTAAAACATTTATTCGCTTGTAGTTCCACTGGTTTTGCTCATGTACAGTATATATTAGTAATTTTAACATGACGTCTGGAGAAAAACTAGCCTGTAAAACATGCATTTAATTTTTATAGCCATAGGTTTTAATTAAACACCTGTCCTGAAGATGTCCTCTTCTTAGACAGGGTTCATATGAAGGGGAAAGAAAATTAATGTCACTGTGGGTATTTTTATATTTTAGAAGAAAAAATTCTGTCAGTCAGGAAGTGGGGGTGTCAGTCATGAGACAAGTGGCCAGTCCAATGAGAATTTCAGTGATCTTGGCCATGATGGCTGACAGAGGCTATCAGACACACCACATTATGTGGACAGCAGTGCTATCCCATGATGGCACTGTCTCATCCAGGTTTTTTGAAAGGGAAGGATGAGATCTACAGCGCAGCATGCACTATATATTTTTATTTTTTTCGAGAAAATAAAGTCAGCTTCTCTCACAAAGAGGTGATAGTCAAGACAGATTTTATCATCCAGATTTTTATCTAACTGCAAGTGTTAGAGAATTGGTTTCTTGCCAACAGCTGCAGACTATTTTATACCTGCAAAATGTAGTTATGGTCTGTTGAAGCTGACGGCTGTAGGGGCTTGGATGGAGGCAGCACAAGTATGGTATATTAACCATGCACTGAGGAACTGAAGCAAATACTGTCTAACACAATAGTTAAACTATTTCCAAATTCTGTCGCTCCTCCTCTCCGTTCTCACTTCCTATCTGTCCTCTTTGTGTCTATCTGCCAACTGCTAAAAAACATTCTGTTGTCATGTCTGATTAAAATTATGTCTGCGAGGGAGGATAATACCCTTCTGTAAATGTGTTTTCAAACAAATGTCCCATCTAATTATTTGGCAGGCTGCTTGATATGACTTCCTTAGACTTGGGAGTAAGACAGAGAGAGACAGAGGAGAAAAAAGAATGAGGGGTTGGAGGAAGAGAAAATAAATACAAGTGCCTGCATTTGACAGAGAGAGGACATGGGGGAGAGGCAGGGGGAGGAAAGAAGGGATTACAAAGAATAAATTGCGAACAAAGAAAAGAAAACAACTGCTGCAAAAGCATGTCTGGGCTGTGCGTGCCTGTTCCCCAGCCTTGTCTCTGCATAGTCAAAATCCCTGTTAGACAACAAAGGCAAAGGCTAGTCATTGTATTTCCTGGATACAGAGGAGCTTGGCAAATTAAAGCTGCGTCAGGGAGGGAGACTGGGAGAGACACAGCGGCTTAATTCTGTTCCTATGGCAGCAGAGGCTTCCTCACTGCGTTACCACAGTTAATGACTGGTAACTTCGATTAATGGCATGCGCTCATTGACACATTTAGGTTGATGCACACAAGTGCGCCTCTACTAATCACTCAGTCAACAGTTCATCATACAGTTAGAGGTTTTTACATGCTTGTGGTATGAAAACTTTTAGGTTGCTATTTGTGTCACTGACAAATACACACCCTTTCACCGATACACACTGTAGACACATAGTTGCTTAAGAAATGAATAGCCCTAATTAAAAGGTTAGAATGAGAGAAATAAAAACAGTGCTAAGTGCTATTTTTGCTCCTCAGGAATAAAGAAGGGGCACATACATGCAGTCAGACAACTATATTTACACACAGACACAAGTGCTCTCCCAAATTAATTCAGATACACACACACACAGAGACACACAAACACACCTATACACACAGTGGAGTGCCTTAAGGACTGTGTGTTTCCGAGCCTTGGTGAAATGCCCAGATTACTTGAACTCCCTGTCTTTACATCTTAATTAGTGAGAGGATGTCTTTGTGCATAATTACTCACAAATCCCCCTACAGGAAATGAATGCATTACCCTAACCATGCATAGCAAGAAATACAAGGAAGGCGGCTTACTGGGGAGGGATGTAATGAGACATCCAAAGAATTGGGATTTCAGATCTTCCTGAGTTAAATTGCCATGTTAAACCCATTTGAGGAGACAAAAGGGGGTGAAGAATGTGTTGGAAGAAAGCACAGTTCAGTACATATCTGAGCCTGCAAATATTTCACAATACTCACTTTGTTTCTTTTTTTAAATGCTGAGATCCTGTGCATGCATGTGGGTGCATGTCTAGAGTTTTCAACCACAGTGGTAAAATCCTGTGGGCCTTTGTGTGCAAAAAAAAGGTGAGACAGAGACAAAGGGGTGTGGTGTCAGGGTGGAAAATAATTTCTGTAGAAACACACAAACATCTTCTTTTCAGAGCACACCTGCAAGAGAACAAATAACGCTGCTTCACATCCTTTGCATGCTCACACACACACACACAGACACAGCACTGCCGTCACACCAGCAGCAGTTAGTGGTTTTCTCGATAAACGGGTGTCATTATCACTAATACTGTGTATTTGATGCTGCACGGTGCCTGCAGCATTCTGTTAGTCAGCTTCACTTCTCTACTGGGAAAATGACAGCAAAGGAAGGGGGAGGAGAGGAAGAGAGGGGGAGTGAGTGAGAGAAAGAGCAAGTTCAAAGTTGAAGCAGATCTTGTATTTTTCTCTCTCTCTCTTATCCTCAGGGAAACAATAACTGTCTGTCTTGCCTACACATTTATTTCTTGTCTGATACATTAACATTAACGCATATGCACATGCTCTACCACATAAAGTAATACACTCATCACACACGCCAACTAATACATAGTGTTCACATGCAGGTACATGCGGAGATAGCAAATTTAACACTTGTACAGCTATAAATCATGGCAGATAATTAGTTATTGTGGGTTTCCTTTTGCTTTATGCATCTTTCTCTCTGCATGGGAGCCTGCTGCGAGATTGGATGTAGTGAGAGAAAGAGCGAGGGAGGATGAGAAATCATTAAACGAGGGAATGTATTATATAGATGGATGAAAAGCCTGGGTATTAGCTAGATTCTGGCTGCTAAATCTACCTGCCTGAGCCAAAGCTTTGTGTGGGTTTGTGGGTAGATCTGTTGA
>BRZM01000364.1:29006-94826 GCA_033238685.1 Lates japonicus
AGGTTTTTGAAAGGAAGGATGAGATCTACAGGCGCAGCGTACACTATATATTTTATTTTTCTACCCATCAAAATTAGCTTCTCTCTGAGGGTGATAAGTCAGACGAATTTTATCATCCGAATTTTATCTAACTGCAAGTGTTAGAGGTGGTTTCTTATACTGGCTTCTGAATAGCTTTATACCCAAAATGTAGTTATGGTCTGTTGACTGGCGGCTGTAGAGCTTGGATGGAGCAGCACAAGTGGTATATTAACCATACTGAGGAACTGGAAGCAAATACTGTCCTAACACAATAGTTAAACTATTTCCAAATTCTGTCGCTCCTCCTCTCCGTTCTCCTTCCTCTGTCCTCTTTATTGTCTATCTGCCAACTGCTAAAAACATTCTGTTGTCCTTGTCTGATTCTAAGAAATTATGTCTGCGAGGGAGGATTATGCCTTCTGTAAATGTGTTTTCAAACAATGTCCCATCTAATTATTTGGCAGGCTGTGATATGACTTCCTTGAACTTGGGGTAAGACAGAGAGAGACAGAGAGAGAAAAAGAATGAGGTTGGAGGAAGAAAATAATACAAGTACTTGCATTTTGACAGAGAGGACATGGGGAGAGGCAGGAGGAAGAAGGATTACAAAGAATAAGTGCGAACAAAGAAAACAACTGCTGCAAAGCATGTCTGGGCTGTGCGTGCCTGTTCCCCAGCCTTGTCTCTCTGCAATCCAAAATCCCTGTTGTTAACAAAAGGCAAAGGCTATTCATTGTATTTCCTGGATACAGAGGCTTGGCAAATTAGCTGCGTCAGAGAGAGACTGGGAGAGATTTTGTGACAATTCTGTTCCCTACTGGCAGAGCTTTCTCACTACGTTACCACAGTTAATATTTAGTAACTTGATTTAATGGCATGCCGCTCATTGACACATTGGGTTGGTGCACACAAAATTGCGCCTCTACTAATCACTCAGTCAACAGTTCATCATACAGTTGGGGTTTTTTTACATGCTTGTGGTACTTAAACTTTTAGGTTGCTATTTGTGTCGCAGCAAATACACCTTTCACGATACACTGTAGACACATAGTTGCTTAAAAAATGAATAGCCCTAATTAAAGGTTAGAGATAGAAATAAAAACAGTGCTAAGTGCTATTTTTGCTCCTCCAGGAATAAAGAAGGGGCACATACGTACAGTCAGACAACTATATTTACACACAGACACAGTGCTCTCCAGGTAATTCAGATACACACACACACAGAGACACACAAACACACTATACACACAGTGGAGTGCCTTAAGGACTGTGTGTTTCCGACTGGTGAAATGCCCAGATTACTTGAACTCCTGTCTTTACATCTTAATTAGTGAGAGGATGTCTTTGTTATAATTACTAAATCCCCTACAGGAAATGAATGCATTACCTAACCATGCATAGCAAGAAATACAAGGAAGGCGGCTTACTGGGGAGGATGTAATGAGACATCAAAGAATTGGGATTTCAGATCTTCTAGTTAAATTACCATATTAAGCCCATTTGAGGAGACAAAAGGGGTGAAGAATGTGTTGGAAAGCACAGTTCAGTACATATCTGAGCCTGCAAATATTCACAATACTCGCTGTCTGCACAAATGCTGAGATCCTGTGCATGCGTAGGTGCATGTCTGAAGTTTTCAACCACAGTGGTAAAATCCTGTAGACGCTTGTCTAAGGTGGGAACAGAGACAAGGGTGTGGTGTCAGGGTGGAAAATAATTTCTGTGAAACACTATATACTTCTTTTCAGAAACACACCTGCAAGAGAACAAATAACTGCTTTACATCCTTTGCATGCTCACACACACACACAGACAGCACTGCCGTCACACCAGCAGTTAGTGGTTTTCTCGATAAACAGGTGTCATTATGCTAATACTGTGTATTTGATGCTTGCAGTGCCTGCAGCATTCTGTTAGTCAGCACTTCTCTACTGGGAAAATGACAGCAAAGGAAGGGGAGGAGAGAGGAAGAGGGGGTGAGTGAGAGAAGAGCAAGTTCAAAGTTGAGCAGATCTTGTATTTTCTCTCTCTCTCTCTTGTCCTCAGGAAACCAATAACTATCTATCTTGCCTACTACTTTTATTTCTTGTCTGATACATTAACATTCGCCATATGCATGCTCTACCACATAAAGTAATACACTCATCCACCGCCAACTATTACATAGTGTTCATGCAGGTACATGCGGAGATAACAAATTGCTGCTTGTACTGACTATAAATCCACAGCAGATAATTAGTTATTGTGGGTTTCCTTTTGCTTTATACATCTACTCTCTCTGCATGAGGCCTGCTGCGAGGGTGGATTGTAGTAGGAAAGAGGATAATCGTCATGAGGAATGTATTATGAAAGCCTGGGTATTAGCTAGATTCTGGCTGCTAAATCTACCTGCCTGAGCCAAAGCTTTGTGTGGGTTTGTGGGTAGATCTGTTGATGCATCTGTGTGTGGATGCACGCATAGATGCTCCTGTGTGTGTGTGTATGTGTGTGTGTTTGCAAATTTTCATTCACTTGTGATGTGAGGACAGTGTTGACCGACATTTCTGATAGCCAGGCTGCTGGGTTCTTTCGACCGATCTCCCTATGAAGACAGCAGTCAGGAGGAAGAGTGCTCAGCACTGTTAACAGCTGTGACAATCCCTGTGTGTGTGTGTGTGTGTGTGTGTGTGTGTGTGTGTGTGTGTGTGTGTGTGTGTGTGTGTGTGTGTGTGTATGCCTCCCTGTGAAGCTTGCAGACATAAGGATCTTCACTTACAGATTCGCAACTGTGAACAGCATCTGACAGACTGTATGTGCCTTCGAGAGGCACGCTTCACATAGCTAGAACTTTGATTACTCCGTGTGTGTGTGTGTTTACTTATCTGTGTCTGTGTTAGTGCAAGCTTCCCTATGAAACCCCACAGACACAGAGCAGTTAAAATGACACACAGCTGGGCTAGTGCCTAAAACACCTAAATTTAATACCTGTGTTCTTCTAACATCCTGTCTCAACATGCAGCTACAGAAGTGCTGACTGCTCTCTGGAGCGATCCTGACACACATCCACTGATGCTGTCTGTGCTCACAGGAAGTGTAGTTAAACAGCTATCACAAATAAACAGTGTTTACCGCTGCAAGGATGTTGCCCAGGCATCTCAGCACACAGTGTGAGGAGTCTCCTATTAAATCTATACAGAGCTGTTGAGTCTGTAACAGAGCTGTAGTGGAAAAGTAGAGCTCAGTGCATCAAGGTGTTAGGCTGCATCAAAGCCCTTCACACTGAGGAGATTTACAGTAAAAGCCTTTCTGCCCCATTCAGAAGCATGTTCTGTCAAGCCTGCCAAGCTGGCTGACTGGCTGCTTTGCCGTGAACAAAGTCAAACCATTTGCAGACGTCAAACTTAACTGGGTTGGAGGTCTGAGCTTTTTCTTCTTGCTGCATTTTTTAAAGGGTGTTATTTAGCTGTATATCATAAAAACCAGCCTCTTTTGCCATTGCAGTAAACACATCAAGTGACATATTGTGAATATTCATGTTAACTAGTCTTCTTATTTTGTAAGGTACTTTTTTGCTCCTGAATTAAAGGAATAGTTCCACATTTTGGAAATATACTTCTTTGCTCTCTCACTGAAAGTTAGATGAGAAGATTGATTTGTCCATTAGATACAGACAGAAGCTACAGCCCTGAGACAGTTAGCCTAGCACAAAGACTGGAAACACAGGGAAACAACTAGCCTACCACCACCTCTAAAGCTCACTAATGAACATGTTTAATCCCATTTGTGTGGTGACTCTGATGTTGTTTCCCATGTTCTGATCAGTGGATAATAATTTGTCCACAATAGTTTGTACAGCAGTGTATATAACCCTGTTGGTCATGTGTCCTTCCTTCCTTCCTCAGGGTGCTGTCATCACCCCAGCCACGGCCATAGAGCCCAGTTTGTCTCTTCACCCCTCCAGTGTTATGGCTCCTCTCACCCAGCAGATGAACCACCTGTCTCTGGGCACTACAGGCACTGTGAGTCTCAGTTTTTACCTTGGTCTGCGTGCCTTTTTTTTTTGTACATTTTGAGTTGTGATATATTAAATATAACTAGTCAGTGCAGATTTCTGTGAAAATAGGTTGTGAAGCACATACCTATTTTGCCTCTTCCTGTTTGCCATAAGTCTGAAATGTGCGATGACCCAGGGACCAAGCCAAACTGTTGCTATGTAATGTATTGTTAAATGCAGGCACTTCTTTTTTATCCCGGGATTCTGGAGGACTCACTGTTTGTGCCTATATTATAATATTGTTTGTGTCCTGCTCTCTGTAGTACATGCCTGCTGCAGCGGCTGCTCCTATGCAAGGAACCTACATTCCCCAGTACACTGCAGTGCCTGCCTCTGCCATCACAGTGGAAGTAAGGACAAAAAAGAAGAAACTGTTCATTGACTTTATACTGGCTACTTAGACCAACTTCATACCACAGCCTGTATTATATAGACGTCTACAGTGCTGTATTTAAAAGCTATTGCGGGGGGGAGAGCATTTTTAGCCACATCTGCCTTATACTGTGTCAAGACAAAAAACAAATAGGAAATTATGTGCACTGCATACAGAATTAACTTGAATAATGAGTATCATATAACTTATATATACAGTATAATTCTCTCACTTTATGGCTCTCTGATTAAGTACATGTTAATAAATGCCTTTGTACTTTTGAATGGCTATGATGTTATGAAATGGGGGAAGGAACCTAAATTTGAAAGCCTTGATAATATCAGAATCAGATTGTGGTTCTTTGTGATTCAGGGACAGACACTGCCCCTAAATTATTCTAAATTCCCAAAGGCCAGAGGAAGTACTTTCGATTTCTTAAAATGAGCATCAAGAATTAAAGTGAGTCTTATTGCGGAAGTTGAACCCCGCACTTTTAATCGATACAGGGTGAGTTTTTGTCATTAGTAAACTGTTTGGATTCCCTCAGTGAACCTTTGTGCTAAATGGAGGTTGAAATTAAACTTTCTAACAGCATGAGGTAGTTTCATATCTGACCTATTTCTGTAACTGTGTTTCTGGTGTCAGGGCGTGGTGACAGACCCATCTCCGCAGACAGCTGCCCCCTCCTCGCAGGATGCCAGCGGGCAGCAGCCTTTATCAGTGGAGAGTACAGGAGATCATGCCACAGCCTACTCTTACCAGCAGACTAAGTGAGCAGAAATCAGTATTTTGTTTAAATCACATTCTTCTTGTACAGTAAGTGTAGAGATAATATGTGTTGCTATATCACTCCTGTTTTTAGTGACAATTCTGTTGAAAGTGGACATCAACTAGAGAGGTGAATGGGATTCTAACTTAGATATGCCATAAATATATAATATATATATATATATATATTTATCTTACTTTTAATAAATTCTTTCATAGAGACTGCTCATGTGGATTTTTTAATCTTTTGAGAAAGCCAGGTTAGCTGTTTCTACCTGTTCCCAGTCTTTATGCTAAACTAATTTCATCTGTCCTGTACAGACATGAGAATCACATCAATATTCTCATCTAACTCTTAGCAAGAAAGCGAATAATTGTACTTCACAAATTGTCAAACTAGTCATTTAACGATGTGTTGTTTAGTGTGGGTCTGCATGGAAGAGAACAGAGAGAGAGAGAGGGACATCTTGCGATCATCACTGTGCTACAACAGTGTTTGCTAAGGCTGTGGTTTGCAAATGAAATAAACCAGGTTGAATAGTGTGTACACAATTAGCTACAGAAGACAACAGTGTACAGTTGTTGCACAGACAGAATGCTATGCCATTTTGTTTTTTTGGTCACAGAATCACATCAACCGTTGCTTGTAAAACACTGCCTCCCTATTTTTATATTTCTCCTTCTGTTTGTCTTGTTTTTTTCTGCCTCCTAGATAACCTGCTGTTGTTTTCCATTACACACAGCAGTTCGACAGAGAATGTTGTGCCTGCTTTAGAAACCATAATACTGTCCAGAGTTTCCCCAGTTACCCTTTTTTTACTGACTTGTTTTTCTGTCTCCTTTAGATAACAAGATTGGTAGAAATCATTGCTGCATTGCCTTTAGAAGGACTGCACTGAAGCGCTGGAGACACAGAGAGAATCAAAATGAAACAGGGACAAAGAAAAAGAGGTGACATGGACAACACTGAGGGGAGAATGCCTCCACTGTGCACAGGCACCAAATAAAAGACAAAATGAAGAAAACAAATCAATTATATTTCTTACCTGGTTGAACCAAGAAAAAGACAGGAATAAAGAAATGACAGTTTGCTGATCTTGAGGACAATGAAATCAAACGCAGTCTGCAACTTTGAGTTCATCATTTCTCACCTTGAGACTGGACTTTGCCTCCAAAGGAAAAAGAGAAGACAAATTAAATCTAAACTCAACCAACAAACTGTACAGAAAAAAAGAAAATTTGAATGTGCAGGTTGATTTTCAGACTTTTTTATTTTAAAAAAAGGAAGGAAGCAAAGTCTAGAAAAAACAGGTTGTCTTCCTTTGATATTAAGCTACATTATTTTCATTCTTTTTATTATTTGAGTAGTTTTCTAGAATATCAATGTTTTCGTAAATCTTTATTGCCTTAATTTTCTCAAACTTTGGGGGAAAAAAGTTTCCATAGTGTTGAATTATAAAAAAAAAACAAAAAAAAAAAGACTGAGTGATTGAATGATTTGAGAGGTTCTTGGAGTTTCCAAGAGCCTCAAAGATGAAATCTACAAAGCTATCTGTACAGGATTTAAAAAAAAAAAAGGTTGTATTTGTATGAAGGTGATTTTAAATTATGTGGTGCAGTGCAGCTGGTGTTGGTTGATAGGAAAAAAAAATCTTCTTTAATGCGACTTGTGGAGAGGGTCAGTCCACTGCTCCCTGGGAAATGCAGTTTATTTTAGTCATGGGATAAAAGTTCTGTTTCTCCATTGCATTTGTATTTTTTTGTTTGTTTGAATGTTTTTTGTTTTGGTCTTTTTACCTTCCAAAAGATTTTTGCTTTGCCTGCTTTGCTTGTCTCACAGCAAAAACAAAAGTAAAAAAAAAAAAGAAAAAACATTTCTGACTTTGATAAAGAGCAGAAAAAAACGCTAGGATTTTTAAATGTGCAAAAAGCAATAGTTTTAGTAAAACTGTTGACAGTTTCTTGAGTCTTTCTTAACTGTTGAACAAACGCAGCCTACAGGTGGCATATTTTATACCAAAGATGAAGAAACTAAGTAGTGAAGAGATCTTCCTTATGTTGCTTTCTTTTTATTTTTTCACCTCTGAAACTGAATTTGTTTCTTGCTTTTCATGCTGTTGATGTGTGAGATGATTTTTTTTTTCAGTGACTAAGAACATGCAGGAGGTCTTAAACACAATTGCCTCAACCAGATGAACGTGCTCTGAGATGTTTTGTATGTCGTGATCAAATGTGGTGAAGATCTGAAGTGGTGCTGTAACAGCTATTGAGAGACCAGACACCCTGTGTTATGGAGATGTTGAAAGAGGTAGGTATATCATTGGGAGTGAGTTGCTATAGTATATTTTAGTGGTAAAGAGGCTGAAAAGGTATAGAATCCTGTGGAAAATTGGTGTGTGCTCTTTAAATTGTATACTCACTGTCACCATCCTCAGGCTGCATTGACCAATCTCACATCCTAAATGCATCATCCTGAGCTGCTGCAACTCATGATGACGGACTCCCAAAACACTCTGGAGTCAATCATCTTGAAATTCATAGTCTCAGTCCACACGGCAAACTGTTTTAAACCGCTGTCTTGCCAAACACAAGCCATTTAAAATGTGAGCAGGGCGATGATCTCTGTAAGATGAAAGGGCATTTTATGTTGAACAAAATCATTTCAGCTTATGTATATTCTCCTGAAAAGAGAGGGAGATTTTATTTTTATTTTTGTGTTGCCTTTTTTTGTCTTTTTGTTTTAAGATCTGATTATCATATATTTGAGCTGCTAAACACTTTTCAGTATTGGGGATTGAGGTTGTCTTGGGTGGGTGTGGAAGAGGTGCATCTCCAGAGTGACAGTAATTGACCATTTTATGCCAGGATATAGATGATCCTCTGTATTTGAATAAGAGTGCATCAGCTGAGAACAAAAGCCAAAAAAGAGAAAACACTATATGGACTTTAAGCTGATGCTGGCTCCAAGGTCACATCCTCAAAAGCCCACCCACCTTATTCTCCACCAATAAAAGGAAGCTAATGGAAACAGAGGAACAGACGTAAACTGAAAAAAGCATGGTTCAACCAAAATCAAGCAGATACAAACCTCTATAGGAAAGTAAATTATTGAGAGATGAGAGAGAGAGAATAGAGAAAGCGAGAACAAAAGTAATATTTATGAGATCTTTTTTGTACAGGTGTGTAAAAGAAGATGCAAAGAAATAACTTTGATGATGCTATTTTTTTATTTGCTTGGTCACATGCCTCCCATGTCTTTCAAATTGTGATTCTGAGAGTGTCTGTAGAACCAGTGGATATTGCTGTAGTTCCAAATGTCTCTTTTCTTCTTGTTTTCTTTTTAGACAAATCTTTCAATAAAAAAATGTTTTAAACAGTCAATACTAATCCTCTATATTCGGCAGGTATAAGGCAGCGCCACTAGAGTGTACTGTTTCACACAGTTTGAGTGAAGGTTTGACAAGACATCAGAGGAGTTACCAGGGGTTTTACAGTTGGTCAGATGACAGAGATCAAATGAAGGCACTTAGATTCAAACAGGTAGAATTATACTAACACTTACCTCTGCTAATGAATAAATTAAACTTAAAGAAGGAGCCACAGGTGATTTAATTGTAATTAAACAACACGTTGAGCTCAGGAATGTTATGTTTATGGTAAGTTATGATGCACTGTCTGTACTGGCTGTTTTGATAATTCTCTCTCTATACAGTATATAATAAATGCATCTAAACAACTGTACATTTTGTGGCTGGTGCATCATATGAGAAATCAGGAAAACCCTCTCATCTTCTCCAGTGCAAAGACAACAACATCACTGAAAAAATAAGTGAGGGCATGTGTGTCTTTTGCCAATCTGTGTACATCGCGCTCTATCAGGGAATTGTTTTCAGTGCTTGCCAATCACCTACCAATGATTGAGTGATGATTGTTTTGAAAGTACTTACAGCTCAATCAGTCAGATTCATAGCTAGCTTAGTTTCTCAGCTATGCCTTTATCATCTAAACACAGGGGTCCAGAGTCTCTGTGTTTCTGTGGCTGACTGATTTTGGCTTATCTCAAAAACTGTGAAATGGATTCAGTGCCAAAAAAAGAAAGAAGGGAAGAAAGAAAGAAAATCCAATTGACATGTTGTCATCAAACTTTACATCTGTGGACTAGTTTCTGCTGATTAAACCTCTCGTGTAAGACTACATACTGACACAAACAGACATATTTCATATATAAGGATATAGATTACACAGCACTTACTTCTAACACTGTTATCACTTTTCTGGTGTAGTTTATAACTACTCCACTGGCTTAACTTTGCAATTTTACTGATTTAGCCAAATGTGTATATTTATTCATCAATACTCTATTCTTTCCAGGGGTGGAACAACACCAGGTCAGTATACAGTATGAGGATACTGTACTTTATTTTATGGGGAAAAAATAACACTGAGAACTGTTGTAGCACTAAATATTTTTGTATAACTATTCCCAAAGTCAGAAATTAAGTTTTATCTTGTATTTAAATGTATTTATTATTTGCAAATAGACTATATAAAACTTCATGGCTTCATGTAACATGTATATAGTTTGCAAAATCATATGAAAACAATTGCAAATTGCACATTCATTACATTATTATAAGGCAGGTTTCCATCAAGTAAATGTGGAGTATTGTTGTGTAGTTATAGTTTCAGATACACAATATAAAACACCACAAAAAAGCTGCAGCAAAGTACGATCATTTTGTATGTAAAGAAAATGCAGTCAGTGCAATCACATGTAAAAAATGGGGAGAAAAAACATAGTTAGTAGCTGAGTGAATACGTCATGCTTTTGCCTGAGGGTTCTGTGTATATAAATACATTGACATTACTGGGTGCTCTTTCATTATTTGTGTGCAACTGCTGTGTAACCTCTTTACCTGTAAAACAAATATATTTCCCTTTAGTGGACCACAGTCAACTAAATATAAAAAAGATCCCATCACTGAAATGTATGTGAGTTTCCCTGAGGTACAAAATGAACTGTGGTTTTAATGGTGGTTTTTAGAGGTCTTTTTTACTGCCTCAGTGAAACTACTCTCACATCTTAACCTAGTTCAAGGCCTCAAACACCCTAAATGGATACACAGTGAGAGGTTTTTATGTCAAGGTTCTTTGGTTTACAAAAACCCACAATTGAAAAAGAAGGCAGTAAGTGGCTCAGGCAGGGGGAAAAAACAACATTTTTCTTTGTGAGCACCTTTGCACCTACTGTAGCACTCTCCAGTTACTTACAGGATTATAGCTGCCCCAGAGGCTTTCAATGGCAGGCCATTCCCTCTGTAACTTACACTCTCAGTAGCAGGTGCGAATAAGGAAGATGAAAACTAAGACAACAGTTACAATGGTTAGTGCTGAAAATAGAAAGATAAGGCCAGCAAAGACAGAGTCTGTCATCGGAGGGATTTTTTTCACCTCAGATGGGATCATGTTGGACATACTCAGCATGTAGCCCAAACTCCAACCTATGCTGGTTTTCTTTACCTGTAGAGAAGAGACGAGAAGAGAAGAGAAGAGAAGAGAAGAGAAGAGAAGAGACTTTGAATTTTCTTACTGTGAATTTACATGCATGCTGCCAGTCAACTAATACATCACTTTGCATGTCTACAGAACTTGAAAATGTCACACAGCCCTGTCATGAAGTTGTACAGTTACAGCTTTGGGGCAAAGGATGAGTCATAACGCCCAAAAGAACGCTGTAACGAATTCAAGTGTGTCTGTTTAGTAACTTCCTCTAGCAATCCTGAGACTCCCAGACATCTCCAAGGCATTACATAGTACACACAGCACACTAATCACTTGTTGGTGGGACTGAAAATTGGGAGCAAAGGGTAACCACTAGGCAATTTGGAAACTGTGGCCATAATGTACGACTTTTTAAGAGCTACTGTCTTTCTGTGTGACTCAGAGTGACTGAGTGTCCCAGACCAGGAATCCCCTTCTGCAAAGGGAGTTCCATTGTAAATGACGCTCCTTATCCTCGGGGCATCCTGGAGTAAAACATTGCCTGCCTTTCACTCAACCTTCTGAGCGCAGACGATTGGTATGTCAGCCATCCATCTTTAATAGGTCCCATTGGGTGGCCTAATTCACACTTGTTTGAATGTATGTTCAAGGCTGTTAAGCACTTGTATCTGTGCATGAGTAGCTGGTGACAGCCCAACCACAACAATTCTCATCAAATTGTTCTATTTGACATACTCTGATGGTCATATTTCTGTTTTTCTATCTTTAAATATGATATGAGAATTATTTTGTTGACAGATAATGGGGACACAGAGCATAAAAAGACTGGACATGCACTGGTTTTATAATTCTGTGAAAGACAGCTGAAGGCAGTAGAAGGTAGAAGACAAAGAAAAAATGTGGTGGTGAAAATTACATTGCGTTTTTCTGTTCAACCAACCTCTTTTTCAAAGTGAATGTTTCCCCATGTCTCTTTGTCAAACTTGTATCCATCTGCCAGCAGAGTGAAGACATAGTGAGCTGCGTAACAGTAAGTCTTGAGGTATTTGTCAGAGATCCATGCCTTTTCTTGCTTCAGCTGAAAGAAAGAGAAGCAAAGATCAGAGGTTAGCCTGTGATTAATTTGAATAATTCAAGCCAATTAAAATTAGTGCTGTTGACAAAATATCAGTGTTGTAGTCAAGATGAAGATCAAGAATTTTAAGACCAAGGCAAGATCGAGACAAGACAATGTGTAATCAAGACTAATTTCAGTTTACAACTTCATCCATTTAGATGCGAAGATACTGTGCAGCTATTTTGAGGTTTGTTGCACTGAAAAGAGCCTCTGCAATACAGAAATATCTATTACAGTACACTGCAGAGATATTCTCTCATAAAGTTTTTCTCTTGTGTAAAATCATAAAATTGTATAATAATAACTCCAGCAAAACTATTAAAACTACTTTTCATTTTGTACATTAAGCTGTTTTTAAGTGCAGTACTGACATCGTGTTTTGAAAGGAACACCAATACTACATCACAGACAGAAGAAAATGCTGTCTGCCACACCTCAGTCAGTGCTGTGCTGCCTGAGGAAAAAATATCCGGTTTTTGCCATGAAATTGAATGTATAATTACTATTTTCTTTTATTACTGCTGTCTCCCATTCTTTTTCTTATTCCTCTTTTTCCATTTGCTTCATTCCTCCTCCAGTTTGAAGAACTTACCACTGTCCAATGTGTGTGGCAGAATTTCCTAACTGTGGAGTTGAACTGATCAAGATCCGCTGTGGTATTCCCCAGCAGAGCCCTAACAGTGAAGAAGAATCCAGCATATGCCTGGCAGGAACAGCAGAAGCACAGAGTAAGTTGCTTTGTATATTCATCTGCCCACTTGTAAATGTAACATGTGTTACATTTGCACTGTGTGTTACCATAAACTCTCCAGTGACTGGTGGCTGCTCGACCCCATTGAAGGAACACTGGGATGAGGAACAAGTCTTGAAATCAAATATGGAGTTCACTATGCTCCCGCACTTGTCTGAGTCAGGGGCTCCCACCATGAAGAGCTCTCGATCCGGGTTGTAGTTCTTTGGCTTCTTTGTGCACTCCGTGTCATAGATGGATGAGGCTTTCACAGTGATGTTGAAACCCTCAGCATAGCAGGGATTCAAAATGTAGGCTGGGTCAGATGATTCCTGGAATATTGAAAGGAGAAAGAAAATATCAAAAGAATGAATGGTGGATGTGGAGGAAATGAAAACTATAAGAGGAGGATTGACAGGAGGATGAAATAAGAGGGATGAGTTTGAACAGCATTATTTATATATTTTCAGACACATCATACATACCCTACAGACATGTATAAAGTAAATAAGTAAACCATTGCTTATTCTTGAATTACTCAGTATACACACAGAGATCTTGATGTAATTACATTTGATACCAGGACCCTGTTGCAAATTTATATCCATTACATATTCTCATAGCATGGCATATTTCTCCCACTACAAATACCATTAGTGTCAAGAATGAAGCTATAAGCTACAAGAAATAATGCATTTCTTGCAGACTAGCTTGATGACATTCATGGCCCGATCAATATTCTTAATGACATAATGCATCCTTGACTGGTCTCCCCTTGCCTGTTAGCAGTTCAGGGACAGCAGTGTTCACTAATCAATTCTTTACTGAGCATTAATGGATTTTGGCTTGTACATGCATGCAAAACATACATACATTCCCACTGCCACATGCACTTAAACATGAACACAGAAACACATACAGGAAACAAGCTCAGGAGAGAAACACAACTCTTAAAGATATGACTTTCAATCGATTTCTTACACAAACACACACACACAAGACAAAAAGAAAAGCTGTGTACCTGTACTACTTTGTCCAGAACCATCTTCTCGGCCTCATTTTTGCCATAACAGAGGAAACTGTGTGTGTAGACTCTGTAAGGGTAACCATACAGTTTGATATTCATATAGTCAGGGCCTTTGAGATCATCCTGGATTGCGAAGGCGATCTGGGTTGATGCTCCACCAAGGTCCATGGATCCTACTGTCTTTCCCCCTGCTGGGCGCACATAGGTGTTCCATAGGTTTTTCTGCAAGTATAGTGGAAGGTAGGTAAGTATATGATGAAACATGTGATGGCCCTGTTTGTGAAGTGCACTTTGACTTCCATAGACCTCACAAATCAATGACAGTGTCTTACCTCTAGGAAGTTTCCCATGAGGTAATTGACAGTGATCCACCCATAGAGCCCTTCCTCTTGCCCAGAAATGATGGAAGCATTTTGAAAGGAGAAGGGCAAAGAACTCAGGTAATCTCTGAGACTTGCCAGGATTTCATTGGACCTCTGTTGATCCTTCTCACTTATGGCAAAAAAGAAAGAGAATTACAGATCCTATAGTCACTAGCAGTAAGAAAATCAGTCAGTGTATGGACTGCAAATAAGGAGAAGGAGCTACCCTAGCTATGGCCAAAGATAATAAAAATCAGTAACTTTAAAGCTCAATAAATAACACATTATATTTTGTTTGTTTAATGCATACAAGAAAACCCAAATGACTTCCTGGGGTATTGTCACTGGAAGGTTATCTCCAGAATATAATTTCACCTTTGGACAGAGCCAGGCTAATTGTGTTCGCCTGCTCCCAGTCTTTATGCTAATCATCTCTGGCACTAGACGCATTGGAGTGATTTCAATTCTCTCATCTAACTCTTGACAAGAAAGCAAACAAACACATTTCCCAAAATGTCTACCACAACCTCAACAGTAGAGAAGAGTGAAGGATCAAATCACAAGTATAGCTTGATAAGCATCTCATGAACTACTCACTACTGTGAGAAGATCCCATATCTGGACTACCAAGCATCACTGTTACACAATCTGAGCTCTTGAATTTTGTCCAAACCTGCAGTCTAAACATGTTTTCACTGCTGGGGCTTTCTGGTAACTCAATAGGCTTTGGGGGAAAAAAAACAAAACTGTGTGGTGCTGTGTGGTTAAATTGCTCTGATCCTTTCTGTCACTCTTTATTCATTTCATTCATTATAAGTAATGGTGAGAGACTAAAGCTGTAACTTATTTTGATGCTTTCTTACTGTAGCAGTCTCATTCCAGCTGTAGCTCCTAGAAAGAGAGGCGTGGTTTTGTGTTTATAAGTGGGAATGGCGTTGATGATTTTGTCCATGCAGGCTTGGAATGATTTCCATGATTCAGCATCTTTCTTAGGGTCAACTTTCATCTCTGAGATACCATCACCTGTGGGAATAAAGCCAAGCTAAAATCATATTCATAAGCACAGGCAATGAAAACATGAGGTAAATGCATTTCTAACAGCTTCAACTTGGTCAGCTGGATAATGGCAGATGGAGTTATTCTTTAAATTTCAAAATGTGCAGTGAGCTCTGGCTTTCATTTCCCTCTTCATTGCATGCTGTACTTCAATATAAGCAGTTTTCATTTTATAATCTTTTCACACATTTTTTTAAGTCAATACTAGAAAATGTTTGCGTTTTCATACAAAAGCTGTAATGTGCTCCTCTCTTTGTTGAGACAATGACTTACCAGCAACTCTACAGTTCAGTTTCTCAGTCACTATTCCAGTTTCATTCTGTTTCTCCCCGGGCCACTCATACAGGTACACATTGGAACGAGACGAACCTGAGTCTATCACTATGCCATACTGAAGAGGAGAAGAAAGAAAAAAAATGTTAGAAAGTTTGGCCAATCTGATTAAACTTCTTACCTTGATTAATTAAAGATCTAAAAGCACTAAATGATGTTAGTCCGACACAGACCTGAGACAATAAAGATTGTATTAAACTCCAGAGTGGCTGCTGTGACACCCACCCACCACCACTCCTCCAGCACCACTTTAAATGGACGTGTTTTAGGTACTTAAATGTACTTTTACTTTGTTTAAAATCTACAGAGGGCAAATTCCTATAAGAATATGTATGCAACTGTGGACATTTGCGCATGTGTGTGCTCACCTCTAAAGTGTACTCTTTAGTCGCCCAGGTGTCTTGGATGATGGCAACAGCGACAAGGGCAGCAATACTGGCCAACAGCAGAAGTAACACTACTGCTATGCAACACTTGTAGCCCATTGGCTTCTTGGATGCCATTTCCTGTTGGCAAGAAAAGGGGTTAAATAAAACTAAAGTGTGGTTCTCACTAAAAGCATCTCAGCTCCCAAAGTGATGACGTGGATATGTTTGAAAAGTGATGATGAGCAATAATAGAACACTTTATTTGTTTTAAGCTGGAAAAAAAATGCTGGCAACATTACGAGTATTGATGGACTGTGCAGTATCACCAGGTTTAACAAGTGCATAAAAGGAGACAAAATCAGAAGGAAAAATGTGGCGAATCATGATAGTCAGTCTGAATTGCTTTTTTAAACATTTCACATCAGGACAATTATAACCACAGTGGAATACTATTAAATGCAAATATGTAAAGTGATGACATGAAATGGGAATCTTCTGCAAAGAAGAACCAAGCTGCTCTCAGCCTTTGATTCTTTGAAGAGAGTGAACTGAGGATTTGAGGTGTGATTTAAGAGTGGTGAGTGGTGTCAGTTTCTACCAAGATGAAGGGTTAACAGCTTTTGAGGGTTTGCCAGTTAGCAACAAGAAAGCTCTCACAACAGTGCTGCTCCTCAGCAGACAGCAAGCATATTTACTGTTGTCTCATGAAAGCCTTGCTTATTCAGCCCTGAAATCTCCAGGGTTTCAGTTGAGTAGTTTATATGTACTTGAGCTGCAGGTGCAGTTGGATTTAGATGTATGAATGATAGCATTATTCATGAATTATGTCTCCACCTCATTCAAAACACAACAGTGATTAACAGAACTTGTTCAGGTCTTACAGAAGAACCCCAGAGTGTATGGGTGTAGAGCTAAATTACAACATAGAGGATGCAATTGTTGCCACATTTCAAACCCCAGTGGACTGTGAAACCTGTCATTGAAGATGTGTTCTGCATTTAACTCTTCCTAATGGCTCAGAGGAAGCAGCCAGACATTCATGGCTAACACTAAAATCTAGAACAAACAAACTTAAAGCTGGAGGCCAAGGAAAAATACCAAATCACCTCAGAGAGAGACTTTTTCCTTCAAATTTGTCTCTTTTTCATAAACATGCCATGCCAGAAACTGCTCTGTTTGAGTTTCAAGTTTATACTCAGTGACAGAAAACAGTATTTCAAGCTAGATCCACCATGTGTGCTTTGATGAAGAAAATGTACACATGTCCATGACCGTTCTTCCTCCTTCCTCGCACATGCGTTTCTCTTGTGGTCATATGGCTGCAATTACAGGTCACACACAAATTTAACATGCTCTGCAATGTGAAACGCAACTCTTTGTCCCTGAACACACACGTACATTTCAACGTACTACATTTCTTTCTCTCTAGTTTTCTGCTTTATTCCATTTTCTTTGCATGTTGTTTATGTCTCCCTTCTTAGCTGTGTGTGTGTTATCGTGTGTTATAATCTATTTAAAAAGCTACAACTAAGCTTGGCGATGTCATGTTATATAATAGCATGGATAGAATATAATACATTAAAATAGTAAGAGGAAAAGTAGGATACTTTTCTTGTGAAGTCACAAACAAATAGATTATTGAAAAATAAAACAACAATAGACATTATTTCAACCTTAAACCTGTTGAAAATTCCACACCATGCTATATTTTCAGCCGTAGGCCATCTTAAATATTTATAGTTTAGAATTACAACTGTGTCTACAGTGATCAGATTTTGCTGTCTCAACAGCATTGTCATAGGTGTTATCAGACTATCAAACGCGGTAGAGTAATCAACATCTGTATATACATTCTGTATTTCTCTTCAAGCAGCACCATTCAGAATAAATATTTGACTTCTTCATTACCAGCAGACTGGAAAAACACCTCATTGATAATGTTTGTTATTGTTTTAAATTGCAGTATTTGTTACCTTGTTACCATAGCAACATCAGTGAAACAAGCAGGTCAAAGCTGTTAGACAAAGGTATGATTAAGAACCAGGTGACATGTTAATAGGCATGTCTAATGTGAGACAGATGTAACTTTTAGTCTGTAACACATTACTGTCATGTGTGTGACATAGTTGACATTCTAGACTGTCTGTCTTTCTGGACTTTTCCATTTTCTGAGGTAGTTTAAAACATGAAAGAGATGCGGGGTTATACATTTATAACCTTTTAACCATTTGCACCCTGTGAAGACATGTTTCTGTGAATTCACATAACGAGGAAAAACACTCATGCGTAGTAACATGAAATCACTGATCTCTGGCTTTACCAGGGCTGGAGGTTAGTCTGGTCCTTAACATCAGGCTCCAGGTTGCCTGAGCAATGGCAATGAGCAATAACAACTCTAAGAGATTGTAATTATGTTTGTGAGCAATGTGTACATTACTACAAATGATATTGATTAAAAGTTTCTCCTTTTAATGTAACTTATGGTTTACAGTTTCTTCATGTTTTTATCTATCAGTGATTTCTTTAACTTTCTGTTTTGACTAGTATTGTTTTTCTTCAATAAACTTTATTGAACTAATTTATATTACATCAAAATTGGTCAAATGCTTAAAACACAATTGAAGTGAAATTGTAAACCTTTAACTGTGTATCACCTCCTCCATGGTTACCTAACATTTTAGTACTTGAATGAATTACAGTGCTCTTTTTGTATGAATAAACTTTGTCATTACAATTACCTTGCATTTTGCATCTGAATAACATCCACTTTAACCTATAGGATGCTCGATTTGTTGTCAGTCATTTTACAAGCAGTTGTGAATTCATGATACAGCATGCATACTTATGCTAGATAACATACATTTGGATTTACCAGACTAAATCTCTTGCAAAGAACAATATGGACCCTCTCTGCTTGTGTAATCCACCCCCACAGGACCAACCCCTTCTTACTCTCGTTTTTGAACAACATAAAGAAAATACTCAGTGTTTCCAATGATGTTATGGTAAACAAGAAGAATTAGTAAGATTTGCATTTTCAACACTATTAGCACCCTCTGTTTCAGTAAAAGAGCCAGCCATGTAGGATTGTAACTCTCCCATAATTCATGCATATTGACACATATTTGTTGTCTGTGCTTATGAGACTGGCACAGTGAATCAGCTCACACAGTGAAACAGACTTACCTGTGCATTTACCTTTTATTTATCAACGGAAAATCTTTGTTAACAGGTAATGCATGTGAGAAGAGTCTGTTCTTACTGTAAGAGCTGGTTGTAGGTCCTAGTTGTTAGTGAGTGAGATGGCTCTGAAGAGGGATGAAGAAACGGCAGGAAACAGGGAGTATGAGGAGGGGAGGAGAGGAGGAAGCACAAAGGGTGTGCTGTGAGTGGGAGATGTCTAGGAATGGTTGGCCACAGGGCAGGAGTGAGTGTACCCAAGAGAGAGAGAGAGAGAGCAGGAACATGGGAGGGAGCAATGTGCTTACAAAACCGCAGTTCTCACCACTCCCACCACAACCATTACTGACTGAGCAGCTAGCCCAGGAAATGCAGCTAGTAAGATGATGTGGGCTACTCCTGCTCACTATCTGTGTCTAATGATTAAGCACAGACATGTGTTGTAGTATTCATAAAATAACATGAAAGAGAGAGGGCGCGGTTGTAAAGATTTTATTGATGTAATCAATAAGATAAAGTGCAGTATGGATGATATCTGCTGCAGGGGTTATCTGCAAAGTCAGCTCTTATTAGATAGGCCTCAATTGAAGAACAACATGCGTTAGAAAGCACAGGATTAAGCCCTGTATCAACAGTCAGGATGTGTTGATACTCTTGACTCCACTTTCATGAGAGGTTCTCACAGTTAAAACTATAGTCATTTTATCTGTCGGTTGGGCAATGGAAAATTATGCTGTATATTTGTTTCTCTCAGAGCCCAGATGGTAAATAGCTAAGCATAGCCTACTTTTAGTGTGTCAACATGTTATGCGCTTTTCGTGATTGGTTTTGTATGTGCATGGAGACGTGTTTTGATTTTGCAGCGCACAAACATAGTAACTGCTTGAATTTATGCGTGTCTACATGATATCACATTAGCGGAGTGGAGAGTCGTCCAGAGTACAGTGCATCCAACCTCCAGAGTCCAGATGAATGGGCAGGCAAATTACACAAGTTCAGACAACATATCTAGACAATCCTAAACAATGTTATATCAAATTATGTTATTCCTTCATTTAATCATTTGTTTATTAACTTGTTAAATTTATTATTAATAGCAGTTACACAGCCACTGATAAATAACATACTCCCATACTAAAAGGTGATAATTATTTTCGAGTGCAGGAAATAGTGATGATGCTTACAGACTGTAAAACATCTGCAAAGAGGAAGTCATGACTTGTATTGACCATTTGTTTTCTAAACATATGGAAACTATAGTCAATTTTACCAGCGGTTAGCACTTAGCCTCTGAAAACAGTCATATAATGTTTCCTGTTGCTTTGTATTACAAACTAGGGTTTTACATTTGAAAGATAATGGCGTTTAGGACCAGACAAAACACTATGGGTAATGTAGGATCAAGCATTTCCTGGAGCTTTACCCACTGAGGTGATTTAGTGGTAGACAAGTTGTTTGTTTGTTTGTTTGTTTGAGCTCTCTTTTAAGTCCTCAACTTTACAGAGCAGCAATACTAAACAGCTGGGTATTCTTTTAACCAAGTAATTAAGTCATCATCACACTTAATCAAACTTTAGCTGCGTGAGGGGATATGGTCGAGAGGACAAATAAAGAGATGTTGTACAGTTTACACAAGTAGTATGAACATTTAGCACATATATTTCAGTATAGTCAGCTTCAAAAATGATTGGTAAGCATTTTCAGATATATATAAAATGGAGATTTTAAAATCTGAACTGTATTGTGTTGAGGAAAAGTAGTTACATCTTCAAGTGAATCTGTTCCATTTTACTTTCCAACTTATTTGCAGGTAAGGGACAGGAAAGAACCTGGTTTTACAGGGTTCTAAGTGTCAAGCTACCTTAGGCTAACTGCTGTGTATGTAGCGCTGACTAACTCAGCCTTGGGCCAAGGCTTCTCTGAGACTCGTTAATTAGGAATGTAGACAACACTCCAAGGGTGTGAGGATCTTGCATAGGTCATCACTTAGTCCGCGGGTGATATGACCTATGATTTGATGATTTGACCTATTCATCATATTTTTTAGGTTGTTTGGTAATACATTTCAAGTAGTGTAATAGCTGCTGGAACAACCAGGTATACTCTCAACACATGTGTGGTCCCCTACTATCTGGTCTATCAACAAAAGGGACACTGATGTGGGCCATCAAGTTAATTACATATCTGATTCAGTGAACAGCAAATGAACATAAAGTATTTTTGCCTGCTAAAGTGGGGCCTGAAACCCAGTGGTGGTCTGAATGAAACAGAAAGGCAGTCGCTGAAAATTAGATTTGCACATTAAGGAAGTAGAAAAAAGGCGAAACTCTTATAACTATGTGTTTCAAGTCTCCTGGATACAGATTACATACGCTCCACAGCAGCATTGCTGTGGTTGATACTGAGGTGTGGCCATCCCAGTGTTGCTGTCTTGAACATAGTTTATATGCAGATGTTGGAACTCATCTGCTTGATGTTATGTATCCATGAAATCTAATAAAATACTGACTTCCATTGTCCTCATATATTTGTGATTTTTATTTTTTATTTTATTTATTAATTTATTTTTGTCCTACAACTTTTTTTTTTACATCTATTGGCTGAGTAATATTGGTAGTCCCATCACAATCTCCTCACCGATTAGTGCTGTACTGTTTGCTTACACTCGTCGACTTCCTTAATTGTGTGCTTTATGCTTTACAACAGAACTCCTGTCTCAAAAAAATGAAAATAATTTTGCAGCTGTATCTTATTATTCTCCCTGGTGGTTTTATCCTATTTGTGCAGTGAAAGTAACAATGTATCAATACTATAACTATGTTTTTATGAAATTATCATTTAGCTCACTGTAAAATGTGTGTGATGCTTTATCATTCTGCACAAACAGGTGTTCAGTTTTTTTTCTGAAATGCTGTAGGACTGGTCCATTGCTGTGATCACCCTTTATGGCCTCCTGTAAATTAAATCTTGGCAATAAAGCTGTAATTCCAATATGAGTAGTTCCATATTATATTTCCTTGGTACAATTAGAATTGAGACCAGATCAATTACCAGATCTTCAATTGTTTGTCACCAGTAAATGTACTGCCAGACAATCAATAATTTGAAGTTCCTTCATATGATTACTTTTAACAAGCATTATGTAATATTTTTATTTCTGTAGAAAATACTGACTTGTATACACCTACAGTATTTCAGACTTACCAGTATTCTTGTTTGAGAGACTGAGCTGGCAGTACTGTGTAGTCTTAACTGTGCACTGGTAGATCCATCAACCTTACAGCATTACAAACTGTACATTCTAAGACCAGTAACTTGAGATTTGAAGCTGCAGAGATATTCATGCTAATTGTATGTGTGTCTAAGGTTGGGTGCTTTCAAAACGCACTAAACACCTGATGAATCTCTGCACAGGCCAGGAGGAAATGTTGTGGCCGTGTTGCAGCCAGATGAATTAGAGGGACAGAGCGCTATCCATGAAAGACACGGGCTTCACTATTCACATATCTCAGTTTGAAGCAATGGTTGATAATGGGGTTTATCTGTCTTCTCCCATCTCTCTCAATTGTTCTTGCTCTTTTCTTGTTTGCGCTCCTTTTTCTTTCTGACTCATACTTTAACCTTTGCTGTGCTGGCGCTCTCATTCTCATACAATATAAATACAATTCAATTTTGTCTGATGGATTCTATGATCAGAATTCTTTTATAGGGTATGAAAGTTGATCCTATTCTGCGGTGATACTATTAAGATATTTACTGTAATTCAATATCATTAGGCTACTATTCGTGGCAATATTTGCAATGTCATCTAAATGACTACTAGCAAAAGAAATGTCTCATGGTTCAGAAGTGCAGGGATATCTGAATCTTGTTTGACCAAGGCCAATATCTCAGTTTTGGAAGCTCTTATCATCAGAAAATTAGGTAGATAGACAGATACATACATGTGCATACACACACTGCCATACACACCATACATGCTGAAGCATTCTATTTGCACAAATTAAGAAAGTGTCATGAGTCTCTAATGTGGGTTTCTAATGCTGTGGGCTGCTGCACTTTAAGTCCAGCCTGCGACACTTCCCCCTCAGCCTCCCAACCTCATCACCTCACACACTCCCTGCTAGCCACTTTGGAAAACTGTCTTTGTTGATGACGCCGCCTCTAGAAAACATTCCTCCACAGACATTACAGAGAGACTTCCCCAGGAAAGATGTAACATGACCATATGTCTCTTGCATATAAGCTGTGATAACACTTACTCATCTCAATTGAATTATCACAAAGGCTTACTTATCCTAATAGGAATTCTAGTATTAGTGTTCACAGTATGATGCATTGTTCAACATGAAGCATTAAATGCTTTTATATTTGTAATCTTTGAGTCTTGGAGTAGTTGTGACTTCAGATTGATTGTATCCCTTTGATAGCTGCTAGATTCTAATATTTCCCATCTGATGTTATGTCCCAAGTGAAAAATTATCTGTGGCAAGCATTCAATAACCTCAAAACAGTATTGGCTGACATGCTTAACCTTGTATGCAGCACTCACATCATATGTTGGACTGGACTTCTAACATAGACTGTCCAGTATAGATGAGAACAGACTCAAACTTAAGTTTTAAAGCATACTGTCAATTACTTTAATCCATAGTTGTTGCTTCTTTTGAAATCTAGTAGCTGAGTCAAAAACTGTCAAATTTGTAAGTACCATACTAGCTGCACCGTGATATGATCTGACACACTTTCGCAGCATCGCCGATGAATTTATTTAGTCATTGTTAATTTCACAAACAAATCACAACAATGTCATCAAATTCTCTTTGTCTTGGCCTTTGAATTTAGTAGAAGAACTGGCTTGTTGCGTATAAAACCCTATAAAAGACAGTAAAGGTTTGTTACCTCCACCAATTTAGCATTGCACTCCTACAACTGTAACTTTTGCAGAATTCAGTTTAAAGAAATTTGAAGCAGAACCAAGTTGTTGTATTTTTAATTCCTTTGTTCTTCCTTGTCAAATCCTACCACCTAACTTGCAGGTACTTCCCAACATCTGTAAACAGACAGTTGATTTATAAAATTGGGTGGAGTCTCATTAAAAGTCTGCAATAACTGATCTTTCAGCCATTTTGGGGCAGTCTTTGACTGACGCAAGCGTCACCTTCGTTAGATCAAAATGGCAAACTTGTTTTATAAACAGTGCTCATTTACACATCCAGCAGATTAGGAACAACATCATCTGCCATTTGGAACCATTGAATAAAATAATAAAAAATATTCACTCATCTTTTAAATCTGTTTTGCTTCACTAGACCTTCATGAGGAACATAGACTTAGCTGAGTACCTAATACTCGTGTGGTGGGCTAAGTTTCTGTCTTTTCTAACTATTTTACAGATATTCTAGTTCAAAATTTTACAATTACCAATCTGACTTTTTGATGGAAATAAAGGGGTAAATAGCAGGTTGCACTGTTTTTTGATGATGTTAATAAATATAAGATAAAGATGAGGTCATAAAATATGCATGCAATAGATCAAATATTCAGATGTATGAGTCCACTTCACTTGGAAACACTGCAAAATCTGACACTCCTCCTTGTTCCTGCAAATGACAAGGTATTTAGCAAAATCATATGTGCCTATCCTTCCTTAGAGTGTACATAGTGGTCAACCCTAAGTCCTAAACCTTTGACTTATTTACAGATTTGTGTAGTGTGTCAACAGATTGCATTTGTGCAGAACAAGAGCTACACCTGAGCACAAATGTTGACATCAGTCGAGGTCAGATTGTCTTTGTTCATGAATGTACCTCTCAAGCGGTTACACATCCACTGAAAGCCGCTTGCAGATTCTTTGCTTGGCAAAGGCACAGTAATCTTCTGTAAACAGTGAGTCACTCAACATACAAATAGTAACAGGGTCTTTACATAGTCACAGCAACATATTTGACCCAAGATATATTACTGTGTAAAAGGGCAACTCATATCTGTGGTGTCAGTATCAATAGATATTTTGGGATGTGGGTCGATGTAATAACAACTGTTTGGTTGTATTGATAGAGGATGTGACAGCCCTCTACCAACGCTTATATTAAATAGCACTCTCTTATGGAGAGACCACACAACTGCAACTGACTGCAATGCCAAAACCTCCTTACCCCTGGAAACAGATTTGTGTGGCAGTAGTATTCATGCTACACAAATGTACCTCTTCTGATTGAGGAGGGGCAACACTAAAACTTTAGTCAAGATGCATGAAAAATCCAGAAATACACATAAGTATCTAGCACTAACAAAATATTCCTGTTGTTCTAGCGTACTGAGTATTGAGTGCTTTACATTTGTCTTATATCGATCCAGCTCATCCCAAAGAGCTCAAATAAATGCCTATAGTAAATTTAAACCCAACTGGGGCTTGGAGCATCCTCAAGAGTAGTCAGTAATGGTAATTGCGTGAAAAGCACCACTTGACAACTAAAAAGGGTATGTTCATATTTTTAGTCATCTCAGCCATTATCAGAAAACTATAATGAATTTTACTCACTAGTACTTCCTCCTTCGATCACTAAAATATATCAGATTGGAAGAGTTATTTCACCTTCACATTTGTATCAATGGACACGTGTTATATTGATGTAGTAGTATTTTTGTATATGATATATTTTATGTGTGATATTTCATGGCGAAACAAATCGTAATATTGTTTGATAGTTTTCATATGCTTTTAGTAAAATATTTAATGTTTTGACAACCGGCTTTCAGTGCTGTGCTTTTAGTGTTGAGTACCACAATACTCCATTTAACCCCTAATAATAATAGTATAAATTAATTATAATAAATAAAAAAGACATGTAAACTTTTGCTAATTTTTTTTTACAGTTATAACTAAGTCCCTCTACCTTGCATGTATCCCTCAGTGTGCATTCAAATTGACATTCATTAATAACACTGAACAGAGTGTCTAGTAAGCACATATTTTATTCATACAGGTTACAGGTCAAGAACACAATCTGGGAACACTTCCAGCTGGGATCTCTGTAATAGCATTGTTATAGCCCATGTACCATCATCTGGTTACGAACATTCTGAACTGACAGGGCATATGAACTTTTCTTTTGGCATTTGCTCAACCAGTTTTAATATGATAGCAGGTGTTTACAGATCATACATTTTTCTGGGAGTTCTTCTTGTCCATGACTATTCGTGTATGATAAAGTTGCCAGCAAGACGATCTTAATTTAGCTTTTGAAGAGGTGTGTGAGCAAGCCGTGTGTTGAACAGTAATCAGGGGCTAAATTAACCTCTAATACTGAATCCTCATCTGTGTATTTATAGAGCTGGCCTTTGTCCTCAGGGTTAAGATGCTCAGAAGAGAGGCTGGTGACAGCATGTTGGTTGGTAGTGTGTGTGTGCGCCTTGCGCTTGTGTGTGGCGTGCGTGCGTGTTATCTATGCCTGTCATGCAGGTGGGCACAGCACAGTAGAGGGCAGCAGAGATCCCATCAGACTGTATTTTACTGCTCTCTGATAATGTAAAACATAACCTGTGATTACATCAGTAGTTTGACATGGCTGATTACTGGACCAAATGAAGGAACAAATACTTTCTACTGGTACATTTGGTGGTTTGATATGAATCACGTTTCCACTGCTTTAGCCTACTGCAGTGGTATATACTGCCCTAAGAAGAAGCAGGCATATGCTCACATTCAAAAGCCTGACGCAAACAAAGCTCTCACCTTCTCCTACCTTATCTGCTTTGTATGTTATCTAGGTGTTAACAAACTGCTAGCTATATAAATGGAAGCATATACCTTACATAGTGTTAAAAACTCACTTGAATACTGTTACTGGCCAAGCACATTTGCTTCTGCAGCTGTTTCCTGAGATTGTTTAGTGTTACAAACCTGTGTAATTGGCTCGGTTGGCTGCTGATACAGTTTTCCTACATACCTGCTACATTTCCTATCGTGCTGAATTGCAGTCTGTAAGCTGAAGATTGCCAGCGAGACTGGCCGAGGGAGCTTTGGGTCTCACCAGATTCATTCATGTACTAGGATCAGACAGTAAGCTCGTGCTTATTACTTCTGATTATCAATTATCAATTTACAATCATCACAGTAAGTTATGTAAAAGTGTCATTTTGACCATCTTTTCTTGAGAGTAATGAAACGTATCTTGCCTCCAACATCACATTGGTACATGACCTGCACCCTGTGGCCTGAAGGTATGCAACACCCAATTCTCAAAATACTCAGTACAGTTTAGAAATCTGGACCTGGTACATAGCCATGGGAAACAAACAAAAAAAACCCCAATCAAACCTTCTGGCACTAATTTTGGCACAAGACAAATTTGTGGTGGTAGTATCAAATATGTTATAGGTTTGAGCCATTGCTGTGTTTAGAGGCTGCAACAGCTGTGTCCACAGAGAACCATTTTATAGTGTAGTGCAGTGTCCTAATGCCAGACACAATTAAATCTTATCTTTGTGACTGTGATATATTGTAAACCTTTAGTGAGGAATTTAAAGGATCCAAACACCATACAGACTACAGCAGACTTTATTAAAACAATCCCATACCATTGCATGCAGCACAGCTATTAGAAGCCAAAAGCATCTTGATCAGTAACAGCGAGCGACACAATAACAGATTAACAACAAGGTGTGATGATGTCACACCCACAGTTATATCCCCTGGCAAATGTGAGGATCAACAATCTACAAACCACAGTGACAAGATACGTTGAAATTGTAGACAACAGGCAGGAGACTTGTCCTGTTTTAATCACATTTGTTCATTATGAGAATCTACCTGATATCTTGAGGCTTAAACTTAATGCAGAGATATGAAGGATCCTATATTCAACTTATTTTTCACATCAATTAAACTTACAGTTTACTTTCTTTTAAGTCTACTTATTTGATCTTTTATTTCTGTCTCAACACAGAAATTACATAATATCGCGATTGTTTAAATCTCTACAAATTATTTTCATGTGTAATTCTAATGATTGTAGAATACACTCCAGTAAAGGAAACAACAGTCCCTTATGCCCAAAAAGCAGCATAATTTCATTCTCATTTCCACTGACTTACAGTGGAAGAACGGTGTCTTAGGCTGATTTTGGAAATAATGGCTCACTGCGCATAAGACTTACAACATGGATTAATAATCTGAAATTAATATTATTAAGTTGATTATTAAACAAGTGATTTTGCTAATAGGGCCATAAATAAATAATGCATAAATAAAGGGATTTAACCTGAAAACCTAGGAGCAATATTAGAAGTTTCTAACCTCCACATGCTCTATGAAGCCCCCCTATACAATACATATATCAATCTGTTAATATGATAAATGTATCTTTCTCCACTTTTACAACCCATTTATTTGTAACCCTGCGCAAGAAAATGTAAACTTAATGAAAAGCTATTTCTGTTTGAGCACCCACGAAGGTACAGACACACACACACACACACACACACACACACACACACACATTGTAGCCATTTGCTGCAGAACTCCAAATTTTCCTGTAATTTAACAATAAACCAACCCCAAACCAGATTTTACACAGAGCCCCAGAGACAGTACAGACCATAAAGACATCTGCAGATAAAAGCTAAGTCAATGGAGGAAAGTTGCACATAGAAAATTTAATATTTGGATCCTGCATCCTTCCTGTTTATACATTGGGTTTTGTAGATATGTAATAAGCTCGCAAATCAAAATATCAGCAAAATATGACACTCTGGAACTTTACAACAGCCTTTGACACAAACGCTTGACTGCTAAGTGAGCTGGGAGATGTCATTACGTTCCCTTTGTGACATTTTAATGCTACAACATGAGAGCTTTTGTCCTAACTTTGGTCCCTGTTTAGGCATCAGCATCATCACTGTCTTTTGGTCAATGATTTGGCTCTGAAGCTCAAGGTCAGCTGTGCGATGTGTGCTGCCATGCTTGTTAATGTGAGCGTGACTCTGGCTGCGATGCGCCAGATGGCAAAGCGCCAGGAACCGTGACCGGAGGAGCTGTAGGGGCACCAGGTGGATCTCTGTCTTGGTGATCATTTCAGCAACTTCTGGTTCAGCTCATTTGGAGCCCTGAGAGGGAGAATACAGCTTGAGTTATTTAAATTCATAACAGCCAGCTGATTCTTATGTAATCATACCACAACTTTAAAGTAACTGTCCTTAGATTTTCCCATGTATAGCATCACATATTGTACAAACCTAACTAATATGTAATATGTATCTAATATATACAAATTCGTAAAGGACATTTGAAAAAAGTACTTCTACATGTTGGATGTTGTTACCCAAGCCTGAAACAGACCAGTCCCAGGATGACCTCAGCACGATCTCAAACCTCTTGTCTGTAAGTACTAGCTCTCTCAAATTCTTTGTAGGAGCCACTTGCTGCAAAACAAGGACATAGATTATATTGTTCTATAACTCATGCACGAAAACACAATATTTATGCAAGGCCCATCATAGATAGTAACACATGTATACAAGCTCATAATGTCCACCCATTTAATTAGTCAGCATCAAAAATAGAGAATTTATTTGGGTACAAAACCAGAGGTCTTCAGTTCCACTGCTTTTTATTCCATTCACTTTTCAAAATATTGCTTTTACACTGATTTCTGAAAATATTAGCAGGGACAGGTGCTATTTTAAGGCTGTGAGTACTACATTGAAGTTACCCACTGGATGATAGCAGTACTGTAACATTACATGAGCAGTGCTTTCAACCATGCAGATCAGAGGACTGAGTCTTACCTTCCGAACCAAACCCTGACTATGGGCTAAATGTTACCATCTGTGACCATTAATAACCAAAACGACGATTAAAAGAGCATGTTGATGGAGGTACACACATCTTGGTAAGGCTTTGTCTAGGGCAAGTTCAATGAGATTTAAAAATCAGGACTCACTAACCATGAAATTATCTGTATAGAGCATCTGCTCTCTGGAAATGTCATTTGCCCTCCTTTGGAATGCCCTTTTCAAACTGTGCTTGACCAAAACCCTACATCATAATTTGATCATGATTTGACCTCTGATCAAAGAACCCAGTGAGATATTGGCTGCCTGGTGAAACTCTAAACATGCATCACTGCATCTAATCACAATTATGGACCTTCAGCTCCACTTTTCCTGCCAATTCCTCTCTAATGAGGCCAAACATTGTTTAAATGACCAACAATTGGTTGACCACAACCTTCCGCATTCCAGCCAATAATTCACCATCACCCAGAAGTGTTTACAAGCTAATATATTGTAATGGCCTCACTGTCTGTCTTACTGCTTACTGCGATGTGATTAGGGTACACATATTATGCATGTTGTTGTCATTACAATGCGTCATTTATGATTTCTTTTTGTTCATGGGGGAATTAAACCATTGTTTGTAAAGAAATTAGGACAAGAAATTTAGATTTGCTTTGCTCACTGGGAAGAAACTCACATCATCAGTACATCACATGCTGTATTTTTGTATTTGTCTAACTGTAAGATTTGTAAGAAAATGCAAAAACCTAACTCAGAACTGTTTATCTGATTTGGAAGATGGATGTACAGTAGGGCTCTATCGCCGATTTATAGCCACAGGATCAATACTGCCTCTGCGCTTCATTTAAAATGAGTAATACAAAACAAATCATTTTGATTGACAGTGAAGACTGGAGGGAGGAAGAGGAAGATGAGGGGGAGAGACAGCTATGCAGGGGTGAAGCAGCATGGAGAAAAGGCAGTGGGAAAAGGGATGGGCATGGATAGGAGAGGAGGAGGTCTGGTCTGTATGAAGATACAGACCAGACATATATGACTGACAGGATATGCTGATGGAGAGAGAGATGAGGAAGGAGGCCACTGGAGGGGCTCTATTGGTAAGGAGGATTAGGAGGGGAGAGGGGTGGGAGGGAGGAAGGGGATGACAGTTACTATAAAGACCAGGCATATGTAATTGTCAGACGTATATATTCTTTTTTTCAGGATTGATTGATTGATTGGGTATGAACGACACACAAACAAAGCATAGAATTATAACAAAGCATAAGTAAGTCAGCATTTAGGTTAAGTTAACACTACATGGCTACCACACTGATGTTGCTAATACCATATGGTTATTCACAACTGTTAACAAATATTGTGTGGAATAATTCTTTTAGCACTACTTTACCATGACTTTTAGCACAGAATGAAACACTGTGCTACTGCACAAACAAATGCATTGCATGTAGACAAACACCACTCCAAACCACGAAGCACGAGTTAGAGAAATAAATAAATACTGTAAAGTCATGAACCAATTCTACAGAATTTTGTATATTTTCAGTGAAGGTGATTTCTTCGTGACAATGGTGGGTCATATGTGTAAGGATGAAAAAAAAATAAACCCATCTTAAAATAAGCATCAGTGTGATAACCTGTGAAATCATACATGTAAATTACCACAGACATTTTTTAAATTGATGTAATCAGATAAATGATCTTACTGAATTGAATTTCAACCTGGAATGTCATAATCTAAAAGTGTAAAAGTGTTTAATGTGGATGTTTAATACATTCACACTGTATTTATGGATGTAGAGTACGGTGGATCATTCAGCTGTTTGCCTACCTAGCGTATATGGGCCTGCAGGCCTTTGAGTCCATACATGCGGAAGACAAACCACATCTTCAGTGAGCGAAATCTTCTTCCCAGTGGAATCTGCCAGTGCTGCAGGACAGAGGAGGAGGAGGACATGACAGTGGTTATAGCTACAAAGTCTGAAAAAAAACTGATGTTGATTGATTTGGTTATTTGTAGAATAAAAACTGTAGAATCTAAATGACTAATAATTAATCTTACCCTATAATCTGTGACCAGGCCTGTTGAAAGAAAAACAGATACAATCAAATAATTTCCATTATATGTTAATAGCCACACTAATAATGTGCATTGTTAATAATCATATTCTTATTTATCTTATCAATTTATTTATAATCTTTATAACCAATCACAGCATGCCCCACTATTAGACCCTAGTAAAATATCATACCATACAGTACAAAAACACACATGAATGTAAAACAGCAGACTAATAAAGACTGCAACTTTCAGTGATGGAGCTCTGACACTTCACATTAATAGACTCAGAAATGTATCTATCATGAGGCTGTTGTATTTTGGATTGTGCTCCACTGTCCAGGTGTTGCGGTCACTGTCCCCACCTCCTGTATCTCACTGATCACAGCACTGTCAACCCACACATGAGATGGGTTGACAGTGCATGTTTCTTCTTGTAGAGCCTAATCGCTACAGAATCGAGGCCATGTTAGCTGGTGCTGCTCAACCACTAATTGGGTGAAAGATTCCAGATTGTATGAGAGAAGGCTTTTGTCAGGTGCCTCAGTGTGGTGGGAGGTAGCTGTTTGTCTTTCTCGCTCTGTCTGCTTGTGTGTCTGACAAATTATAGTGCAGATCTGAGCACATCTGCAGGCTAGGAGCATGTACACCATCACACATAGTAGTAGCAAACAGACATATATATACAGACACATACACACACTGAATAAACAAGTTTTTATTTATACATTTAAAAGTCTGTGGTTTGAATTATTAGTGTGACACACACTCACCTACACACCCACACACACACACACACACACACACACACTCCTCCAAGACTGGACAATGTGTGATACTAATTAATTAAATTAGGTCACTAATACTGTAAATCAGCTTAACTTCAGGTAGGATAGGATTATGAAATTATTAAAATGACTCACTCAAGCCAACATTTACACACATGCGCACGCACACACACACAGATAGAGATGGAGAAAGAGAGAGAGAGAGAGAAAGAGAGAGCATTTCAAGACACTGGTGCAATGCTTCTGCAGTTACTGAATTACTGTTGAGTTGGAAATGCATGCTTTAGGGCTCAAGTAAACAAGGTCACAACCATTCATTGTAATGAATGCGAAATGACTCTACCTGACTCCTGGTTTTCATGTTTCAGGTAAAGGGGTTCCATCTTGAAGGCTCCAATAATGTCTGCTCTGTTCTTCACCCTGTTGACAGGTGTTGACAAGCAGAAGAAATCTTTATACCAAAAATTACTGAACCATTTAATGCTACAAAAAAATCTATTAGAATCACAAATTTAGAAAGTGTATTTGCTTTGTGAAACATGATTTAATATAGATTTTAATATAGATTTCTCACAATATTATACATTATGTTTAGTATATACTGGTTTAGTGCCCCACATGTTTTATATTTGACAAGTATGTCATAGTATACCATATCATTAGTATGCTGTCTTAAACTAGACAGTATATATATCTACAGACATATATTAAACTGTGTCTTTGGATAAGGTATCTTAATGGTTGTAATGTGCGTGTACCGCAACTAAAACAGGAAGATATCTCAGTGGCAGTGGGTTTTATGTTGTAGTGACAGACTGAGCCAGAGGTGATGGAAAAAGGTTCTAAGAACGTCTTCCCTTCACGACATGCAGGGGTTTGAAACACCTCTGTTTCCGTCTTGTGCAGAACATGTCTCATTTTGTTTGCTGCTGACAGAAGGGGCAGATGGAAGGCGTAGTTCTATTCTTACTGTGCAAATGAGAGAGGTGTAGATGGATATCAGTTCTGTGATGGCAATGACTACCCATTGTTACTTTCACTTCATGGTAAATTGAACAAATGACAAATACAGAATATATTAGAGGCTAAAAACAACATGGATAGTTCTTTTGTTTAACATGTCTTTGTGTGACCCGCAGTATATCGTCATTCTCTGTATCCACATCAATAATGTAACTTGAATCAGAGGTGTATCAGAGAACTCACCACATTGTAGAGCAGTCAAAGTTGACTAAAAGCCATTTGTGTGGGTTTAAGTTGAACGAGTCTGCAAACTATAAAAGAAACCAGAAGTAAATAGCAATGAAGACATGCTGATGGATGTATCACCAGGATGACACGTAATAGAGATTAAATAAAAATGAATACAAAACTATCAGTATGGTATCACAGTGTAACATGAGTGGCTTTCTTTTCCCTGAAAGTTCTTGTATTTTTCATGTAACATAAACACAATTTGAAAAATTTTTTTTTGCAGAAACACACTATATTATGCCTTAATTTACCATTACTGAGACTGAGACCACCTTTTCATCAACAGCTTTATCTCAACTGAAGCAGCCACAATTTATTTGAAATGCAAAAGAGGAACATCGAGCCAACAGCTTGCAGAGTGCACTGGAAATAACCCTTTCCTGGCAGGTTTTATTCAAAGAGAGAAAAACCCCTCCTAATCTGCCCTCATCTTTTTGTTTGCTATCTTTTGTAATATCCTTTTTCTCTACCTCCACAAATGCAATAACATATCATAGAAGAGACAATGTGAGACAGACTCCTGGCTGACAGTTGCCATGCTGACTGATTCAAAGGGGGCTGGTTGCCGGCTATCCCATCACTCATATCCTAGCAACCAACCCTCCAGCAGGGCTACACTCTCATCCAAAAAGAATGGGTTCCTTCTTTATGTCCTCGTCAAAAAAATGACATGGATGTCACAATGTTTCAAAGTTATATACTGTAACCACTGTACACTATATGAATTCCACTTAATATTCCTGCATATGGCTTAAATAATTCCCCTTAAAGAAAGAACCTGAATCTTACTTTCCCAAAATATACAAGAAAAATATAAGAAAATGTAAAATTGCAAGATTATTGGAGGAAAGGCTGATAGTGTATATATATATATATATATATATATATATATATATCCATTATCTGATTTTTCCGGGTAACAGTCAATAGGAGAAAAGATGAAACAACAGTTTGTCCTTTTCCAGTCAAGTCTGTTTTCTCTATCTCCCCACCAACATTGTTTGAAGTTGTGTGTCTAATAAACAGTGATATATAAAGGTCTAACGCTGCCTCAGGAAATTACTCTGTCCTTATCTCTGCGTCTCTGCACAGCTTGGGAAGCACCAGCTCGGCAGCCTCAAAAGGCAGATTGATGCTCCTGCGTTTCTTGCCGATTGTTCAGCCTATTACTCACTCTTGCATGCTTCCTCCTTGACATTAATGTTACGCCATTTTCAAACAGTAAGTAGCTGGATATAATCAGTATGCAGTGTTTTATATATATTTATATACAGGTGGATGCTTCAAGTTTCAGACCACACTTAAACCACAGTAAACCCATCCTACACATATTGATGATAAACTGTTAAAAATCATACCATGTCATTTTTCTTGTGAGAATTCTTGGAGCAACTGAAATTTTGCCAAGAAGGTATAACATTGTCACCAAAACACAGTAACTAAATGTGTCCATGCACTATATCAAAGTGAATGCCTGCATATTTATACACACCTCAACACCATTCAACAAAGGCCTAAATTCTGGACAGATAAATGCACTCCCAGCATATGCTGCATCAATGTGCATCCACATATTTTCCCCATTACCTGGAAAAGACAAGAAACAGAGATGTTATTAACATCTGTAAAAGAACTGCCTAACTAGATATACCAACCTGGGGTAGAAAATCTATACTGCGTGAATTGTATTTAGCCAAGTATAATTGATTGATCATTAAAATGAATACTGAATATCTGGAAAACTGACTGAATGCATTTCTTACCAAGCAGTATACTTGGTTGGAGGTATTGAGTCAGGAAACTAACACCCTGACTGTGTATTATTCAAAACACCACGATCCTACTTAAATCAAAGGTGGTCACAGCTTAACACAAGTGCTTGTAGTACAGGATATATATATGTGTGTGTTGCAAAGCTACTAAAGCATTGTCATTTCTCTGTTGTAAGACAAAAAAATCAAATGTCTACTGACTCACATATGGGTCCCAGCTCAGTGATAGAATCAAAACCACATGATGGAGTGGTTCCGAGAGTCGCACAGAACTGTAACACACACACACACAAATCATAAAGACCCCAAAGTGCTTTCTATTTTCACTGTCACACTAATGATAGAATTGATTGCGCAAGAAAATGAATCACAAATTCACCGTCATTGCAGCTACTGTAACATATGGCTTTTATACAAGGACTGACATCAGTTTTTATTCAAACATAAAGCCAGCTGGTTTGGACACATACAGATGACTCAGAGCTGCTGGACCATTGCAGCTCCCTGAATATTATTCACTGATAGTGATCTGTGGGTCCAGATGAGACAGGGATTATTGTGCTTAACCAGATAGACATAGATTAGGTTCAACAGACACAATGTTATCCTTTAGCGGAGCCCTCAGGGTGTGCAAAGCAGAATCACATGCAAAAGGTATCACTGTGGCCATCAACTAAGTGGGTGGTTGTGCAACCAGTTTTAAGTGTATGTCCAATGACAGATGCATGTAAATAACAATATTTAATGTTGGAGATGTTGCTGTGTGTGTCTGTCCATGTGTTTTAGCTGCATGTGATGCCTGGAGAGATGGATGTTGATTTTTGTTTTTTCTTACATAGAAAGGGATGAGTCCAGCTGCTTTGTCCTTCTCCACCATCTCCTTAAGCACATCGCCTCTGACAGCAAAGCAGTTGTCTGTAGGAACCTTCCTCATCATCACTCCTCCAATCAGAGCTGCACGCTCCACTGAGGAATGAGCCTTAGCAGGGAAGAGATGCAACATTTATGAAAGGTGAGAAAATAAATAAGTTTTAAGATCATAAGTTTGAATTCTCTCCTGCTTTTGGTGAGAAGATAAACCCATCTTAACAGCTAATTTCATATCTATGGGTAATAAATTATTTTGTGTCTGTTAGACAAACAGTTAGGATGGGATGGTGTTCATGTCACACCTCATAAATCTAACTGCAATTAGAAAATTAGGTGTTAAGTTCAATCAAATACATTATTTGATTCATGTAGTTTTATTGTAAGTGTTACAATAAATGTTGAATGGGAGAATTCAACATGAAATAATATTCAAAGTAATCTGAGAAAGTCCTGTCAACAAGCAAAAGTGTGAGCATCCCTATTGTACTGACTGACATGATTATTATAAAAATATATATAACAATTACACAAGAATACACACACACAAGCACAGAGCACAGAGCTACTCAACATCTTGTGCCTTTTTAACCTTTTGCTAAAATTACTGCCATTATGTTAGAAAAAGTTCAAATAATACTGTGATAGTGGTAGATTCATTATGCTTTAGTTGTTTAATTTTTATACCATACTCAACCACAGATTTATTTATTTATTTTTTTTAGATTGCAGTGCAAAAGATATACATACATACTTCCAACAATAGTATTGTGTTCTTCTGTAGAAAAAGAACAAACTGGTCTCCTTGTAAAGGTCTTTGTGGCCCTCGGGCAACTCCCTAACCCAATCACAGAGTCAGCCTGGTATTAAACCTGATCAGAGCTAGCTGCTGCCTGACTGACCCCCTGTCTCCCTCAATCACTGAAAAACTATTACTGAGGCAGCCTTTAATGTTCTGAGTTCACATGGACTGTTCCTAAGTGAGACCGTTTACAGAAGTCAATATGTCTGCAGACACTTGTTTTGTGCTTTTATTGTATTTTCATTTGTCTGTTTGCACTGGCTATCCAGTAACATATTTTGTTTAATACATCTGAAAATTCATGTGGACTTTATGGTTACTTGGCAAGCAAGCAGTGTTAAAAAAGATAATTTGCTCAAATAAAATCAGGAATTTGTGTAGAATTAATGGAATCAGAGATTCCATTAAGTTTTGTGTTACTACCTGCTCAGAGGTGTATGCCACCAGTTTTGAGAAGATTTCAGCTTCCGATTTTTCGGGGTTGGAGGCCTCAACCCATCGGACTGCTTTACATCGGGCAGCGAGCAAGGACATCAGGGTCGCCTCACTGGCTGTGCCCTGTTGGACAAACAGAAGAAACTTGGTCACTGCTCTTTCAGCTAGCACCAGTGACAGCTTGTTGGCTAATATAACTGGGGCTGCTGTAGTTCAATATGAGCTTGTGAGTAACTTAATTGAGACATGTCAGTTGAAGAGTGTGTATGATTCAGAACATCCATCACCTATTCTTGTCAAAAATATATTTGGAAACTAATTCTGATGGGTGGGGGTTTATGTCACAATCAAATGGTTGTTGGTGTTTCAGCAAAGGACAGCACTTGGCAAACATCTGTTGGTTGCTGAAAAGCAATAAGTATTTAAATAGTATGGCAGACAATGATTTCTATTGTGGGACTGGCAAACAAATTATTAATCATCACCAGGATTGTTTGTGGACTCCCAGCTACTATAAACAGAGTATGGTGTTAACATGCACCCACTCACAGACTTTTTAAAGTAAAGTAAAGTAAGTGATGACAGTTGGAATGTTAACATGCATTTAAATATACCCAAAGTTAATTGATTGTGTGAGCATCCCTATTGTACTGACTGACATGGTAGGAAAAAATTACACAAGAATACACACACACAAGCACAGAGCTACTCAACATCTTGTGCCTTTGAATATTCCCTTTGATTTGAACGCTGTGACACCTCCACATTGTCTTTAGAGAAGAAAATGACTTCACGTAGACACAGTGTGATGAGTCATCACCCAGCCAGCCTGATACAGACAAAATTGTTTGAGGCTACATAATTAAGTGAAGCGTGACTTCTGAAGTATCACGGGGCATTACCACAGGAAAGACAGTGAAATGCTCAAATCATTCAATCAATAAGCACAAATCGCTCATAAAACACGCAGGCTAATACAGGGTGTGTCATTTGTGTCAAAACAAATTAGAGTCAGAGTAAAATTAAGCCCAACCTTTAAGAGCTTAGAGATCCACAGAATGGATTGATCAAGCAACCAGTCCATCAAAATACTGTGATTATATGGGCACTAGCTCTGAGGAATTGAATGTGTTTTAACAGGACAACAAAAGCAAACCTCAAGCTTCCAAATGTACACAAGTGCACTTCCTGTCCTTTCCCTTAGACAGTGGCCTCTGAGCTTTTCATCCATCCTCCTACCCACTAATAATTGTGAAATCCAGACTTTTTCTTTTTAAATGTAACTGAGCTGGCATTTATCGTAATATCCATTTCCCAGCTGTTAAGAAAAACAGCGCAATTCCAAAGGATAGGACGCAATGTCCCGCTGCTAAAGATGATGTATGCATTAAAAGAAAAACTGCAAGCTTGCGTCTTCACCAACTTTATGCAGAAGAAATTGTAGAATGGTGACACACTATTATCTTTTGGATGATGCTTTAGCCAATTAGACCTTGTAATCTTTTGTTGTTTATAATTTATTTTAATCATAGGCAAAGTGTCTTCTTCTGCCACCAAAGTCTAATGACTCACACAGGGGTAAAAAGGGAAATCTAAGGTCACCAGAAGGTCCTTCTGAAACCATCCCATTTCCCCTTTGTGTTGGTATAAGGATTATAATAATAGGCTGGCAATGTGCTGTCACAACACTCATTAGCCCTGCTGCAGCGAGAAGAGCCCCATTCGTTGCCATAGTGAGCTGGTAAGCTGCACTTAAAAAGGAGAGTGGCAAGACAGAAACAAAAACACGATGAACCAGATGAGCACACGCACATAAACACACCCTCACACTCAGGCGGTCACAATAGAGGAGGCATGAAATGATCTGTCATCAGAGTGCACTCTCATGCTCCACTACTCAACATCCCCTGCAAACAACGCACACACATATATAGCTTGCAACCTCTGCTGCTTGTGTTGCAGTCAATGGAACGCTAAACTAATGTCACACAAAACAATCACAGCACCATCATCGTCATCTCTGTCTGCCTGTGGATGACATATTAAAAGGCAATTTCCTGCCAATTTTCAGCTGGTGTGAAGGAGGGAGAGACACAGACTACAAGTCAATAGAACACAAATTGTTGATGAATGTGTGTTCAGGGGCACTGAGTTGTGAGTGGATATGAACACTGTTGTTTTTCTGCAAGGCAGACATGTAAATATATTTGAGAAAGTATAAAGAGGTCCAAATACTAATAGAAATGTTATAAGGCATGGTTGCAATGAGACTGAAAATGAGTTTTTAAATAGATACATACAAAGGACACTTACTTGGATGACACCTCCTCCATGACCATGAGTCCCGGCTATAAAGCACTCAGGCAGTTGCAGCATCTTCCCAAACCAATCTAACATCACTGTCTCCAGCTCTGTGCAGGCTGGGCTGGCAGCCTGTAAACACACAAGCAAAATAGAGACAATAATCTCAGAATGTTCTATGTTAGCATATATTGTAGATATGAACTGGAAATACAGACAGTCCTGAAATACAGAGTCAGACACAGAGACAGAGCAAAGTGTTCCAGTTACCCAGGAGAATCCAATACATCCAATGGCTCCACACAACATGTCAGCCAACATGGCAGGGTATGAGGAAGCAGCTGGATAGTAGGCATAGAAGTACGGGCTGTGCCAGTGGGTGACCTGGACACAAAGAAAACATGCAAACATGTTTTTAATTTGAAAATAAGATGGACTTTTGTACTTCATTGTGAGCAAGTGGTTACCAAAATTATTGTTTAAAATATTACAGTTTTGTGACTGTGACTTTTTTTCTTTTTAAAAATAATTATTACAAATTTTAGGCTAATTAGCTAGCATAAACTCCTCAGCAGCTTCCCTGGCACAACAGGTTACCGGAGGTAACCGTGGAACACTCCCTAGATGGTTTGCGGTGGTGTTTTCATTGACTGTCATTTCTTTTGCCACAAAAATTAGTGCATGAAATAAACTGCTAACAATTCTTGTTGCGATGGAAACCTGCATAAATAATACAAGTGCTTAAATTTCCACTGCACAGTTTTTCCAGTGACAGTGTTGTTGACATGTTGCAGGTCAAAGAGGAATGACACTGTGATTATAAAAGAGATCTATGCAAACCTGAGATGGGATAGAATAAATTGATGAGAATGACCCCTTGCTGACTAGCATTACTGAAAATATTGAAAATGTTTTTCTTTATTAGTGAAGTGTTTTGTTTTGTTTTTAAATCAAAGTAAGGCAGCTGTTGTGCTTGACTGCATCTTGGCCCAAATTGCTGTTAAAAGATTACTCAGTAAGTTCCATCAATATTGTTTCCCAAAATGACCTTAATAAAGATTAATTTGTCAGAGGAATACAAGAGAATTTGTGCATCTACAACAGTGTGTACATCAACAAATGACAAAAAGTGTCAGCTCACCCCTGGCATTATGACCCTCTCTACATCTCTTATAATGTCATCATAATTCTCAGGTTCCAGTGGGGCCTCAGTGGGGATCAAGGAACGAAGATACCCTGGTTCCACATCTGGGTAGACGGGTCGCTGTTCTATGTTCTCCAGGTAGTCAGCCACATAGTCCACCATCTCCCTTCCTCTGCGCCGAAACTCTGCTGCATCCATGATATAGCTGGGACACAACACAGAAACACATTGTTCCTTTAATGATTGTCGTTTATATTTCAACCATTTGGACGTGACATCTTTCATGCTAAAATAGAGCGCAACTTCAGAGTCAAACGGGATTAACTCATAGTTTTTTTCTCATGTTTAACCTTTAACCTCACCACCAGGAATAAGTTGATTATTGCAGAGGCAACCAGGTTTATGATGTCAAGAGAGGTCTAAGGTGTTTGATAATGTTTTAAGATGTGTTAATTATTTACATAGTATATTAAATGACTTCACCCTGGATGAACTAATGTAACAGAAATGAAAACACTTACACAATTAAAATATATGTATGAACTCTCAGCCCTCTTACCCACACATTAAGTCAGTCATAGTTTAGTTTCCTTTCATTTCATGGATTGATGTGAAAATAAAAGCTTGGAAACAAAGAGCATTTCCATGTCTAAAACAAGTTTATAGTCCATTTGTTTGTTATAAACCCATTTTCTAATAACACAGTGTTCCAAAGGGCAGTTTCATAAACCTGTCAAAAAACAGAGCTCCATTAAGATTTGTTTGATTTTAACAGCAAACCATATTAATGACACACATTAAAGAACACTCTGTTTCAGTTCTGACTGTAGCAAATTACTCTCATACTGCCTATGCAAACGGCACAACAACATATGAACATTGCCCCTTGCTCTCACACTACTGCCCTATCATTCAACAAGTGTTTCACCCTGCATGTTTCTCTCCCCTCTTGAGAAGCAGAGCCCTTATCCTTCTCCTGATCGCAAATAGGATTAGACATGTTGTATGGGAGTGTGTGTGTGTGTCTATATTTGTGTGAGTGTGTGCGTCTGTATACTTACATTTTCGTGAGAGTGAGAGCTTCAGCTATTTTGATGGTGGATCCTCTCCTCTTCTTTAGCGTCCACAAACAGAGGGGCAGACAGCCAGGCACGTGGTGAGTGTGTTTGTGTGTGCGTAAGCAGGACAAGAGACATTTGCTCCTTTTATCTTGCCAATAACCACCCCCACCCCACCAGACCCCACTAGGCCAGCCAATGGGAGCGGGGCTCACTGAGGAAAGACGGATTCATAAGTTTATAGAGCTGTACCTTCAGTTCACACCCTCTCACATCTATGAACACATAGAAATGCTTATGCTAAGTGCACATTGATATATCTGTGTTTACACAGATAGACATAAATAACATTAAAATAATGTGGCTACACCAAGAAAAAATACTAAAATGAAAATACATGATCAATAGCTTAAATGTATTACATATAATATTGCACCACTGACTCTTTGAGTCTGGATAAAAATTATAATCCTAATTCTTAATTCATGTCATAAATCACATTAACCCTTTCACACATCTGCTTAGAAACAGCTGTACCATTAAACAAAGGTGATGTTACTTTGAAAGTGACATTGAGGTAAAATGTTTAATTTTTGTTCCTGTAATCTCAGTCCAGTTTAGGATTACAAAACTGATGTATGGGGAACAAGAGAAAAGATATGGACTACTCAAAAAAAAAGACAAAAAGGTGTTTACCTTTGTCTCACCTCATGTGGTCTAGTGTTTGTGAGTGTGTGTGTTTTTAATGTCTTTCTGTTCCTTATATTTTAGTTTGTTTTCTTTCTTTCATTGTGTCATCTTTAATAACTTTACTATTGTGAAGCACGCTGTGACTTTGCTCTGTAAAAGGTGTTGCATAAAGCAGGGGCCCTAACACGGACTGATCTGCCTCTCTGCAGAATCAAGTCAAGTTGATCAGATCAAAAACAGTAGATAACTTTACAGTCCCTGCAGTCCCAGCTTTTCAAATGGTTCTTTATCATTGCATCAAAGACTTCACTATGCTAGAAAATGGCGTATGGCGCAACTGCCATCCCAAATGATAATTCTTTTTTAAATCACCTTAATTTGGTTAACAGCCTGAGGTCTGGATTGGACCAAATGGCAAAGCAGTTTGTCAAAAGGTATAACTAAAGAGCTGAATTTTCAGTGACTTGGTATAAGATGTAGGTTAGCTGCTTTCTGTATATCTCATAGAAATTCATTAATACATATTGTCACACATAATTACGGTAGAAAGAGACGCATAATACTATCACTTACAAAATTAGAGAAATCAAGAGCTATAGCAAGCTAGGGAATCAAAAGTAAAAAATTAACTAAAACCAACTGAATAAAAATAACAGAACAAACTGCCAACCAGAAAATAACAGACAAAACAGACATTTGTTATCCAGTAACCTTGGTGTTAATGAGATACAGGCAGAATGGATGCTAACTGTTCAGGGTGTTAAGATGACAAAGAATCTAAAGACAATCTCAGGGACACCCACCTACAGATAGAAACACTCAAAATATTTGTATAATAATATAAAACAATAAAAATGTCCGGCAATCAGGCCAATATCTCTTGTGGAGCAAGACTGTAAAGAATGAAGAATGAAATGCAATCCACAAACAAAAATTCTTGAAATTTTAGTGAACACCTCTCTGTCACAGCATCAAACATTATAACAAAGGATGTATTTATTGCAGGGCCACAGCAGTGGATTTCATTGCATTGTTGTTATTTTCTCCTCAAACATACTGTAAAACGATGGTATGGCAAACTAACCTTGCTTTGTGATTACTGTTTAAAAGGTTCTGTAAAAGCTACTGTGGCAGCAGACTGCAAAGCTTCAGACATGTTAATCTTTTTCTTTGCCCACAACAAAACTTTAAGCCTTGAAACCTCACTGTTTTTGCATGACTGATAATCCAAAGGGTGTGACACACAGATGGTGTCAAAGGGTCAGTGCCATTTTTGGTCCTTTTTTTTTTTTTTTAAAAAAAGGCATTGAACTTGTTGTGAAATTGTGCCACCTAGTGGAAAAACTAAGTGTTAAAATTTCAGTAGAATTTAATGTATGGTACTGAAATATTTGACCCAGGATAGAACATAGAATTTAGAATTTTTGTTTTTTTCAGATCCTGGACACACAGCTGTTCATATAGCAGTTGTGACAAGCAACACATTTTTAGTAAATGTTGGTATTACACTCTGCAAATCTGTTAATTTGATTACAGTACAATACAATACAGAGGCAGTGTTCTTTGTTAGCAAATGAGTCAAATGATTTTTCACACAATAAAGACAAATACAGACTATGGTTTTATATCAATGTATTAATGTTTTATTCTAATTACAATAAACAGAATATATCAGTCCCTTATTTGTACAAAAATACCTGAAAAGGTTACAATTAAGATTTATAAGCCATTCAACTATTTACAGATTGAAGCAAAGCACATTATGAATACAGGAGCTCTCTCTTACAAAAAAGAGATAAGTTACTGTTTTCTTTTTTGCATTCCCTGAAATACATAATAGTTTATATTTTTATATATAGATATATTTTTACTTTACTCATTTGTACAGCCATGGTATCTTGCATTGTGACAATGTTATGAAGGTGAACAAGAACCAAGATGATAATTGATCAATCCATCTTTGCAGGGGTGGGGCCAATTCACTATCAATTCAAAAAGTAAACTGAAACTGCATCTGAAAAATTCATTCATCATTCATTCTCAATCACCTTTCACCACAATCTTTTAGAGTGCCGTTTTCTGTTGAGGAATTGCATTAATTGAATACTTGTAAAACGTGCGAGGTTTTTGAGTGTGAATGGTTCCCTCTGAAGGGTGGCTTTGTCATGTCATTCGGCCCAAATGTTAGGTCTGGTTTATGAAGAGAAAGAGGAGTCATCAGAGGCACCATCTGTGTTTACAAGTTACCTGGCTACCGAAACTGACACTGTGCTGTCAGTTATTTTATTTACAAGTTCTGAGTGTGTACTTGATCATCTCCGTAAGACACAGCGTAATATAATAAAATGAATCAAATTAGATTATAATTTCTTCTCAGTTCTAGAACTGATAGGATGAAAATTGAGGGTGTTTTATGAATTGTTCAGCTGTTGTTCAGCCCAGGTGTGATAACTGAGGCTGAATAGGTAACATTGTCAGGTGGGGCTTTAGATCAGCTCAGGTAGCCAGGCAAGTATTTTAGGCTTTTTTAATGAACATCTTAAACAATAATATTAAAAACACTGTTAAACTAAATGTACTCTTTAAATAGTACTGGACCTACTCAATTGCAAGGATATTTTCAAGTAATCATAACTAGCAGATGGGTGGTGCACATAATAGAGAAAAGTTGACAACTCCCGGCTTAATCAAACTAAAATATTCATGAGTCATCATCATCCTGTACATAAAAGTCCTAGAGATCTGATGGACCAGTAGTTTTTAATATGCTCCAAGTCAACCCTGAGCAACCCAGTTACATTCATCTCTGTTAAGTGTAAAAATGTGGATATTCAAATCCCCTGATTTATTTGTCCATGTGTTCACTAACTGAATTTACTTTCCGCCTTTTCTGTACTAACTCCAGCTTGCAATGCTACCTGACTTGTCTTTTGCATTAACATCTGCTACCATTCATATCAGTCAGAAATAAAAATGTGATATAGGGAATTTGAGGATGAGAGCAAAGTGGGTAGACTGAATCTGAATATCAGGGGACTTAGATTAGTACTTAGAAATCACTAACATCAACATTTCAGTGAGGTCCTAGTAGCTTAAGATGACTTTCAGCAACTACAAAAGAATTTATGTATTGTTATAATCCACATTCCCCCAAATACCAACATATCAGATACCCCTACACAATAAACTCAAAATCCATGTTCATGCAAATGATAAATCTACCTACTGATTTAAGTTTTTCTTTCTCAGATCAATACTGTAACCCATCTAACAATGTTGCTCTGGTATGGTTTGGTAATGGTATGCTTAGTTCCCTGTTCATTGCAGTTTAAAGGGTATAAATTAACACAGAGGAATTTGTGTCAGTGTCTTATTATTATAAGTGTGGGAAGGATTATTGTTATGCATTTCTTCAATTATATCTACTCTAAGCATTTTCATTGAAAAGTTTTAACTTGAATGCAATGGTTTTTTTCTACAACTAAATTTCTACAATTTTTTCTTCAAAGAAAGGCATTTAAACAGTGAATTATGAGGACATTGAGACATACTTGACCCAGTTTCCCAAAACGTTTTACTTGAATTCATATCTATTTTTTCTAGTTTAGGTCACCACAAGACAGTGATGAGAAGAAAACTTGAAGGTTTTTAACATAAAAGTGTTGGAATTCTAATGAGATATTTTTATAGATCGGGGAGGAAAAAAGAACAATAATTAAAAAGGGTATGAAAATCTTAGTGACTAATGCTTTGGGAAACTCTGTTTTTTGTTTGTTTGTTTTCTATCTCACAACATTCCACCTGTCATCTATTGGAATGACCATGTTAACACTATGGATGCCAGTGTGCTTTAAAACATCACTTCATGACAAGTGTTGATGATGACAAAAATTATTTTTGAATAATCAAAACTAAAAGGAAAAAAACTCAATAGATGCTATGTCATTACAGTAATAATAATAATAGTAATAATAATTATTATAATTATAAATCACATTGGTCAATCATTTCATGGTAATGACAAAAGAAAACAATACAGAACAGCGCTGAGAAAAAGAAATCTAAAATTTTCAAGTAATCAGTCACATCCAGATAAATAAATACATTTTGCTGCAACAATACTTTAAAAAATGATTGAGTCATTGCATCTTAGATAAATAATGGTGACCATGCAGAGTGTCAATATAGTGCGGCTATTCTGCATTGTTCCATATACCTTAAAACAACCTGCAGGTACATAAAAGATGGCTGTTGATGGTGGTAAATACAAATAGATTTCTAGTAATAATCTGCTGGCTGGTGGCCTACACAGAGCTACCAGCGGCAAAAAATTTTTTTTTCAAGTGAGTGTTTTGGGTGGAGACACAAAAAAAGCATTTGTGGTACTGAGAGTGACTTGTGTGAATGACAAACCAGGCTTAGTTTGAATATTAGCAGAAATCCAATCAAGAATTTCAAGCATATGTCAATATGTCTGGAGAATTTGAGATGACTGGGTTTTACCATTTATGTGTTCTCCATTTAGTTCCATTCTGCCAGACATGATCAATCAGCGTCACAAAAAAAGTAGCCCTATCTATAAGAAATTGGATCCAGGTTAGCTAGAGACACCCTGTTGAAATCTTCTTTTCATTGTAGTTAATTACAGGAGCTCCACTTGGCTAAAACACAACTGAAATTGATTTAAATATCTTTGCAGGATTGACTGACCTTGGCTTGCAGAAGAAAACCGATTGACTTTTGCTTAAATTGCACTGTCTGGGACAAAAGGTGGGCATATCCAGTGTTGTCAAACTAACTTGGTAAGTTGTATGCCCTCTGTTCTCAGTCATTCAAAAACCCTACACGTACTGGGGGCAAATCTGTTAAATCAAACGAAGGGACATGGGTTAAAACAAAATGGGCCCTGTGGGATTTTTGCAGTCTGAAGTCTGAGCACTAAAATTTCCAGTTTTATGTTGCTTCTACAAAGCTGAGTATGGGCAGAGAGAGGAGATGAGAGGCAGCTATCATTTGTTTTCAATGTTTTCATATGTGACATAATTCTCTCCTTACGCATTATTTTCCACACCGTAGCAGCCGCTAACCAGTCTGTCTGAATTCATAGATAGGTGGTGTGCAGTAGGCAGTAGGTGTATGTGTATGTGATACTGTTTGTTCACAGGCAGAAAAAGGCTGCAGTATGCGGAATGTAATGCACAGAGTCTACTATCAGTGTGGAGTCAAGAGCACACTAAAACATGTTCCAAGCCACAATTATGTTTGACACCATCTCGCTGACTTCCAGCAGGCAGAAGGTGGTTGCTGGAAGATATGTTGAAAAGAGGGTCAAGACCCAGGACAGATGTTGCCCACAGGATCCACTGTATCTCCAGGCTGAAGTAGTTTTTGTTTGGCAAAGAGTAATACAGATTGTGTTTCTTTTGATTTGCTTACAGTTATGTGGCTAAAAGATGCTAGTGGTTATCCTTCCCTGTGCTGAGGCGAGGAGAATCAGACAAAACAAACAAAAAAAAAAAAAACAAACAAACAAAAAAAAAAACTGATGCTCTCCATTGTCCCACTTTCTCTTATGCGACAGGTAACTTTATGTCTGCATTTGCCTGCAGTGAAAAAAAAAAAATGATGAAACTCCCGCATGTGGCTGCATTTGCAAAACTGTCTACCTGGTTACAATTCTTCTAGCTTTGTTACTTGTAATTTTACCCTGAATGACACCATGATTTGATTCATGCTTTTTTGTTTTTCTGGAAATTGCCTGGAAAATACTTTCAGGGACTGCCTGCAGCGTGCAACAGAATAACAAGTACAGAATGACCCTATTATAGCTTAGGTAAATAATGAAGATTTGCAAATATCCAGAATGCAAAAAAAAAAGGACTTTAAACAAAATTCTTATAGAGAATATTGATAACAATACTTAACTGCAATGAATGTATCAATAAGAAAAACCCTGTGTTGTCGGAGATGAGCGAATTAATTTGTGGACAACGCAGACTTTGTACTGTCCACTATAAAAAAAAAAACAAAACCAAAAAACCCCCAAAAAACTCTGTTCCAATAGTTTCAGATTTTTTCCTCAGCCTTTTTCTCCAGGGCAGTTCAACATCAACACTCTTTCTGGTGCCTCCAAATCTCATCCATGTTGAATTTTGACATGTCCTTGGTGCATGCCTATGACACTAGAGGGCGGTGGCACCATCTCACAGTAAAGTAATGCAAAAGCGGAGAGGTCATGCACTGTCAAAGGCCACTCCCAGTTTGATGAGTGCAAAACAATCACCTCTCCATCTATGATATATTCTTTGAGGACGTGATGAAAAGTTTCAACGAGACTGCTGTTTGTTCTCAGGGAGCAGAGTGGTCCAAACGATAGCTCGAGTTGTCTTGCTTGATTGTCCTGTTGAAGGGAATACAGTCTAAACTGTGAGATTAAACCTTGAAGGATTTTGGGTACAAGCTTATCAATGACTGTGGATAGCAAGATTGTGGAAGATTTTACGACACAAATGGCAGTGTTCATTTCCTTTATGTTCTCTGTTCTCGACTGAGGAACCTTGTGAGCAAGTTGTGCATCCGACTCCTCAAACATCCATGCAAACTAAAAGAGATCCAACAAGTCAGCAGTCTGTGGCGGACTTAGGACAATATAAAACAACGACAATGAAACATCAGTCAATTCACCAGCTTCTTATAAAGATAAAAACAAAAGAACCACCCGACAGAAAGATTCTTTTTGTTTTGTTTGTTTTAGGCAGAGTCAGGTCAAGTGATAGAGGGGGTCATGGGGTCAGATGATCCGAAGATGTCATAAGGCCACGACGGTGCACGGGTGTTTGAGTTTACAAGGCAGCACTCCTCTGTTGAGCTGGTAGAACTCCACCAGCTGAATCAGGTCGGTGAATTTGGTGGCGCCGTCGTCAAGGCTGAAGAAGACTTGGCCGTCCTCTTCACACTGGCGGCATGAAAGGGTCCGGGTGAGAGTGAGCAGGGACACACCACATGGCAAGAGAAAAGAAAGGACACTGTGAAACAGAGACTCTCCTCTAAAGGACTATAACAATAGTGTGTCATGTTTGGGCTATTTAGCAACAAATTACATATATATTTTTCATTCTGGCTGGTTATTTTGCTATTTTTTTATTTGAATTCAGTATCCTTATAATGGTTTGCTTTGTGGGATTGACATAACTCTCAAAAACAATGGTTTTCTGCAGATGACAAAACAAAAGTGGAAAATTTTAGGCAATGATGTGAAGTTAATGGATTTACAGATGCAACAATATGACCTGTGGGGGAGTACAGCAGCCATTTGCCATGAAACCTTTTTGATTAACACAACTGTCAATGTCAAGGTTGCTTTTATTGTTCACCAAAAAAGAAAAACTGTCTAAGATAAGAAGAATTGCCACACAGAAAAGAATCATTTCACAAAAGTGACACAAAAGTATTTGTAAAAATTATTAAACATAACAAAATTCATACCGGAAGTATCTGGAAATGTTTGATTTTCTGGTGATGGCACAATGTGAGCACAAATGCCTTGGGGTTACTCTGACTGACTCTGAGCAGAAACAACCTATGCAACAAGAGAAAGGGGGACATTGTGAGCAAAATATTCAGTTGGCTTATTCAGTGAAAAGGGAAACCGCATATATAAATTTGCTCCAGCTCACTTACCCATCTACTTGTCCCTGCTGGTGGATAATGCGATGGGATTCTTCTCTAGATATCCTGCCGTGGAACCACAGCTGAGCTATGTGGATAACTGCAGAGAGAGAGAGAGAGAGAGAGAGAGGGAGAGAGAGAGAGAGAGAGAGAGAGAGAACATTTTAAAAATCTGTTATATTATTCAAACTGAAAAAAAGTTAACAATCAACTACTCTGTTGATCATTAAGTCTTGGTATTTACCTGAGCTTAGTGATGAGTGGTGTAGTGGACTGTGGGAGCCTAGTATGTTCATTCGTTGACTCCTCTTCTGAGAGAGATGCCACACAGAGACAACACAACAGGGATTATTTCACGCTCTGGTATAGTACATGACAGTTAAAAGTGGATATTTCTTTACAGTGTTTCTCAATACAAAGCGGTGAAGCTTCACTTTTCTTTCTCAGCAAAGAAAAATCTCAGGTTAAATGGAGATAGTGCTTTGGGAACGAGCAGGTCAGGTGCTGTTTATGTACTGTATAAATATTTTCTAAATTTAAGAGAGACCAAAGTTGATCTGTGGTTCATCAACATTTGGTAACCTTCAAAACGATCTGCATACTGCATTAATGATACTGAGTTAAACACTGTGGATGAGTTTAACATGGTCCAAATTCATTGGAATAAATCTACCACTTCTGACATCTGCCCCACAGTCCTATCAGCTTTATGAATAGACAAACAACTTTTGTCAGATCAAAAGAACTGAAAAATCAACACTTACAGAGGGAAATTTGCTCTGTATGAATATCTGAGCAAAGTAAACAGAGCCATCTGTAGAGAATTTTTTGAAATCTGCTCCTGGCATTGTTGACAGAGATAACATGAAAACTGAGTTTGTGTCTCACCCTCCACGCGTGTCCCTCCTCCATGGCAGCACTCTGAGCTTCCACAGGGTTGTCAATCACCCTGCCTATCCTCCCTGAGAAATCCATTGCCACAAGGGAGTTCTCTGATACACTCCGCTAGGGGGTGACAGAGATACATGACAGTCAAAATGTGGGCTGCAACACAAGTGCCAAGGTGCAGTTATGCACAAATGTAGACAAAAGCAGTGCAATAAAGAGTGGGGTGGCATAGCTAAATCTAGAGAATGCCATTTTCCTAAACTAGTTTGTTAGCAGCTCTTCACAGAGTTAACAGACTTCAAAGAAATGTTGTTATGCTTAAATAGGCCAATTTTAAGGTGCTTTAACTGGATTTTAGATAAAGCAGGAAACTTACCACAGGTGCTGAGAAGTGTGAAATTAAGGTTTTTCTTTGTTGAGGAATCTTGTAATTCTGGTACAATACAATCCCGTACTGCAAGAGAAAGAAATACACTGGTCAAATGACACTGTCTAAATCCCTAATACATGTATTGTAAACAGTTACATGCTTGCTGGCAGTCTATAAGATGGGGTCAGAATTTTTTTTTACTCAACTTCCAAACCCAGTTTAGAAAAATCTTAATTCCTGCCCAGAAACTATGTACTGTCTGACCAAAGTTACTGTAGCTGCGCCATGGTGTATATGCTGTGGTGTGATCTGAGTTTACCTTAAAGAGTCGGAAGGCAGTCATCCAACAGGTCCTGCCCTGTTCATCCTCAGCACACAGCATCCTCAACTCCTTCAGCTCTCCTCGACATTTATTGGGCTGCGAATGAACATTTTTCAGAATCAGAACTGAAACAATAAATAACACATTACATGGTGTTGCATTATTTTCACCACCTTCATTAGCACCATCGTCACTGATAGCTTTAACTAATTAATAAGGATAATGAAGTAAACACACACAAACTGGTCAACACTATTTTAAAAATACAGCGGTAAATCAGCAATAAAACAGAGCTCACTCATATATATTTATCATCATATATTTAGTACAAATGCATGCTGATGCCCGTCTCGTGAGACAAGGAGCTGCACAGGATGTCAATCATTACTCAGCTCATAATATCGCATCAGAAATCAGCTTGGTCTCATCTCTTTGATCTGAGACTCACCTTGATACAGAACCCGTAGTCTGTGGGCGCACCATGCTGCTTTTTGCCTGTGATGACAGTGAAGATGTTGCTGTCTTCTAGGTCTGCTAGTAACTGTAGATGTCTGGGCTCCTGGAGACAGAAATAATTAATAAGTCAGAACATCACAGAGAGACACAGCCTGGAGGTACGCTGAAAGACAGAGACATATGTGGAGAAACCACCATCGATAACAAGCTGTTTCTTTGAAGGTAATTATGTTCTACTATGTTATTACTATAAAATTTTTACATAGTATGGATATGAATTCTTCAATGATAAAATAAAGACTGTAATTACAAAGCAAAAAAATAATTACATGTTTAAAAAAATACAATTAAATATATCAATCACTTGAAGAGGAAAAGATTGCCTTGCTGTTACCTTTGAGGTTCCTTTTGTAGAACAGTAGAGTCCTGAGCGCCGCAGGAACATGTAAACTTTCTTCCACGACTTCCTCCCCACCTCCTTCACATAAAGATACCCCTGGATCTCTGGACAGCTACTGGTCGCTAGGAAGTTCTGAAAGAGGGAGACAAAAAGACACGAAGCAGGGGATCAACACACAGCATTTTGGATTTGTTCACTCTATAATATTCTCTGTCAAGGACTCTCTGCCTCAGGAGGAGGGCAAGGCTGGATCACATCTGAAGCCCATGAGCTCTCTGTCACTGGCAATTGCTTTTTTGTCAAAGAACAGAGTGCCATCCCGGCTTCTTGCAGTGCAATCTGACAGCTGTGCAATCTGACAGCTGATGATTGAGATGGGTGGCAGCTTGGATTCTTACACACCATGGTAGCGACCACAATAGAGCCAGACATTGTTCTACTTGCTGAAAAATCATAGGGTGGAGAGCACTGAAGAGGGCTGACAGGATCCTGACACTATCATGTGAATATACATAGGCATGCATAAGTATGCACAGTATAGACATTATTTATTCATGTTTTGTGCAGGGCCTGTAATTAACTTCTAGAGACATGTAAACACAAAAAGTCATGTTATGTAATGTACCTGCCAGAACAAATACAGTACATACACTGAATCAACGTACTGTACATTCCTATTGGGAATCCTTAAAGTCTAAATTGTCTTGTGGGTGTCTGAAGTATCTGGAATTTGCGGTTTTCAATTTCCACAAAAATATCACACCATGAAGTGGCAGGTTAAGTTATTAGAGCTGAATTGGAATCTGTGGCTTGTGGCTGGAAGGTAAACTGTTCCAGAGGACCTCTTCAATATTTAAAGCACATGTTCCCCAGTGTTTTGGAAACAGCTTACAATGGGCGTCATGCATGAGCATTTTCCGTCATTTGCGGAGCGCACACATTCACACGCAACGTTCATTCAAGCAGCTTTCAGGCAGTATACCTTTGCATTGACATATGGTTCTTACATGATGGTGAATAGTGCCAACACTTGGTTGAGCTCAGGTCATATAACATCTTTGGTTTGGACAGCACTCTAATTGAGTGCAAAGATCTTGTGTTTAGAATAAGTCAAACACTGGGGATTCCTGACACAACTCTGGCTCCCCCCACCTCCATTCATTTATTGACTCCTCTATGTGGAGCATAACGGAGCAAAACGTCTATATGATCAGCAGAGGAGTTAAAAGCTTTTGGTGAGTGGCAAGGATGAAGGGATGGATTCCACTTGTGGTTCTGTCTCTGACAGCTCCATTACATGATACAGGAGAGAGCCAGACTGCATGTAAACCCTCTATCCATTAAGACCAAAGCTCTTCAAAGTCCCATGAATCTCTTTGTCTGGTCTCCTCCTGGACTTTTTCCTCTTCGTATGTTCTGTAAAATCCCTATATGGCCTGTGAGTGGGGTCTGTGAGTCAGATGAGTGGCATGACACGTGTGTGAATTTGTACTGTGCAAACACACAGTAGGTAGGTGAAGAACTGTATGTTCTATTTCTGACTGACTAATTCCATCCATCACAAGTGTCGGACCTGCGGTGCGTGTGCCGAGACAGTCATGTGTCAACAGGGGATCAACAGTAGTTATTACTGCAGGCTCTGACGAGACACACTGTCTAAGGGTCAGAGGTGAGGTATGTCTGCTTGATTGTACAGTATGTAGCGGGTGCTGACTCTGAGGTAAACTAAGCTGTGTGCATGTCAAGAGAAGAAGAAGAGAGAGAATGAGAGGCACGGAGAAACGTGCAAGAGTGTGTATGTGTGAGTGTCTGTGTGCGCTCTCCGTGTACCTGAAGGAGCTGAGATGGTGGAATCGTACGATTGGTTTCCTGGCACCATGCAACCATGTGCTCCGGGAAAAACGTCTGGTGGAGGAAGAAGGTGGGGGGAGAGAGAGAGAGACAGACGGACAGACAGAGAACATCAGCCACTGTGACGATAATTATAGGGTAGGAATTTGTGACAGAAAAAGAATCGTCACGCAAATCTCATTACTGCAGTCAGCTGTCATAATATTTCACAAGGATACAAAACACGGAGAATTTTGACTTTTTGTCAAGGAACATGCCTATCATTTCATCTCTGAGGCAAACTGTCACAAAATAAATAATATTACACCTGTAAAGTGTTAACTTAAAAAACTCTTTTCATTTGACTGACTGCTCTAAATCGTAGAGTAACCATGGTGTAATAAAGATGTGCTTTTAGTAGTCAAAGTGAGTGCAAATGAGTGCAAAAACAAAATCCATGAGGAGCTATTGCCCCAGGTGTGTTTTTTTTTTTTTTTTTTTTTTGTACAGACTTAAGGTGCATCATATATCAACAAGAAGACATCAGGAGTGACACGGCATGTTAAGAAATGTCTGAGAAAAAGTAATTACCAGCGGGTTTCTGAAGAATTCATATTTGGCATAGTTCTTCCTGAAGAGGAATCTACTGTCGCTGTTCATGGAGGCCTGGACCTGAACCACCAGCTCATGGTCTTCTAGACAGCGCTCTGAGGTGGGACAGGAAGAGAGAGGAGCGAGAACAATGACAGAGGTTATTATCCATTATTTCAACTGTTTCATAACCATTTCATGACATAATTCTCCAATTGCCTTACAATTACGGATCATTTTAATAATGAAATTCACATAAATAAAAGATGCTCTGTCAAAAGCATGAACAGTAATAGAGTATCTGAACAAAGTAGTCTTAAATATAACATATAAATACATATATAATATAACAACATTTCTTTTAGTGTGTCACACAAGTACCATGGAAATCTGTAATGACTTGTGCATCATAATTTGAGGGAGAGATCTGTAATCACCATTTCTCGTACATCAGAAACCGAAAGTTTAGAAAAACGTGAAAATGAAACTGAAAGAAAAAGTTCACTCCATTTTAACAAATACTGTAGTGTATTTTTAAGCGCTAGTAATCTTAGACATGTGAACTTTTCTTCGTTAAGTTAATAAATAATTTCAGGCAATAATGAACTCATCTTAAGAACAAAAAGTGGTTAATGGGGCTACAGTGCTCTAAAATTACCCCAGGTGTCATTTGATCTGTTCAGGGGCCTGACGGGACCTGTAGACTGGTTTCAATGGTTTGTGCTCATCAAACCAGCTGTGACAGATAATCAGACCGAGGCCTTTCTCTTCTAATGCGAATACAAGAGGATATGATTCAGCTAAAAGTGTGTCCTTGCATAAATGTGGTCATAGTTCACAGTGATTTATATTCTCTGACTGAGATGCTAAAACCGGACATGACTCAGTCAATTCCAAAAGCCTTACAAATTCTCCCTGTAATGTCTTTAATAAAAGACATCCTTTCTTTCCCCAGTAGATTTAATTAGATTTTGGAACTTAACAAACTTTTGCAATACCAGTATGGTCTGATATCTCTTTTTGATGTGAAAATGGAGAACTTCTACACTGGCTGCACAGCTCTATCTCACATCATTATCTCATTTCATGTGTCCTGTCATTCTTCCTCTTAATCCCCTCTGTCACAATCTCTTTAACACTGTCACGACTCTTCTTTTTCTTTCCATTTCATCCTGTCGTCTGTCTGATGAGTCACTCATGTTCGTGACAGTGACTCACCCTGGCAACACTACTTCACTGTCCCTGAGCTGTTAACCTTTTCGAGCCGACAAGTAGAGGTCAGTGTCTCTTATCTCAAAGGGCCATTTCGTCCTATTCAGTAGCTTACTAAGAGTGGGCAGTGATGTACGGGAATAGGCCTCTCTATTCAAACACACTATTGTTCGAGGTCTCTCTGGAAACTGCTATTCTTGTCCACCCAGCCACATGTGCACACATTAGAGTGTCACCGCACATACATGTGCAATGCCAGACTTACGGTCTGTGCACGCATCGCCTCAAGCAGGAATCTCACAAACTACTCATCTAGGTATCCAAAAAAAAAAACTGGAAATGATTAAATACACTTATAACTAACGTCTAATATTTTTCCAGTAGGTTATTCAACATACAGAGGACTATATAAAAGTCACCACTTCATGAAGTAACAATTAACAACAACAATTAATTACGAAGACAAGCCACATTTGACTATTAGGAAGATCCAGCAATCAGTCACCTAAGAGGCAGCAAACAAACAAAATCATTGGTTAAATCACCTAAATTACTGTATGATTATCTATACTAATGCATATGATACAGAGGAATAACAAATACCACTATGAAATCAACCAAAATATTTCCCTCCTTTGGAAGGTTTTATTTATCTATTTCATGTACAATTTACAAATTCACATAGGCGCATCTACAAATACACACATACACATTGTAGTGGCAAAGCTATACCTTCAATTTTAACAATCAGCATGCTGCCTTCATTACGTCTCATTGCTGAGACTCCCTAAACATAAAATCTGATAGTAGTTATTCAAGACCTGAAAAGAATACGGTTTGCACTACAGAGTGCATGAGAACAGAAAGGGCTATAATAGAATAGGAGCTATGGGCAAAAATGATGTCATTCACAACAAGCCAACCCTAACTGTATTTGGCAGCGTGTTAGCAGCACTATTAGAGAAATGTAATCAGATCATGATGGATGGTGAAATATTAGGATTTAGAGCTTTAGGACCTGTACTTTGAATAATGCAATATGACACTAAAAAGTTTCCTCACGTGGCAGTCTATGTGAGGATGTAACTAAATTCCTGGAAAAATAAAATATATTGACACAAATTATCAGTTGAAACAACAGAAATTGTGTTTTTTCTTTTTACATATATTTTCCGCGTCTCTCGTTTCCATAGCAAGGCACACTGCTTTAAATAAAACTACACCCCTTCTCCCACATCTGTTAAACTATTACAATTGTAGGCACAGAGCACAGGCTCACTTGTCTTCCATAAGTGCTTTATAATAGCCCTCTCCTCCAAGGGGAGGTTGGGTTTTCTAACGTTTAGCTGGCCATAGCTTTCCAAACTACTGTTATGGTGCCAGAGTCTTAACACCAAAATCACCACAACCAATGCAAAGCTCTCTTTCTTAATGTGGCAACAAGTTAACAAAGCGGCATTCTTTGAGCATTGTTTTCTACTTTTAGATCATTTCTTTGTGTCATTTATTACCACATTTAGTGTCATATATATAAAAATGTAAATCTGCAAAGCAAAATTGCCATGCTCATAGGCTATACTGCTAAATATACTTTCCACTCCAGTCCTGTTTTGTCCTGTATCTATTTGCTGTATATGCTATCTCTCCTGACTACTACAGACCAGCAGAGCTAAAGTCTTAAATCTGTTATATCCGAGCTAAATGCTCTCCTGCTATGTCTCTTCGTTTCTGGAAAGGGTCAGACATCATTATCAAAACCTTTTACCTACATTGATCCAGAGGTCTGTCTGGTGCAATGAGAACTTCTATTTTCAGGAGAGTGGTGTGGGTGGTATTACCACTCCTGAACTTAGAACCTCTAACACGAAGATATTACTAAACTCTTCGTAGTTATCTCCCATCCTCTCAAGCATCATTTATAGTACTGGATCAATAACACAACAACTGAGAAGGGCGCTTGAGTCTGCATAGGTTTTGTTAAAGTGTTCATCAATTTTACTGCTTCATCTGCTAATCCGCAATTTGCAGTTATCACCTTCTCTTCCTTATCTTCTCATCTGCTGACTTCACTGCCAGGCCTTCATGTAATCCCCTTAAGTAACTTAGCTGGAAAAGTAATTACATCATATTATAATCATCTGTAACAAAACCTCTCTCTTCACAGGTAGCTCAGGACTCAGGAGTAATCCTGAATTGAACTGTACTGGATCTTTGTCCGTAACAGGATTTTGAGCTATGACTTAGATCAAAGCAATGCTTGAGCCTGCATGAGCCTGTGCAGGTTAAAAATATATCAGTGGCGGCTATCAGGCCTGCCTCTGTGCTTTCACTATCCTCTACATGGCCATAAAGCTTTTCTCTGGAAACCACCCAACATGATTAATTACTCTGTAATGCTCAAAGAAGTCCTAAAGATGTAGGCTTCAGGCGATGGAATTTATCAGTTGCTGTGTTTATTTAATTTTATAAGGAGGTTCTAGAATTGTTGATTAGGTGTATGCCCCTGGAAGGCTGTCTCCTTACAGTAGGTCTGCTGTCTACTTACATGGAATAACTTTAAAGGCTTGTGCTCAAACATACATAAACTTTCATTCATTCGTACAGCGGACATCAGCTTTCATAGTACATAAAAGAAAGGTTAGTTGTTCAACTGAAAACACTCAAATATTTAGTAGAATACTCTTTATTGCTGTTTCAACATGAAATACTATTTAGCAGCTCTAGAATGACAGATACTTAAAAGAATAAAAACAATTAGATAAAAATTAAAATAATGACTATCAAAATATAGATAATCTTTACAGTGATATTTTATCTAGCAACTTCTTTATTTCCATCTCTAATACAACTACTACATGCATTTTAGGTCTCTTTTCAATTTAATTCAGTTTTATTTATATGGCACTAGTCCCAACAGGCCTCAAACCACTTTTCATTTAGAGCAGGTCAGACTGTACTTCTTTATATTATAATGTTACAAAGAAAGACCCAATTCCACCAGTCTTATCTGGCCTCAACTCTCTCTCTTCTAAAAGCCTAGATTAGAAAATCATTGGTCCGTGCCTGTAACTCTGACCTCTATGTGATGCATTATTTATTCCATGCTTTCTCTTCACACTAGCTAGTCAATATATTTAACCTACATATTTTTCAGTGACGAGATAACTTTTGTGCCTCTTCTGCATAATACTGCACTACTACAGCAAATTTTCACATAGCCACTGTGTTGGCAATTTATTCTGGACGTATAGGCTCTGTTCATTGCATATGCTGTATAGTATGTACATGCACTCCATGTGAATACATGCCTGCTGCATTGAGAATATGCTTCAGGCTATCTACTTAAGTGTATGGGCATGTATGCATGCACATGCACATGCATGCATGCTCTGTCTTGAATACACCTGTGTAGTTCAGTGATTGTGTGCATGTCAGCCAGCCCAAGTCCATGAGTGTGTGTGTGCTGATGAGAGTGTGCAAACACCTGTTTGTGTGTGTTCATGTATAACTGTGAGACAGTGTTTCAGTTCCTGCAGGGCTCTGCTCCTTACCTAGCCTAGCGGTGGGTGGTGTTCAACAGGTGCCCAACTGCTTGTCATCTACACAATGGCTTTTATAAACCAGGGCTAGCACAGGTCTGGCTGTCACATGTCGGCTGGGATCTCACTTTGCCCATGCCATCTTCACCAGAGATCTTGAAATCTGTAGGAGAGAGACAGATAAGTGTTCAGTTACAATGAACAGAGACCATGTGAAGTGGTTTGAAAGCGGGTATTTCAATGAAGAGACTGAAAAATGACAAGAGGCATTTTAACATGTACTGTATGTGTCTTCAACATAAAGACAATGAGAACATAGATAGGACTTTCCAGTTTTCAAAATAGAGGCAGAGGTTTGATTATAGATTTTATGGTAGCCCTGAGGGAGTCTAAGTTGTGATAAAGTCGACTAACACAAACCATTTTGAAACTCAGCCTAGCCGTTAGGTGGAAATGGCAATTTCTTCAAACACTAAGATAGTATTTATCATATAGCCCATATACAGTATCACTTTGGGGCCTATAATTGCCACACAATGAAAGAACAGACATTCAAGACTATGTAGTTGTGAATTATTTAGAAGTCACAGGCAGCGTAAAAGCAACTTGGTGTAATATAATATGGAAATACCACTGTAGTGTATAACAATATTGTAGACACAAAAAGGACTATCTATGCAAATTAGTATATTGTAAAGCTTAAGGATATAAGCAGGGTGTTTAATTATAACTTATCATGAAATGTATAGAAAGTATTCAGTGATAAAGACATTACCTCTGAATATACTTGAAGCTCAACCACAAGCCTACAAGTTCTTTTTTCCATAACCCAATATGTTGATGGGACAGTAATAAGACTATAGGCATATTAGTTTCAGAATGAATACAGTTTTGTTAGATAATTTGTGATTTTTTTTTTTTCCAATTCGCGAATAATATTCAATATTTCGACCGCTGCATTAATATGCCTCCGAATATCTCCCACTTTCTGAGGCCCTGCTTGTGTATTGTGTGTATAGGTATTATACAGTATAGATGTTTATACTGTGCTGCAATGATGCATCAGGTGCTGAACAGATGAAACCCCAATCTAAGATCTGTGTAATAGACACATTTACAGCCAGCCATTCTTGTGTATCAGTATACAGTATACATGTTATATTTATATAAGGTTTCCTTTAATACTAGTCACCCTATAATCCAGGAAATGTAGACATCATCTCTCTTATGAGCAAATAGTCCCCAAATTTACTTCCCTCAGTGTCCACCGTTGGCTTTCACTACTGTTGCAGTCACATTCACAGGATACACAGCTCACTTGGCCCCAGAAAGCGACAGCCACTCAACCTGCAGTGGAATCCAGCCTTGTTAGCCTGCAAATCCGACTAAGCCCTACATATAATGTAGCATGCTTCCCATATTATATCATGGCTGACAAAATTCTCTTCTCTTCTCTGAAACCCAAAGGCGCGCTTACAGCATCACAGTTTACTGGCAGGCCGCAAACTCTATCCATCGAATGCTCAAGACAAAAGCGGGAACCTCAATCATCAAAGCTGCTGGCGTGCCGGCTCTACTTTTTGTACTCTGCTCACATCAAAGAAAAAGACAAATTGTCTTCAGCCTTTAGTATTTACACATTCATTTCTAGCCACTGGTTCATTGTGGCAATTACTTCAAAATACACTTAAAATGTAAAAAAAGAAAGGAGGCAAGAGGCAGAGACACACAAGGAGATAGGAGACACAGAGCGGTCTTACCTCGGCCCGCGGGCAGCAGTCAGGGAGCCACAGAGAGCATTTTTTGGACAGGCCTGGCTCCCCACACACTCCACACTCACACACACCTCACTCCACTCCACACACAGTCACTAAAGACAGAAATCTTGCTGTTCTGCCATGTCTCCTCCAGAGAGGCTAAAGTTGAAAGCCAACGGTTACAGTAAGCTGCGGTTTGTACTGCCTGTCACGCCAACCTGAGTCCGTCCTCCAGTCTATCTGAGCACTTCAAGCCTGTCTACAAAAGAAGAAGAACTATCTATATAACATGACCTAAAGCTGGGCTGTGCAGCTCACAGGACCCAGAGACACAGAGACAGTCCAGCGATCGGATGGCAACAGGTACAGTACAGGTGGCAGTGCCGGCTACAGGTCCCCAGCAACTATCACCCTCTCCACCCTCTTTCTCTCTCTCTCCACCTCTCTCTCTCTCTCTCCCTCACAGGGTTACAGCCTCAGCCACAGGCTCCTGAGGCGCACTGAATCAAACCGCTCACCAACCAATCGCCAAAACACCGGCAGGCTGGGTAATCATTCCACAGACCCAGGAGCGCGCACACACACACACACACACTCACCGGGGCGCCACACTCCCTAAGAGGCCACACACTCCAGCCCAGACACACAGACGCACAGTCGCTGGACAGGCACAGCCAAACTTTCAGACCTCTTGCAAGCTCTCTGCCTCAGTTTCTTTTCCGTGCTCGAAAACGAGAGGGTTCATTTGAGAAGGGTGTGGGGCAGTGAGGAGGAGGAGGAAGAGGAGCAGGAACAGGAAGAAAAGGGATAAAGGAAGGAGTGAAAAAGTTTGTCACTTTTCTCGCTTCTAAAACGTTAAGAGGGTTTCAAGTGAGGGCTTGTTGGCTTGTACGTTTTTCTCTGCTTCTTTGCCTCTCTTTCCCTCTCCCTCCCGTGCTCCCTCCTACCCTCCTTTCCTTCCTCCCTGTGGCTTAACTATGAACTCCGCAGTCAGATCTCTCTGCCTCTCATGATATAAGACTCATTGCAAACTAAATGGTAAACAAGCTGGAGCAGCACTTGAGCACTCCGACCTTCTCCTCCTCCCCTGGTGGCTAGCTTTGTGCCAACATTCTTTCTCCCTTAAGAACAAAAAACCTGGAGACTTTTGCACGTACACACACACACACACAGCACACTCCTCCTTTTATCTATTGATCTTCCATGCTGGTGGTGTGGGTGCGTTCGGCGTGATACTTTGGGGATGAGGCGGGGTTTGTAGCTGGGGAGGAGAGGGTGTGTGTGATTGCACAGGCACGTATGTGGGTGTGTGTGGGATAGGGAGAAACAGGAGACAGGCGGATGTGAGAAGTGAAGGGAAAAGGAGTGGGAAGAGGAGTGAGAGAGTGGGAGGAGAGAGAGAGAGAGAGACCTTTATCTGTTGACACACTGCAGTAGATGTAGTATGAATGCTTTCTATATTAACTACATATCTAGCCTGCACAGCTGTACTCCCACCCACCCCCCTCCTTGCTGAAAATGCCTCCACCGCTCCACACAGACCAAGGCCACCTTGTCGTCACAGTTAGTCAGCCAGAGAATGCCCCAAGAGAGGCTGCCAGAGACATGCTACCAATACAGTTTCTACATAGAGTGAAATAATCAGAGAGATCAGCTAATATCAAACCTTCTGACATACAATTTACTGGGTAATAAAGATTTAAGAATGTAATCTTTTTTTTGTTTGGATATTTAGAAGGAAGATGATAATTTAATAACACAGAACAAGCACCCAGGGAAACCCTCATGTTTTACAATGGGTGCAGCTTCAGTCAACATAGCTTATGTGACCTGGCCTGGGTTTAATGTATTGAGTTCAACGCATGAGTTCTATTCAATATAGCCAACTGAGAAGTTACCATAATCAGAGGTGGGGTGTGGATTGTTTTGCGTAACTAAGTCAGGTCTTGTCAGTCAAGTCCAGATGGCTCCAAGCTCCAGGCTTATTTCAGCTCGTTATTCATGAGTTCAATGCCCGTTTTATAGGTAGATAACAATCAGAGTCATGGTATTATATAAATGATTAAGAACGAATTTTTACCATTACAAATACTTCTAAGTTGGGTTAGGTTTTTCAACACAGTCTTTCTAGACAGGAAGCTGAATGCAGTTGATCAAATGTTCATTATCCATTTAATATAAAAGGGCAATAAATCATTTAGGATGAGTTACTAGCAAAAGAATCTTTAATTTGACAAATGGAGTGACAAAGGTTCACAGAGTATATGCGTTTCATGGGAGCCATACCATCATAAAGCTGTGCTCAAAATCTAATACCGAACAAAACTTAAGCACATAATGCAAGGTAACAGATGCCATTAGAGTAGTGATAGACTAACCTTGGGAGGCAGGGGCAGAGGAATTATCAGGACAAGTGATGGGTAGCTGGTAGGAATACGGCAGTAAAATATACTTCAGCATCTGCAGAAGCTGCATAGATCATGAGAAGAAGTATCCTTATCTCATCGCAAAGAACATCTCGCCGATGCTCTTTTGACTTATGATTGAACAGATGACACAGATCAGCTGAGGCGCTGAAAGCAGCCTGAGCTAACGCGATCTCCAAATGATCAAATGTGGAGTCATTTGGTTAGAATGATCCTTCACGCAAGCTGGCAAATCTGTCTTTAAGTGTTACAATACCGCCCGGCCGAGCTACCAGCGAATGGAAGAATGAAAGCAAGACCAGCGGAGATGACAGCCAGTGACAGCATTCTCTTCTTCTTCTTAAAACTGAGAATGACATGGGTAAAAAAAAAAAGGAGGTGTTCGCCATCGGTGAAAGACAAAGAATGAAAGACCCTCTTTTTATCTTCTAATGCTTTGCTTTATGCCCTCATTAATGGAGGAATGAACAGGCAGGGCCTCTCAACCTCTCCTGATGACTCAGGTCTGATAACTGCCCACATGATGCAAATATTACTCAGGGAGAGAATGAGAGCTGAGTAACTTTTTTACTTCATGGACACAGGCACCCAGATGTATCAGTCAACATACATGTCTGAGATACCCCTTGGGAACATGTTTTGCTAAGCACATACATTTATTTTACAGTTTCTGCATGAAAGAACACACACACGCACAAATAATCCTCCCACAGACTCCACGAACACAGCCCTAGACAGAAACTAGAGGCTGAAACAGACAAAGTAAGCTGCACTGTGTGAGGACGTACTTTTGTACAGGCAGTATGTGCTGGCTTGTAATAATGTACCGCCTTTCATACATCCATCTTGCAGAGGTGGCACTGGTCTATAAATAGTTCCACTAGTGCCATACAAATTACAAGCCGTACGTAGATAAAGGTGCTGGCAGATTACAATTCTGAAATATTAGTCATTAGGCATACAAGCACACATGGGATCACTTACATAGAGCGATGTTGTGACACTTGAAAAGGGCATGCAACTGGATAACAACACACCCAGTCAGTGCTGAGTAAAACAGCAAAACCAAGCGCCAGTGAAAAAAAAAAATAAACCACAGGTTGACACCATAAATCCTTTTTTTTAGACAGTGTCTCCATGTCTATATGGAACAATATGACTGGCTCATCAACTCTTCCTGGAATACTGAGCAGCTGAAATTCTTTTCCGATTAACACGCACAAGGGACTTTCTTGCTAGGTTTTAGTCTTCAGGCTGTGTACAGCGTTATATTCCTAAACCTGTACGTCCTAAAAGCGAACGTAACTGTCTATGTATCCTCAGCATGCGATTGGCTTGACAGTAACAATGTCACAATATTAGGGCTGAAAACATTCCTTACTAGATTAGATTTACTTTAACAAATAAAACAAATAATATCTGTGAGAGGAACGATCGAGCCCATTTACCTTTATCAATTCTTCTCTGTCTACCGAAACAGCTGCAAAGAACTGTAGACATTTATAAGCTGATTTGGCA
>BRZM01000365.1:0-99046 GCA_033238685.1 Lates japonicus
AAGGAGGATGAGAGGTGTATGGGTGTACCGGGGATCAACATATACTGTATGGAGAGAGAGCCTAGTGGCATCAACAAAAAATGAGGGAGATAACAGAGCAAGGACAAGGTGGTAAAGAATAAAAAAAGCTGAGGTGGGGAGAACCAAACACAAGTGACACAGAATGAGAGATAGGAGATGGAGATAGATGTAGATACAGAAGGGTTAGATATACAGCTTATAGAGAGAGAGGAGTGAGCCACACTGAAGAAAATGAAAATCAAGGACAGACAACTCAGTTTCTCACCCGGACACACACGCTGGTGTACTGCTACAACCTGTGAAGTACAGCTGTGTAATTTTGTAGCAAGTGAATGATGCATCATCATTTTTGCAGCCTGTGTGTGTCTGTGTGTATGAGAGAGACAGAACCTTAAACTCTACACAAAACAAACCATGACTATCAGCACGTTGAAGAGTCATGAGCGTCGTGGTTGTGCTTACGGTGCTGGCTGACAAGCTTGATTCCATGACAAATCTGAAAACCGTTGTCAAAGAGCTCAGTTGTGCAGCTCATTTGATCAAAATATTTTAAGAGAAATTCCACAGCAGGTTTTTATGTTATTTATGAATTATTAAATTTATTTACTCTTGCACTCACTCACTGTGACAGAGCAGGATAAATAGTAAAAGCTACTGATGCTTTGTGTGTAGCTTTGAAATATCTGAAAATTCACTATATGCTACCTGGCCAGCACCAAACATCAGATGTAGCTGACACAGTGGAGCATGTAGCAGTTAAAAAGCCAGAGTGATACTGGACTGTCATCAGGTGGCCAGAAACAAGATTCCAAATGAAAGAAAATGTTGCTCTGTATCTTCTGGATTAGTGCATAAGCAACTGTTACTGTAGTAACACATTCACCATTATGTTGCAAGGTGATAATACATTAGCGTTATGTTTACAGCTTGTGGTGCAAAAAAAATAATTAATGCAGGTTTTGTCTTAAAGTCAAACACACAGAAACACAGATACACTCACTCTCTTTACTCAGTCTGTCTATACCCACCAAGTTGCTGACCTCTATATTGAAGGAGATGCATTGCTTGTCTTTGCCAGGGGTGTCCATTTTCTCCTTACTCCTGTATGTGTGGGTATTTGTGTGGGAGTGTATGCACATATGCTGACCTCTTAAATTGCTCTGAGCTCACCAACTGGTGAAATAAAGAGAATCTGGCCCAGCCAGACCCTCTGTGTACTGATCCACAAACCACACACACACATACACTGTGCTTACCAATCTTAAAAGAAAATGTGTGTCTCTAAAGCCAGGTTCTTTTGATTTATGTCACTGGTTTTCTGTGTCACTGACAGTCTGTGGCATTTCCAAGGCTGTTGCACTGACATTATGACAGGCCTTTGTGCTTTGTTTTGTTTGCCTCCTTATTACTTCTGTAATGTTTTAAAAAACACGACAAAAATAGTTAGAAAATGTTTTAATGTACAGTGTGTGTGAGTATCATAGCGTGATTTATACTTGTGCCCTTTCCTGTGTCTTCCTTCTATTGATACTGCAGTCTGTCTATTCAGGCTGATGTATTGACAGGCAACAGTAATATTTTACTCTCTAGCCACAAGATTAATGCAGACATTGATCACATGACCAGAGCTTCCATCAGCCCTAGTTAACAGGAAGTCCATTGATCTGCAGCTTTCTGCCTCTCTCAGTAGGTCCTTTCATAGAGATAGAGTATCTAGACTGAACATAGACTTGATTCTCTCTATTTTATCTTATATTTATACAGAAAGCACCAGACTGTAGTCAGACTTTATATACATCTATATCATCTTGATTGTTAAGTTATATGATTACAGCATATCTGGAAAAGGTTCTTTTCCTCATTGGTCTTAGCAGTGGCTCCACAGCTTGAGGTCTCCATAGATATAATGTGCTGGAAACATCATTACTGCTCCTAATGTCTCGTCACCTTAAGTGAGTAGAACCATCCTGAAAATTCGGCATTACAACTGAGGTCCAACACAGCAGTCCGTATATTGCAATTTGTCTCTGTGCTCGTCGTTCATCAATTTTTTCCCATACTGTGAGAGAGAGACTCAGCTTCAGAGTGAAGTCATCCCTTATCCATCTGCTAAAGAGCACATGTCTTCTTCAGCTATCATGACCATGTTTTTATGTCATACAGTTCTAGAGTAGTAACTCTAGATCAAAAAAGGTCATGTTTGTATTTTGTCTATTCAAGGGGAAAAAAAGATACTGCTAGTTTTCAGTTCTATCCGGATTATGTCTACACTTATTTATAGCAAACAAACTTCGTAAACACAGTTATATGGATAAAGGAACACTGGATATTTTCTGTTGTTCAAAAGAGTTCCACAAAGAAATAAACTGTTTATGAAATATTATTAGTCGAGTAAATGGACCTTGTATGTCATACATGTGATGAATGAAAGAATCAGTGAAAAAGAGGGATTTGTACCTGTAACATAGATAGATAGATTCAGCACACCCCAGTTTGAAACCTTTTTCACTTTCTGATTGAAGGAAATTCCTACACTTACTTGGTTGTGCAATATAGTGCTACTATGGTTACCAAATGATGGAATAGATAAATGAAGGTTTTACACTGGTATTATACGTGAAAATTGCTTTTGTAAAGGCTCATGATCAGCATAAGATTTGATAGTGGTGGTTTTGAATTCATGCAAAAACCATATGTCTGCTGGAAAGCCTGGAGGTTGGTCCATTTAATTTTCACACCATAGACAATCCATACTGGTGTTTGCTTATTTGATTTTAGCTCTGATTAACAACCTCCCACCATTCCACATACACCTAAGAAAGGCATCAATGGGCAAAAATCACCACCCTTTGCACTGCACTCAGGCTGGGTCTTTATATCCTCTCACCCTACAAACCTCTGGGTCCTACATCCACCCTCCTTCTCCCCATCTCAATGTAGTCCTACGCTGGCTTTCCTCATCCAGTTGGCACCTCCTTTTCCATCCCTCTTTAATTAGTCCAATTTTCTGTCTTTCCTCCTACCATCTGATGTAGTGCTAGCTCTTGATATTTCTCTTCCCAAAAACTCCCTATCAAAGACAAATGTGGAGGACAAGAAATGAAAAGAATCCAGATCTCAGCGCAGAAAGGTTACTATCGTTTCCAAAGTAGCTCTGGGGTTAATAATCACGAAGCTTTTGAAAAAACGTGGTGCAGCCTTTACATGCCTGGTATGATCATGATATTAAAGCCCATCCATTGCCATACCATTCATGGATTTAATACTATAAATGGAAATGAATTTATTTATGTCCTTTGATAATGGAGGAAAAACTGAAATGAGGTTGCACTGAGAAAAGATTGTGTAATTAAGGTGGTAGTACTGCAACTATTAGATCAGAAACAAAACATTTGTCACTGTCAAACAGAAAGAAATGATACTTTTAATCAAACAAATATCATCATGTTGTCTGAAAACCAAAGACATTTAAAGTTATCTTCACATTGTTTGAGAATTAATTTCCTAGATAACTATTCAGAGTCTCACAGTCTTTTGTGTCGCATTAGGACTTAGTGATAAGAAAATATGAACAACCCTTTTCTCTCCTAGATGTTTGAGAATGGTTTGGCTAGAAGTTGTCACCAAGAACTAAACAGAGGAAGACAGGAGGGTGGAGACCACTGTGCTTGTTGAACTCAGAAATGTAAATGTCTTCAAGTCTCCAGCTCTCTGGTCCCAGCTTCCAGTCCTCATTGTTATGTTTCATAGTAGACATATTCAAGGTAATTTTAATGTTATGATAGTGCACAGTAATATGAATAAACATATATTTTGCAATTCGGTGGCAACAGTTGGCTTCCTCCTTGTGTTTGATGAAGTAACCTCCAGAGTGTAGTACTGTTCTAAGCCACAGGGCTGGTTTTGATGCCAGATGTCTTTAAAAAAAAAAAAAAAAAAAAGATGAGGAAGGGTTGCATCCGCCCAGCCCAGCTGAGGATTCCTCATTTTTCACTTTAGATTGGATCCTATTTTCCAACCAGCTGATTTTCCAAGCATGTTAGCTGGATTGATTTATTTTAAATGAGGAATTTTCCAGCCTGAGGGATTGTCCCACTTATATGATATCCTCTCTCTCACAGTAAAAAAACCATTGTGCCATTACTGCGTATGTTTAGTTCTCACTGACAGACTGGCATCTTGCCGAAGCACAAAGCTAAGATCAATATTATAACTCTGCACCTTACCAGGTGCATCCAGAGTAACCTGTGTGTTTCTTCCTCCTCAAATTTTCTTTTACTTTATTTCCTCCCAAAGGTTTCACCAAAGCAGATGGATATGTCTGTTTGCCTGTTGGAGTTTCAACAGTTTCTATTCTGCCCCACTGTGGCTCTGGCAATCCCACAGCTCCAATGAGGGTAACAGTGTGTGTTTCCCAGTACGCTTGCGCTACTCTAGGTACACATACTGGGTCAGTTAAACACAAAACGCTACAGATCGAAACCTAGCCCAAATCAGTATAAAAATAACTTGTTAGGTTTTTTTTTTACCCTATAGGTCCACTCTGTGTGTACACACACATTAAGACAATACAACTACTCAACCTCTATTAATATTTTTGTTGCTGACATCTCTTGGTAGGCCCTTGCACAGCTTTTTATGTCTTATCTGGTATTTATCTGTCTCCTAGGAGACCAGGATGTCACAATGTTTTTCCCAAAATGCAAAAGAAACCCCTAAAACCCTGATTGCAAATAAATCTTCCTAAACACATGTAGCCCAAGAGTGCAAAATGTCAGCTCACCCAATTAAATGTACTCAGTTAAAGTTTGTGTTTCTGAAGATGACTTGCAAGTGTATAGTGACTACTGAGAGTATAGTAGCTCTGTGGATGGGTCCCTTTATGTCTGCTCTCAAATTAAGAGATGAAGCTGTATATCTTGTACAGCAAAGCAAAACACGTAGATTCAGCTTAGCTAATTGGAAAACTTATTCAATAAATGATTTATTGAATTACAGAAGAGCTTAAGTATTTGTTGAAAGACTTTAAGACTAATTTTATGTTAATAATAATGAAAGGACACATAAGAGACAGACAGTTTCTACAGAAAAGTTTAAGCAAATGCCAAGAACACCCTATCACAACCCCCACCTCCCAGCCATGTAAGCTAGCTGACAAATTATAGTAAGTAAAAGGCTGTGAAAACTATATCTGTATTTTATCCATTTCATATGTCAGTACTCTCAACAGATCTAATTCACCACAGAGGCTGGACACCAATGTATACCTATAATCTCCTGTTCAGTGAGGTGATTACACATTTTTAAATTCTCCAATCAGGCGATAAAAATGCGAAGCAACATTACAGTGATGGGGCCAAGCTTATTTCCCAGATACGACTACATAGTACATATGAAAAAATTAGGCACATGACAATTGCTGGCAGCTTTTTCTCCCTCCTCAGTGTGCCCTCACCGTGAGTATTCACACTGACTATTTCTATTACTATGGCAAGAAACTCCACCAACTCAACAGATCCAACAGCTTAATTAGCTTCTTCAGTCACCTCGCATGAGACCTGAGCAGTTGGTTCACAGTGTGTAATTATTCCAACCACAGCATGATGTTTAGATTTGCCACTATGTATAGAAGCCTCCTTAATCTGTCGTAGGAGAAAAAGGCAAATGAGCCAAGGAAGGCAAAAGATCAATTTATGTGACTTTAGCAATTGTTGGCACAATTCTTCTTCATTCAACGGATTGAATTCACTTCCTCAACTCTCTATCCTGTTTCAAGGTGTAAAATTGCCATCTCTATGAACCTGATGGTCCAAATATTTCAGTTCGGATAATGCTAATTAACCGGACATGCCCAAAAAGTACCACTAGCAGACACAACGCAAAGTCACTGCGAATTCACTCATTTTGTGCCATAGAGACGTGAGAGGTGAGCAGGGGTCAAACCGACAATTAAAAATGTTCTTCCTTTTAAAAGCCCTCCTGTGACCTGCAACAGATTGTGGTAAATGTAGCCAAGTGTTGAAGAATTAAATTTGAGGCATCTGCCGTACAGGTAATCCCATGTCCGATGTTTTATGGTTGTTATGTCGCCTTGACTGTGTGGCGACTAAGTTCACCCTAATAATAAATATCTTATTAATGCTTACTACTACAGTATTTATATCTATCATTGGGCTTGGAATGAAATATAAAGTGAACTGGTGGGTGTATGATGATGAGAATAAGAGTTGATAAAATGGTTTTAGGCATGTTATGGCTGTTACTACAAATGCTTGTTATACTATAGTAATTACGACACTGAGTATATAAAAGTCATTTTGGTACCACTTCTATGCCTCACCCTTCATTTCAGTAAATATAGATTAAACTATACCGAGTAAAAAGAAAAGGCTCATGGAAATAGATTAATTGCTTCAATGAAATGACCTAGTGACAAAATGATCATAATATTGATTTCAGTATCTTTGACCTGCTCACATCTCATACTGATTGATTAATAGTCAGTTGCAAGTCTTTCACCATTTCCAGCCCTGTCGAAACCTGGCTTGTGTGACCAATTTTGGTAATATTTGCTCCATCTAAGGCCAGGAATGATAGATATCCCTCCTGAAAACAGGCAACGCGTCCCCTATGATAAAGCGAAAGAATTTGGAGTTGTTCTCCTTTACACAGCAAGGCTTTCACACACAGCCATTAACTCACATATATAAAGTACTGTGTGATTATTTGTGTTAAACCTACATTTTTAAGTTGTTTGACTTTTATTTTATTCTTTTTTTATATTGAAGGTTTGCTGTCATAAAGGCCAGAGCTCAAAAATTGATTGAATTCTACCGGTGTTTTAATGTGTTGTTTTGGTGATTGTGGAATACCATGGATAGCAGTTAATCTGAGTACGATTATGATTAGTCCTAGTATCTTGAGATATAGCAGCATTGTACAAAAATTAGAAAGAACTCTCCTTGCAAAGAGGCTTGGCTAAACATCTGGCATTGGTATCCTGCAGCAGTCTCTGAAAACATAAAATTCAAGCCCAGATGCACTAAGCAAATCAAACATTTATAACAATATTGGATGTGGCGCAAAGAAGCGGTTGCATAAAATAGTGGTCAGCACGCTTGGGGCTGGTGTCGATCAGCTGAGCCATTTCACCGCTCAGATATGTTACTTACAGCAACAACATTAAAGAATTTTTGTCCGTGGATGTATTTACTATTATATTACAGCCAGTGAGCCAGTGTCCTTGGTTGCTGCTGTACGTCAACTGCCACAGCATCTTCTATTTGCAGATGTCTAGAGACAATCAGAGGTGAATTTATGTAGTCTGCTATCTCTTAGCAGGTTTGCCACATCAAAGTATTTACCACCAGCTTATTCTGACCTTATACTAAAATACTAATCTTTATCAATAAAAGGTCCAGTTTTTCTTTTAATCTCAATTTGTTCAAGTTTTATGTCCAGGCAGCATCATATAAAAATGATCAACCAAAACACATATCCCCATGAAGAAAGGACAAAACAGGCTATTTGGACCAGCGCGTGAGTCACCCTGTACCTGGGAGGAAAAGTAGAGAAGAAAGTGTCCTGACTGTAACCTGATAAGTTGGTCGAATAATTGATAATGGGGCCAATGTCGCAACGTTCAGTAAAACAAAACAGCAAATAGAATACTCCTCAAGATGGTACAAGAGAGGTGCCTGTCCCCACATCTCTGTCAAGTATATCTTCTCTTCACTTGAAGTAGCAATTACTCTGTCACACAAGTACACACACACACACCCAATACATTTTTTAACTTAACAATCTAAAAACCTGATAGTTAGTTCCTGCCTTGCATTCTCGCCAATTGTCTTTTACCATAACCTGAACTCTGTTCTAAATGGAAATTAGAATTCACAACTATTTCGGTGAAGTAATAAGAGCCCTTTCATGTCTGTATCAGCCCAAGATCAACTAATAGATTTTACATTTGATTTTACATTTGCATTATGTTAACCAAAGGCTCGGCTAGAGTTCTAAGCAAATTGAAATCTCTTCTAAAGGCCTAGGAACTCACAGTGTTTCTATATGGAGGAAGAGGGTCTAAATTAAATTTCTGAGCTTAGTCTCTGGGTGTCAGAAAAAGCTCCATAGGGTAGTACTTGTAGCCTGGGAAGTATTTTGGTGGAGTTTGCAGTGCTGATCATCTGTGGCTGCTATGGGAAAGTGAACACAAAAACAAAACAATTTGTTTTACATGTGATATTAAAAAAAAAGGAAGAAACAAAAACATTCAGATTGTCGCTACCTAGAAGATAGCTCAGGCTTTTTCCATCTCAAGGTCTCTGCATATATTTACGAGGGCTCACGACTTCTAGCAGTGTCCTTATGTAGAATGTAGAGGGAATGGTAAAAAGAAACTTTTTGATGACCACCACCAAGGTCCTGTACCCATTCTAGAATGGCTGAAACTGCTATAATTTAAAGCAACTCAAAAACGCAAGCAATGTTTAACAATGAAGGCCCAAAGAGTTTTAAACACTGCAAAACAAGCACAAATACTTTTATAATTTTGTAAAATTGCACTTGAAGATATTCCTAAATTGACCGGCTTTTATCAGTGATACTGCTTTTTCTCTATGCCTGACATCCTACTTAAAAACACTAATCACCTGAATTCTGTGTTTTGGTTTTGGGTGAGGAAATCCAGCTGAGCTCTGTTAAGAGATGAAGATAAACTACTTATGACCAAGCATTGATGCCAAATGAGATGTAAGTGAATGTATGGAGCGGAGAGGGTAAAAGAGGGTGAGAGAAGGAGCATTGAGAGATGGATTAGGCATAGGATGAGTACTAGGCCCAGCCGTATTAGCCTGTTATCTGATAGAAACCAGGTACATTGGGGAACAGCACTTAAATGCAGAATCACAATGTGAATCGTCATCTCAACGAAATGTAGGGATTCAAAGTATAACTTCTTTGTCCAAACTTTTAGTTTAATGTTGAGAACACTCTTCTCATTTTTTCTAGTTTTATGAGATGAAGAAACATTTTTCGGCGGCAGTAAACTGCGTAGTTTATTTCAGATTTAGTATATGGAATCATGTACTTAGCCTGATGGATATCGCTTTGCTGGTCTCAAGGAATCTCTATGTCATCTAAGAAATGTCTTTATTTGCTACAGGATGAGGTTGGCTCTATTTGACTTTATATGCAGTTTGAAACTAATGCTTAAGAACAACATACAAGAGGCAGCTAAATAGCTCTTAAAAGTAGTCAATGACTAAATATGCCTGCAGGATGTTTTCTTTAAGAAGGCAGAAGTATGCATAAAAGTAGGTAATATCCAATTTCAGGGTTACTGCGCAGGTCTCGTATAAAGCTTATCTAGAACATGAACAGAGCACTTGTTGGTTTTACAGTGTTCCAGTGTTGTAGTTCAGAGCTTTATAATTTCTGTATTTTGAATAGTAGTTTAATATACCATGATGTTTATCGATAGTGTCCAACTTCGTGAAACTGTACTCAAAAGAAGACATGGAGATACAAGGCAATTTTCCACAAGTTAACTAAATTGTACAAATAAGATATATTGTCTGGCCCATGCCTCTGAACACATGGCAGCGTTTCCAAACACCCAGCAGGATAACATTTTGTCTGAGTCTCTTTCAACCATTACAAATCAGTTTGTTAAATTGAAACAGTACTTGTTAAGGTTAGAAAATATTGTATTTCAAGTTGCAATGATTACTTTGCTAAGATTAGGGGGCTCCTTTGTCACTTGGTTGCATGGTAACCTTTGAGCATACATTAGGAGCATCTGTACATGCCCAGTCCCAATCCATCGGGTTTGAAACAGGAAACAAACAGCGGTTTCTCAAAAGTAGTCCAACGCTTCATTGAGTCGCATCCTCCTCCTGACTTGCTCTATAACAACATGATCTCTCATCATACCTTACGCCACGTTGATTGCTTTTGGCAATTTGAACGTAAACATACATTGTTTAGGTGTAATTTGGTGAAAATAACTGATATATATATATATATATATATATATACACACACACACATATATTACATACATACATATATATATACATAGTATCAGACCATACTGGTGCTTTGCAATAGTTGTAAAGTCATATAATAGCCAAGGGCAGAGTTCTGCTCATCCAGGGTTGGAATGTTATTCAGTATGTCTGAGGTTCATTCAGTTATTTCTAATTTATCATCATCTTTACTGTCCTTAATCTGTTCATTATGTATGCTGATTAAGAGGCTGGTTCTGACTCTAGTGATATATCGTGAGGTTTCAATGTATATGGCTGCAATAAAATAACCAAATGCCATCACAGGCAGTTTTGAGTACCTGGAGACTTCATAAAACAGAGGACTGCCTGTCAACCACATAGTTTCACTGCTGCCAGATTCATCTGAGCATCCTGGCTCATGTCAGGATAGGACTTTATTAGGTTTGAGGTCAGCTAGGCTTCCAGAAAATAAAGCCATTATCTCTTCTTCAATAAATTCCAAAGATATGCCTGTAAACAAAGTTGAAATTGATACAGGAGCAAAGGCATTTTTTCTTTAGTAGAACCTGCCCCTAATCCAGCTACTTCCTGTTACTTCAGAAGTTCGTAGGTATTTGAGGCAGACGCCTACTTCAGGTTGTAGTTTGGAGTTTAGTAACCAAATGAAGGCCGCACCTAGCTAATCATTTGTGTTCAGACTTTTCTCTAGTCCACAAAAGGACCATGTTGTCTTCGATAATTGGCAACCGTAGTCTGTTGCCTGGGGGGTCAAGCTGTGTGAAGTTATTTAGCGACAGCTGGCGCCTGTTTGGTTGAAATGCTTAACCACGCCACCATGCTTTGATTAGCCAGTGGGCTGTTTCCACGGCAGCTTTTGTTTGAAGCACACTAGAGCTAGAGAGGGTAGATAACCAAGGTTAGATGTTTGGATTAGTGAGAGATAAATGGCGTTTCAAGTGCTGTTTTCAGGGTCCATTTGATTTGTGTTATGTTTCGCTAGTTATAACCTTGACTTTGTCTTTAAATGCATCTAACCAGCCAAGGAAATTTTCACTTTTTCCTAAGCATATGATTAATCCGATTCTGTGTGTTTGTCCTTGTCTTCCCCATCTGACCTACATTTCTAGCCCCAGTGAGCCGGCTGTGCAAGTTTACATGGAGGCCAGAAGAAGAGAGCAGTAGACCCAGGTCAAGTATCCCAGAATGGCAGACTGCACACGGAAGGAGAGGTAAGTCGAAATTTATTTCTGAACTTACCGTGTCTAGCAATCACTATAAAAGATTCCTCTATCAGCCACCAATGTTTTCAAAATTATAAGTGTGAAGTAGCTAACACAAGAATGTCTTTCTAATTCAGTTTGTTACACAATCCTTTCTACCTCTGCCACTGCTGAAGAAAGCAATACAGATTTTTCTGTCAGGTGAAATTTCATATGCACTGTGACATTTCCAAATCATGCATAAGCTCTTGCTTTGGTACAATCAGAATGAGTACACTGTGTCAACTGAGAGAGTTTTTCCGAGGAAATAGTGAAGTTAACAAACCAAAAGTGGTGTTGTTCTAACTTAGTCACAAGAGACAGTATCGCCAAACCTTTTTTAAATTTTCTTTTCTCCTACTCAGCTTAGCAAAAGTATAACAGTAATCTTATCATAACAGAGAGAGAAACTGCTACATACAGTACGATAGACTGTACTGCAGCAGTCCTGCTCTTCACAGCAACATTACAGAGGGTCCCAAAACTACCCTTCCTACATTTTGTGAACATCTAGCTGATGTCTACTTTGACATCGCCTTTTCACTGGGAGAATGGCTGTGATAAAATCCGAAAAGCATGACAGGCCCCCTGCAGGGTCATTACCAAATTTATTTTCCAAGAAGATACTGTAGGCTGAATTAGAGATGCTGACAGTATGAAAGCTGGCATATAAAGATGCAACCTCAAACATATTTACATCTCAATGCCAAGAGCTTCTTTTTTCTTTGTTGAAACTCCTACTCAGTCTGTCATCCCCAGAAGAAATGAAACCCAGCAGACTGAAAGTAGATTGACTCCACAATAATTGAGAGTCTGTGTTGGCAGTGTCGATACCAAAGCTTTAATTTACAGAACAAGGAAAGTGAATAATAATGTTGCCACCCACACTGAGTAAGTTTAAACAGTTTCCCAACATCTCGCTTTATATGGAGGTTGGGAAAGAGCAGGGTGAAGTGAAATGAAATGGAACTGAAATGAAATAATCGTACTGTTGTCCACCACAAATAAAACAGGATTCTATGGCTGCATGTGTTTGACTTTGTGTGTAGCCAGCACAGATTGCAGTTTTAGTAAGGAGTTTTTTCCTTTTTCCCAAAAGCGAGAATGACAAATTACATCGTGTTTAGTTAACATTAGAGGCCTTGGTGTAAGTGGGATTCTTTTGTGGTCCGGTTGCTGTTACTTAGAATTGTCAGCTGACTTGAAATAAATGATCCATGCTTTCAGTGGGATTCTCACATTTGTTGAATGGCCCAATCCCTGACAAGCCCCACTTGGCATTGCAGGAAAAATCATCCTTCAGAGGTTATGCATTGCTGGCTTTCAGGTCTTCAGAGGCCCAGGCAGGTATCAATAGAGACATCTGGCCAGGGAAGTGCTTGAGGGCCCCACCGTGACCTCGACACTCTAGTCAGCCACCCAGTGAATTTTGAGCCTCACCCTAAAAATGAATCATTCTTGTGACTATGACATGAGCATACGCATAGTAGAATCACTCACGTATATTTGTGCAGAGAGGCATATAGGATAAACACAGACAGATCATTCAACCCTGGGCACAGCACCCAAGGATGAGGCTCCTCACCCGGTATAAGACCAAGGACACCCTGGGAGAGGGTCTGTTTGTGTCCGGTCAGCCCCTATGTTTTGTGTTTCTTTGTAGTGTCTTTGTAGACATCTTTTGTAGCGTTTGTGCTCTCAGTAGCTACCTGTGGCTCATGTAGACATCTGTGCTGCTGGTGTCTCGTAGTCATCTGTTTGTGTTTTGTTACTTTTGTTCAAATATAGTATTTTGTGGCCCTTTTTCAGCATTTGTATCTGTAAATACCTGTAGCGTATTTTTTGTGTCGCTGTAGTCTTCTATGTGGTCTGTTGTGTTTCTTTGTAGTCATCTTTGAAGGCTTTTGTGTCTTTGTAATCTGTGGCCCTCGGTCATCTGTGTGCTGTTGTGTCTCGAAGCCATCTGTGTGGCTTGCAGTCATCTGTGGCTGTTTTGTGTCCTTTGTAGTCTGTGTCTTTGTGGCTATTAGATGCTTGGTAGTCTTCATGTCATTTTGTTCAGTTGTCGGTATATTCAGAAGTGTTTATCTGTGAATTGTTTGAGGACTTTCAGAAATTTTAACAGTCAAGACTAAACAGAGGTCGGTCCAGACCCACTTAAAGTGTCCTTAGTTTCCGTATGTACCACACATGCTTTGTAAAGAATACAGATATCTGGCATACATATCCAGGACTACATGGTACATGCAGCAGCCAGCATTTCAGTTTTTTGTTAAATGTAGTTGGAAAACTGAGGATAAGATGCAAGCATCAAGATGCTCTATGGAACTGAACTCTTCTAGCTCTGGCTCAGAAATCTTTTGTTGCAAAACAATTCAATAGGATTGCCACCAGAACCAGCAGTGAATGGCAAATTTTGCTCAAGGTGAAAGGTAGAATTTCTTGTATGTGTATGTAATGTACATTTTATTTATTGAAACTAGTAGATTTTTGTTTGAGGGCTTGCATAAGAAAATTAATCTCCGGGCTTTAGGATGATTAATTTTGCTATTTTGCGTCATCAATGTTGTAGGTAATTTTTATTGCTCTGTGCCCAGAGGTATTCCCATCCCACAGGAAACAGGCCTGGGGGGACCCAGCAGAGTTCAGAATGTGGCACACTTTCAACTCCGGCGCCAAGTTCTGAGAGAAGAGCCTGTGTGAACAGAATACAACACTTTTGGTGCTCGCAGATAGAGAGCAAAATGACAAAGAGAGTATTAAAGAAAAGGAGAAAAAATAAAGATTAGAGGACCAAAAACTATTGATGCTTTAAGTTTGAACCAACATTGCCAAGAGGCAGCCATGTCACATGGACAGACTCCTATCATTTGCAAGAGATAGAGGAAATTCCGCACAGCTTGGGAAACATCAGAGAAAAGTGTTGGCCGAATGATGAGTACTTGATAAAATAATGAGGAGCAAAAGAGAGCAGGGGAAGGACAGAGAGAATGCTTTATGCGTCAAAATACAATTCCTTTCAGCACTGAGTTTTCTGATTCTGAGTTCATTCAGCTGTATCAAAATCTAATACATTGAGCACCGTTGTTATAACTGAGCCTCAGGAATAGTGAAGATTGCCATAAGAAAATTACAGTATGCGTCTGCTTATTGTTCCAAAGGAGCAGTACCTCCTGCAGTTAAAAGAAATGTATCTTAACAATATTTTGAGTTAGAAATGCTGATGATGGAATGAGATGAAAACTGATAGAAGAAAACCCCAATGAAATGAAGTTTGGGCTATCTTGATTAATTGAGTGCTTTTGGTATTTAGCTTCACTGATAGTAACAGATGTTTGTTAGTAACAACAAGCGCTGACTGTGTGATAGCCTGATAGACTAATTTCAAAACATAGCAGATTTCTCTATTTTCCAGATTGTCTCCTTCTGCCTGCAAAGTCGCAATGAATCCACAGCAGTTAGAATAAATCACTAATTTTCACCATAGTATTTAAACAATTCTATCTCAGGGCAGATAGTTGTGTGTCTACATTGTCAAATGCAAGTGGAGCAAACAGTGTATTTTACTTGGTATTTGCCTGAAAAGAGACATTTGTATTTTTGTTTCACTGTGGATATTCCGGCAACCAATATTTACATTGTATCCGGCTGGTATTTTTTCAGCAGTTTTTATATTTTGATTAATGATATCTTGAATCTGTCTTTTTGGGGTCGTTTGCCAAAATTAGAAACTACCAGTGATGAAACTATAAAATATTTTGTACAAGAAAAGACTATGATAATAAATTTTCTCCTCATAAGTTGTTTTCAGTTATACTTAGTTAAATATTGCAAATTACAGCCAACTAAGTATTGTGTTGTTGAATATCTATTATGCAGTAACATAGATAGTATCTGATAAAGATACCCAGGCACACCTACTCAAATCATCATATACGAACCATCCATAACAGCCTCCTTTTATGATCATTTTACTATGTCTGTTTTTATTTTTGATGATTTTCATGACGATGCTTTTAAGAGTCTCTTTAGGCTCACACAGTCATACAGAACCATTTCATTCTTCATAAGTGCTTTTAACTGGCCTTCCATTTGAATTTGGGGCTACTGACATCGTCCATTGTTGTTTATTTGTCAGGTCTTTGCATCCCATTCACTTTTTATATTGGCGAATTTTAAGAGAAAGAGGTGTTCAGTATTTATTTCGTGATTATGAATTGGGTTCTATTTTCACTTTCCACTACCTCTCCTCTCTCTCAATTCATATTACCATTGTCTTGACCTATCGGTCGCAACCACTTTGTCTGAAGGTTCTACCCAAATAACTGTTTACACATCAAAATTTCAAAAAGAGGCAGATCCTCAAAAAGGCATATGAACCATTTAACCTTTCGCTTTCTTTGGCGTCTTTTTCCAGAGTGGTGGCGGCGCTGACGATCCCACTCCGGCGAAGAATAGTGTTTTCTTCACAGATTTCAGCAACCAGAAGTACAACTTACGATGCAAAACATTGATCAATTCCCACGCTAAATATTTAAATCAAACCCTATAAAATTGTTGGAGCCCCAGTACGCACTCCAGTATATATTTCAAACTGGCACATAATCTAGCAACCCAAATAGATGCAAGGTTATATATAGTAACAAACCATCACCTATATCCATAAGAGCACCTGTATGCTAATGGAGTGACCACATATGCACGCAATTCTCAGACAGACACAGACACACACAGGTCGCTAATAACATGATATACCTCTCTCTCTCTCTCTCTGGTCTCTTCTCTGTCTCATTCTCACATCTGACTGATGCAGATTGAGCATTTATTTATGCACCAATGCATACAAGCTGTCAGACGTGTAGGTTCTGATTGCAGACAGGGAAGTTGGGTGGTGTTGCAATGCCGCTGTAAGACTTTCGTCAGCCGAGGCTATCTGCAGTGCTCCCAGGCTGAATGCAGAGAGCCGAGTGTCTGCCTGTTTCAGGGGGAAATTGGAGATCGGTCCTGTCTGCTAGGAATGCTGCTGGTGATGCGATCCCAGGAGATGCTTCCCTCCAGCTCTGTTTCTCTTCTCCTCCCTCTTGTCTACTCAGTCCTTCTTCCTCTTTGTATCCCCACTTTCCCTTTTTCTCCTCTTCCTTACTCTTGTCCTGTTGTGTTCTACACATTGTTACATTGTTCACCTCTCTTCATGTCAACTTTAAATCAGCCCCTGTGCTTGTCTGACCTGATTCTAAATTCTAAACTGTTTTCAACTATTTCCTCTCTTACCCATCTTCCTTTTGTTGTTGTCTTGTTCAGCTCCTTTATTCTTCTAATTCCTACTCTCTATTTCCAAGCATCTGCTTCACTTTCGGTCATTTCTGGTGTCTCTGTGCCTGCGTGCATGCTCGTGCATGTATAAATGCATGTTCTCACGCGAGCGTCTGTGCGCTTGCGGTGCTTAAGCCCTCTCCGACCTCTCTTCCGAGGTCATCTCAGCTCCTTCCGGCGAAGCACTAAATGACTGTGAAATGCTAATGCAGCTAATTAGAGAGACGAAAAGCAGGGAGGGAAAGGGGTTGAATAAAAAGGGAAGGCCGGGTGGGGTCAAGAGGAGGGCAAAGGCAAAAATGAAGTCAGCCCAAGGAGAGGGGAAGGGTACGAATCAATTACAGGTCTCTCCAAGCTTGAGGACGGCTGGCATTTAGGGTCTGATGCCAATCCGAGGTTATTGGAAACATGTGTCCCAACCGGCCAGACCGCTTTGGCTTATAGCCTGTCGTCTCTTTATCAGAGAAACACAACATTCTCTTTCTCTGGGGGCTCTTTTTCTCAATCTCCTGCCTCCTATCTGGTCTGTCTGCTTTCCTTTTGTTTCTCTATCCTTCTTTCTTTCTCTCTGCCTTTTCCTCTGCCTTAGCACTTCTCTATTTCTTCTATCTCTCCTGCACACACACACACACACACACACACCAACAGAATATTTTAGCATGCTCACCCACATTTCTTCGCTAAAAAGCCACCGAGGTCGGCACTAAATCATTTGCTAATTTTTCAGGGCAAACTCCTGACAGTGCAGCTAGGTCACACCAGGGATTCACGGAGTGGTTTTAAATTCAATCCCATCTTAATGTTCTCTTCGCAATTACATGTTTAGTGTATTGTTTAAACGGCCAAACTGGAGTCCCTATTGACAGCATGCTGCTCAAGGCTAATAGCCTCCATCAATAACCTTGGATCTGTCCTCTACCTACTATACCTCTCTCTCAATACACATCACTCTAATGAAAATACAATATACACAATCAGAGAACCATATTGAATAACCCGGGTTCTCTTTGCTCATTTGTATTCATCAGTGACAGTAATATACTAGCTCTAATGTGAGTCACACATTAATTGTACAGTCAAAAAGATGGATTCATACTGCTGTATGATCACTAAAGGAGTTTTTTTTTTTAATTGTCACTGATCATCACATTTGTTACCCCAGTTCTTACCCCAGCTTAGATCTATATCTGTCCAGTCTTTTCATTTTCAAGTGATGCCAATACTTATAATATGTCAATAAATGCTGATGTAAAGTGCAGTAGCTCAGAGCTCAGAGGGGTAAAATACATGTGGTGTCCTTTGAGGCTATGTTTACAAGGAAAGCTAGTAAGACCTTAAGGTGAGCAGGAGTTGAAAGGTGCAAGGGGAAAATTTAAGAATATCTTTTCTCCTTCAAGGAGTTATGGTCAACAAAGGAAGCTGCGCCAGTATCAACACTCCTACAGTAAGATAAAACACACAATCAACCTGGCATATGAACCAGAGCTGAAACTTCTGGCAAGAGAAAAAATATGTAGAGCTAATAATTATGGGATTTCTTTTCTGGTTCCAAAGAAGTGAACCATGTTAGCAATCGTAGTAGCTCTTACTCTGTATGTAATGACCACCGAGGCAACAACACACCAAGGAGAGCATAAAATCAACAGGGAGACTGGATGTCCATGAAGCACAATCATGCTCTGGAGCTTACTGCAGGCAGTTGGAAACCAACCGCATCCACACACAGCCCAGACTGCAATATTTTAAAATATCTGAGGGTTTGCATCCACAGCTGAGATGCAAATCACGGTGCTATCACTGAGACCAAACAAATCATAATGTGAAACAGGAAGTGCACTATGGAACAGGTGGGAATTCCCAAGAACCCATTTCACCCATGAGATGAGATGTGTGCTCATATCGTAGTGGATTAGCACCAATACATCCACATTTCCTGTCTTGGGCTATTGGTTGAGCCTCACTGTCATCTCTGTATGTTGTATATTGTATTATCAATAACAGACGGCTACAACAATAAAAATTCCAAAAAACCATTAAATAATATTTATTAGTGGTAGTTTTGAGTAACCCTTAAAGTAAACTAACAGTGTATTTGTTATTTAAGTACTTTTCTCCCCAATTAAACAACACTTGATTTGTGGAAGCACCTTTAGATAGATAGGGAGGGTTCTTCTGTCTCTCTGCCACCTCTCCTCTCTTTTCTCTCTCTCCTCCCCTCCTTGCTCCATTATTCAGTCAATAGACACTTGGGGATCGATCAAGCACAGCAATGGCTCATGGATGAAACATGTCCTCTAGGTACACAATGATAAATAAAGCACCGCGAAACATGGCATCTACCGCTGCAGGGCTGAGGGGTGAAAATGGAAACAAAAAAAAGAGTTGGAGCAAAACCAGAAGGGCAAACAAAGGTATAGAAAGAGAAGTAAACAGAGTGTAAATGCAGATGTTGCAGATGATGCAGCCTCCTTCAAAGTGGAATATGTGTAGGTGGGGAATACAAAAGGCAACACTGAAATATTTTCCACCCACTCACACATTAAGGTGATAATCTATTATTATGCATAGTGTGAGCGGACTTTGTAACATGATGTACTCTGGGTGCAGTGTCAAGTCTCATTCTAAGACATCTTTGATGCAAAAGAATTTAGAGTGAAGGCAATATTTATTGTTGTTTCCAAGACATCTTGATGATGTCTGGATCCATTTTGTCAGTGGTAATCTTGAAGTGCTCTGGGTGGCTGGAAAACAGAGATACAAAAGGGCTCATTTTCACCTTTACATGTGTAATGTCTGAGAGCTAAAGCTGCATGTGTGCAGAGAAGCTCTTCAACATCATCCCGTCTTTCAGCATGCTCTTGGTTCTGTTTTATCCCATGTATATATATTTTGTGACTTGATGATGTCAAAATTAAACATTTTCTTTTTCCTTCCTTAGGTCTTCTACTCTTCGCCATACAGCATCTCCACTAATTTGATGATCGCACAGACATCAATCACACCCCTTCATTGCTGCCTCTCCTGTTTCCACATATCAGGTGGGTGGACTCTGTATATGGTGTATTGGGTTAGGTAGAGCCCAGGGAGGCCCTCAAGAGCTTTTCGTTGTTGGCAGCTGAAAATTGATCACCTATCAAAGGATAGAAGTTGTGTGTTTAGATGAATAACTTCATAGCTAAAAAGATGGTTTCCTCAATGTTAACTTCTTTCCAAATTTAAGTCACTTTAATTTGGTCCAAGCCACTATCAAGTATTGACTGTGTAGCCAAAGCCTGATATTTGTTATTCTATTTCACTGCCTTAGAGCTGCAATTGTCATTAAAAACTGTTAGTCAGTGAGCCACACTGTTGTACTGGATGATATGTTCTTTAATTGAATAACTTCAATTAAAGAACATATCATCCAGAGAGTGAAGTTATTTTTTTTTATCAAACCTCACATACACTGTCCTGGTGCTATAAAATATCTAGAGTACAAAATGTGTATTTATCCGCAGCTTAAAATTGTTCCCAAAAAGTGCACTATTTCCTGCTGTTAAAGGGATGTTTCCTAAAATCTACAGTGCACAGCCATAGAATTTTACTCAACCTTTTCAAAATATGAAACTATATATTCATGACCTCTTTTTAAAGATTTATGTCTTCACCAGGAACCAATGGGGCTTCGTCCTGAGTGCCACACTCAAGGGAAGTCTTATGTGTCAGTCAGAGACTGTTGGTTTTTATTTTTTCATGGAATGTGCTGAGAGTAAGAAAAGTACAGAACAAAAGCCACCTCATTTTCAGTGGTGTTAAGAACTCTGTAACCTTGCATGGGACCAGAGCTTTGGAAATATGTGATGAATATTTTCAAACAACGCAGCAGTCCGCAGCATTTCTTATTCATGGTTTCATGGCATGGCATTTAAATGCTGTTGAATTGGCCATGCTATTCACTGTTGGTCTTTGTGTAGAGTCTGGACATACAGGTCAAGGAAGTAGAGCTTGTCTTTTCTCAGGAAAGACTTAAATACAGAAATTGAGTCATCAGCTCCCTCCACTCAAGACAGTTCTTAGTCTAGCAATGATAAAACATAGGCTTACATTGCAGCACTCCTCCCATTGATCTTTCATTCTAAGGCACAAATCCTCCTTTTGTCTCTCTCTGTCTGTTCCCATGTGTCGCATCCTCTCTCCCCCACACACACATACTTCACCTGTTCATGTCAAAGCTGGTTGCCTTTGGTTCTTTAAGAAGTTGACTCAGTACTTGATCCTCAGTTTGTCAGACACATAGACTTTAAAACAAACACCAGTCCACAGGTTTTCTCTCGCACAAAACACTGCTGTAAATGAGAAAGACAAATGCAAAGACACACCTTCAGCAGTGCTGAATTACACTGAGCCACAATCACATCATGCTTTTTGAGAAAAAGAAGAAGAAATTAACCTTCCTTGCGTTACTTAAACTCCCCACAGACAGATAAGCGAATGTACGCATTGTGTACACACACTCATATAATTGCTCTATACTATATACCATACAATACCTCACATGTGACAAAAGGGGTCTCTGGGGACTTGTTTCTCCTCATGTTAGGGCTGGGCAGTGGGTAGCAGTAGGAGATGAAAGTGGTGATTTGTGGCCAAGACAGACTTTGATGATGAAACCTCCACTGTGAAGCGGTAATTATTAGACTGTATTGCTCTCTGTGGTCTTCATATCCTCTTATAATTACAACATAACATACTGTATAGTGGACCCTCAGTTACCGCTGTAATATTCTTTAAGACACCCTGCCGCAGGGACTGAGGCTCTGAAATGGGCTTGTAAAGACTTGAGCTAATGATTAATTTTCCCTCTTCTCCTCTTTGGTTTTCTCATTTTTGCTCCCTTCCTGTCATTCTGTCTTACAATTGTCCTGCTTTATGTTCTCTCTTCCTCAATTCTTTACCCACTTATAACAATCTTCTTTTTGATCTTCCCTTTCCTCTCATCTCTTCTTGACCTCCCTTCTGCATCCTCCTACTCATGCCCATCCTCTTTTTTAATTACTGTTTTTCTCATCCTTCCTTTCTTTCTACCCTCTGTCTTTATTATTTCTATTTCCTTCATCATTTGTAATCTTACTGTCGTCACCTCTACCTTTGCTCCATCTCTCTTTCCTCTTGTCTTCTCTTCTCCTCTCTTCTCTTCTCCTCTTTCTCTTCTGTCCACAGGTCCAGAGTACATCTTGGATGCCACATCAACAGTATGTTATGCAACCCACAGTAAGTTAGAGCCTCTCTTTAATTCTTTTGTCTCATGTTGCTCCCAGTGGAGTAATTTTGTCCACCTTTGTTACTCCTTCCTTTTTACATTACATTACACATTCCTGCTTGTCATCCCTGCGTAAGCATCTCTCAATATTTGTTCCTCATACGTTTCTCAGTCTGCTAATCTCAGGTATTTTACAGTAATGCTCATTTGAGAAAGACTGACTAGTAATGTGTGTCATATTGGCAGTCCCAGGATTTATGAAATAAAAACTACAGTCATCTATTTGTAATTTTAAAAAAACACCCCAGAAAATATTAGGTCTTGTTTGGGTTATGATGGTCAGTATAATTGCATTAATTGCTAAATGTCATCAGATTTTTTCAATCTCATATTTCAGTCCTAATAATGGACTGGTACTGATAAAATGCTATGAATTACCAAAATTGCAAAAATCCAAATCAATGACACACAGTTTCCAACAAGTGCAGCAACATTTGAGAGTCTGTGCCCAGGTCAGACCAGACAAAAACTGTAGCCCTGCATCTGTGTCCTGCTCTGCTGATTCAGCCGGTAAATAACCTCTTTAAAGCATTTAGAAGAGCTCAGTGGAGCAGTCTGAAATCTATAATAAAAGGTTGCTCCCTGCTGGTTTGAAATGAAACTGCAGGTACAGAAACCTCCACAAGTGTAATGGTAAACGTAATACTGATGTTAAAGTCAGTTTAAACTATTGATCAGATTTATACAGTCATACATACATAAAAAATACCAAGGCAAAAACATATGGACACAACTAGAAACAGTATAATACAGTACTTCAGCATGCCTGAAGGATTAAGACTGTCTGAGGTCAGTCCATGCGCATACATACACCTTTCTCTCTCACACACACAATTGTGATTGAAACACCCACACATATAGTCATACATATTGGCTGTGCGTGTAGTTGTACAGTCAATAAATTCTTTAGACTCACCTACAGATACACTTTCTTCCTCTCTCACCTCTCTCTCACACACAAACATAACCTAAACCAAAGGTTTTCCCTTCTTTTAGCCAAAGACTGTATATGATTACCGATATAGTAACAACCTCCACAGACTTTGCTTTGAGCCCCGTGTAAACTCTCAACTGATGTCCTGTCTGTTTGTCTTACAGTTAGTTAACTACCCAAACATACAGAATAAAATCCCCACACCTCACTCCAGGGACAGAGTCCTGGGTTAACGTTTACATTCTGTAAATGTGTTTCTTTAATTGGTGCAAGGAGTAAGGTACATTTTATCCAGTCTCATAGGTGATAAACTGGTTAATTATTTCTCAGTACAGCAGAGCCAACAGAAAAAGAAATGAGATGCAGAATAGATTCATGTTGGAACTGTACAGGAACCTTGAAAGTGCATCTTAATCACCTTTAAAACATTATTCGCTTGTAGTTCCACTGGTTTTGCTCATGTACAGTATATATTAGTAATTTTAACATGACGTCTGGAGAAAAACTAGCCTGTAAAACATGCATTTAATTTTTATAGCCATAGGTTTTAATTAAACACCTGTCCTGAAGATGTCCTCTTCTTAGACAGGGTTCATATGAAGGGGAAAGAAAATTAATGTCACTGTGGGTATTTTTATATTTTAGAAGAAAAAATTCTGTCAGTCAGGAAGTGGGGGTGTCAGTCATGAGACAAGTGGCCAGTCCAATGAGAATTTCAGTGATCTTGGCCATGATGGCTGACAGAGGCTATCAGACACACCACATTATGTGGACAGCAGTGCTATCCCATGATGGCACTGTCTCATCCAGGTTTTTTGAAAGGGAAGGATGAGATCTACAGCGCAGCATGCACTATATATTTTTATTTTTTTCAAGAAAATAAAGTCAGCTTCTCTCACAAAGAGGTGATAGTCAAGACAGATTTTATCATCCAGATTTTTATCTAACTGCAAGTGTTAGAGAATTGGTTTCTTGCCAACAGCTGCAGACTATTTTATACCTGCAAAATGTAGTTATGGTCTGTTGAAGCTGACGGCTGTAGGGGCTTGGATGGAGGCAGCACAAGTATGGTATATTAACCATGCACTGAGGAACTGAAGCAAATACTGTCTAACACAATAGTTAAACTATTTCCAAATTCTGTCGCTCCTCCTCTCCGTTCTCACTTCCTATCTGTCCTCTTTGTGTCTATCTGCCAACTGCTAAAAAACATTCTGTTGTCATGTCTGATTAAAATTATGTCTGCGAGGGAGGATAATACCCTTCTGTAAATGTGTTTTCAAACAAATGTCCCATCTAATTATTTGGCAGGCTGCTTGATATGACTTCCTTAGACTTGGGAGTAAGACAGAGAGAGACAGAGGAGAAAAAAGAATGAGGGGTTGGAGGAAGAGAAAATAAATACAAGTGCCTGCATTTGACAGAGAGAGGACATGGGGGAGAGGCAGGGGGAGGAAAGAAGGGATTACAAAGAATAAATTGCGAACAAAGAAAAGAAAACAACTGCTGCAAAAGCATGTCTGGGCTGTGCGTGCCTGTTCCCCAGCCTTGTCTCTGCATAGTCAAAATCCCTGTTAGACAACAAAGGCAAAGGCTAGTCATTGTATTTCCTGGATACAGAGGAGCTTGGCAAATTAAAGCTGCGTCAGGGAGGGAGACTGGGAGAGACACAGCGGCTTAATTCTGTTCCTATGGCAGCAGAGGCTTTCTCACTGCGTTACCACAGTTAATGACTGGTAACTTCGATTAATGGCATGCGCTCATTGACACATTTAGGTTGATGCACACAAGTGCGCCTCTACTAATCACTCAGTCAACAGTTCATCATACAGTTAGAGGTTTTTACATGCTTGTGGTATGAAAACTTTTAGGTTGCTATTTGTGTCACTGACAAATACACACCCTTTCACCGATACACACTGTAGACACATAGTTGCTTAAGAAATGAATAGCCCTAATTAAAAGGTTAGAATGAGAGAAATAAAAACAGTGCTAAGTGCTATTTTTGCTCCTCAGGAATAAAGAAGGGGCACATACATGCAGTCAGACAACTATATTTACACACAGACACAAGTGCTCTCCCAAATTAATTCAGATACACACACACACAGAGACACACAAACACACCTATACACACAGTGGAGTGCCTTAAGGACTGTGTGTTTCCGAGCCTTGGTGAAATGCCCAGATTACTTGAACTCCCTGTCTTTACATCTTAATTAGTGAGAGGATGTCTTTGTGCATAATTACTCACAAATCCCCCTACAGGAAATGAATGCATTACCCTAACCATGCATAGCAAGAAATACAAGGAAGGCGGCTTACTGGGGAGGGATGTAATGAGACATCCAAAGAATTGGGATTTCAGATCTTCCTGAGTTAAATTGCCATGTTAAACCCATTTGAGGAGACAAAAGGGGGTGAAGAATGTGTTGGAAGAAAGCACAGTTCAGTACATATCTGAGCCTGCAAATATTTCACAATACTCACTTTGTTTCTTTTTTTAAATGCTGAGATCCTGTGCATGCATGTGGGTGCATGTCTAGAGTTTTCAACCACAGTGGTAAAATCCTGTGGGCCTTTGTGTGCAAAAAAAGGTGAGACAGAGACAAAGGGGTGTGGTGTCAGGGTGGAAAATAATTTCTGTAGAAACACACAAACATCTTCTTTTCAGAGCACACCTGCAAGAGAACAAATAACGCTGCTTCACATCCTTTGCATGCTCACACACACACACAGACACAGCACTGCCGTCACACCAGCAGCAGTTAGTGGTTTTCTCGATAAACGGGTGTCATTATCACTAATACTGTGTATTTGATGCTGCACGGTGCCTGCAGCATTCTGTTAGTCAGCTTCACTTCTCTACTGGGAAAATGACAGCAAAGGAAGGGGGAGGAGAGGAAGAGAGGGGGAGTGAGTGAGAGAAAGAGCAAGTTCAAAGTTGAAGCAGATCTTGTATTTTTCTCTCTCTCTCTCTTATCCTCAGGGAAACAATAACTGTCTGTCTTGCCTACACATTTATTTCTTGTCTGATACATTAACATTAACGCATATGCACATGCTCTACCACATAAAGTAATACACTCATCACACACGCCAACTAATACATAGTGTTCACATGCAGGTACATGCGGAGATAGCAAATTTAACACTTGTACAGCTATAAATCATGGCAGATAATTAGTTATTGTGGGTTTCCTTTTGCTTTATGCATCTTTCTCTCTGCATGGGAGCCTGCTGCGAGATTGGATGTAGTGAGAGAAAGAGCGAGGGAGGATGAGAAATCATTAAACGAGGGAATGTATTATATAGATGGATGAAAAGCCTGGGTATTTTGAAGAAAAATTCTGTCAGTCAAGGAGTGGGGGTGTCAGTCATGAGACAAGTGGCCAGTCAATGAGAATTTCCGGTGATCTTGGCCTGATGGCGCAGGGCTATCAGACACACCCACATTATGTGAACAGCTGATGCCTCCATGATGGCACTGTCTCATCAGGACACGAAAGGAAGGATAGGATCTACAGGCAACATATGCACTATATATTTTTTATTTTTTTTCAAGAAAATAAAGTCAGCTTCTCTCACAAGGGGTGATGGAGAATTAAGACAGATTTTATCATCAGATTTTATCTAACTGCAAATTTGGGGTGGTTTCTTGCCAACAGCTGCAGACTATTTTATACCTGTAAAATGGTTATGGTCTGTTGAAGCTGGCGGCTGTAGGGAGCGGATGGAGGCAGCTAAGTGTAATGTCCAACCATGCACTGAGAACTGAAACAAATACCCTTCCCTTTGGCCAGTTCATGACTGTTTCAAATTCTGTCGCTCCTCTCCTCAGTTCTCACTTCCTATCTTGTCCTCTTGTGTCTATCTGCCAACTGCTAAAAACATTCTGTTGTCATGTCTGATTAAAATTATGTCTGAGGGAGGATAATACACCCTTCTGTAAATGTGTTTTCAAACAAATGTCCCATCTTAGGTATTGGCAGGCTGCTTGATATGACTTCTGTAGACTTGGGAGTAAGACAGAGGACAGAGGAAAAAAGAATGAGGTTGGAGAAGAGAAAATAAATACAAGTGCCTGCATTTGACAGAGAGGACATGGGGGAGCAGGGAGAAGAAGGATTTAAAGAATAAATTGCGAACAAAAGAAAAGAAAACAACTGCTGCAAAGCATGTCTGGGCTCGAAAATGGTACCTGTTCCCCAGCCTTGTCTCTGCATAAGTCCCAGGCTCACCATTGAACAACAAAGCAAGGCTAGTCATTGTATTTCCTGAGGATACAGGAGCTTGGCAGCAAATTAAACTCGTCAGGGAGAGACTGGGAGACCTGGCCAGCTTATTCTGTTCCTATGGCAGCAGGGCTCTCTTTCGTTACCACAGTTAATGACTTCAAACAGGTTAATGGCATCATCATTGTACATTTAGGTTGAACACACTGAGGTAAAAGCCTACTAATCACTCAGTCAACAGTTCATCATACAGTTGGGGTTTTTTACATGCTTACATGGTATGAAAACTTTGGTTGCTTATTTGTGTCGCACGGCAAATACCGCACTGCGATACACACTGCCAGACACAGGTTGCTTGAAATGAATAGCCCTAATTAAGGTTAGAATGAGAGAAATAAAAACAGTGCTAAAGTGCTATTTTGCTCTCAGAATGAAGAGCACAGCACGGCGCAGTCAGACAACTATATTTACACTGAACACAAGTGCTCTCCCAAATTAATTCAGATACACACACACACACAGAACACACAAACACACCCTATACACACAGTGGAGTGCCTTAAGGACTTGTGTTTCGAGCTATGATGAAATACTGATTACTTGAACTCCCTGTCTTTATCTTCTAGTAGTGAGAGGATGTGCTGTGCATATTACTCTGAAATCCCCTGGGAAATAAGATACATTACCCTAACCATACATATGAGAAATACAAGGAAAGCTTACTGGGGAGGGATGTAATGAGACATCCAAAATTGAGTTCAGATCTTCCTGAGTTAAGTACCATATTAAACCATTTGAGACAAGGGTGAAAATGTGTTGAGCAGTTCAGTACATATCTGAGCCTGATATTCTGTCTACTTTTACATTTCTTTTTAAATGCTGAGATCCTGTGCATGCACGTAACGCGGTGCATGTCAGAGTTTTCAACCACAGTGGTAAAATCCTGTGAGCCTTTATTGGCTAAAAAGGTGAGACAGAGACAAAGGGGTGTGTGTCAGGGTGGAAAATAATTTCTGTGAAACACACAGAACATCTTCTTTTCAAACACACCTGCAAGAGAACAAATAGCAGCTGCTTCACATCCTTTGCATGCTCACACACACACACAGACAGCACTGCAGAGTACACCAGCAGCAGTTGGTGGTTTTCCTGCGATAAGCAGGTGTCGTGCTCCTAATACTGTGTGATGCTACGCAGTGCCTGCAGCATTCTGTTAATCCTTCCGCCTGGAAAATGACGGGAAGGGAGAGAGAGAGGGTGAGTGAGAGAAAGAGCAGTTCAAAGTTGACAGATCTTGTATTTTTCTCTCTCTCTCTATCCTCAGAAACAACTGTCACCAACTCTTTTGCCTACATTTATTTCTTGTCAGTACAGTAACGTGCGCATATGCACATATCTACCACAAAAGAGGCTGGCACGCCATCACACCACGCCAACTAATACATAGTGTTCACATGCAGGTACATGGAGGCCAACAAATTCTCCCTTGTACAGCTAAATCATGGCAGATAATTGGTGTGTGGTTTCCTTTTACTTTCATCTTTCTCTCTGCATGGGAGCCTGCTAGAATTGGATGTAGTGAGAGAAAAGAGCGAGGAGGATGAAATCATTAAGCAGGGAATGTATTATATAGATGGATGAAAGAGCTGCAATTTGGCTAAGTTTCTTACAAATGCTGCACTGAGGCTGAAGCTTTGGCTGGGTTTGTGGTGGGGTGTTGATGCATCTGTGTGGATGCATAGATGCTCCTGTGTCAATAATGTTGTGTGTTTGCAAGTGCCGCTCATTCACTTGTGATGTTAGGGACAGTGTTGACAAGGCGTTTTGATAGCCGAGGCTGCTGGGTTCTTCAAACAGATCTCCAGAGAGACGCGGTCAGGAGGAAGGTACTCAACACTATTAACAACTGTGACAATCCTGTCTATACTGTGTGTGTGTCTGTGTGTGTGTGTGTGTGTGTGTGTGTGTGTGTGTGTATACCTCTCTTAAGGCTGAGACATAAGGATGTTCCCTTTAGATTCACTGTGTAACAACATCAACAGACTATGTACTACTTAGAGGCTTGCTTCCTTCAAGAACTTTGATTGCCTCGTGTGTGTGTGCCATGTGTCTGTGTGTTGCAGGCACAACAAAACCCACCGGACTGAGCAGTTAAAATGCCACTAGCTGGGCTGAATTGCCTAAAACACCTAATTTAATACCACTGTGTTCTTCTAACATCCTGTCTCCTTGGCTGGCTGCAAGTGCTGCTCTCCCAGGCGGGTCACAGCCTGTCACCAGTGCCATCCCAGCTTGCTCACAGGAAGTGTAGTTAAACAGCTATCACAAATAAACAGTGTTTACCGCTGCAAGGATGTTGCCCAGGCATCTCAGCACACAGTGTGAGGAGTCTCCTATTAAATCTATACAGAGCTGTTGAGTCTGTAACAGAGCTGTAGTGGAAAAGTAGAGCTCAGTGCATCAAGGTGTTAGGCTGCATCAAAGCCCTTCACACTGAGGAGATTTACAGTAAAAGCCTTTCTGCCCCATTCAGAAGCATGTTCTGTCAAGCCTGCCAAGCTGGCTGACTGGCTGCTTTGCCGTGAACAAAGTCAAACCATTTGCAGACGTCAAACTTAACTGGGTTGGAGGTCTGAGCTTTTTCTTCTTGCTGCATTTTTTAAAGGGTGTTATTTAGCTGTATATCATAAAAACCAGCCTCTTTTGCCATTGCAGTAAACACATCAAGTGACATATTGTGAATATTCATGTTAACTAGTCTTCTTATTTTGTAAGGTACTTTTTTGCTCCTGAATTAAAGGAATAGTTCCACATTTTGGAAATATACTTCTTTGCTCTCTCACTGAAAGTTAGATGAGAAGATTGATTTGTCCATTAGATACAGACAGAAGCTACAGCCCTGAGACAGTTAGCCTAGCACAAAGACTGGAAACACAGGGAAACAACTAGCCTACCACCACCTCTAAAGCTCACTAATGAACATGTTTAATCCCATTTGTGTGGTGACTCTGATGTTGTTTCCCATGTTCTGATCAGTGGATAATAATTTGTCCACAATAGTTTGTACAGCAGTGTATATAACCCTGTTGGTCATGTGTCCTTCCTTCCTTCCTCAGGGTGCTGTCATCACCCCAGCCACGGCCATAGAGCCCAGTTTGTCTCTTCACCCCTCCAGTGTTATGGCTCCTCTCACCCAGCAGATGAACCACCTGTCTCTGGGCACTACAGGCACTGTGAGTCTCAGTTTTTACCTTGGTCTGCGTGCCTTTTTTTTTTGTACATTTTGAGTTGTGATATATTAAATATAACTAGTCAGTGCAGATTTCTGTGAAAATAGGTTGTGAAGCACATACCTATTTTGCCTCTTCCTGTTTGCCATAAGTCTGAAATGTGCGATGACCCAGGGACCAAGCCAAACTGTTGCTATGTAATGTATTGTTAAATGCAGGCACTTCTTTTTTATCCCGGGATTCTGGAGGACTCACTGTTTGTGCCTATATTATAATATTGTTTGTGTCCTGCTCTCTGTAGTACATGCCTGCTGCAGCGGCTGCTCCTATGCAAGGAACCTACATTCCCCAGTACACTGCAGTGCCTGCCTCTGCCATCACAGTGGAAGTAAGGACAAAAAAGAAGAAACTGTTCATTGACTTTATACTGGCTACTTAGACCAACTTCATACCACAGCCTGTATTATATAGACGTCTACAGTGCTGTATTTAAAAGCTATTGCGGGGGGAGAGCATTTTTAGCCACATCTGCCTTATACTGTGTCAAGACAAAAAACAAATAGGAAATTATGTGCACTGCATACAGAATTAACTTGAATAATGAGTATCATATAACTTATATATACAGTATAATTCTCTCACTTTATGGCTCTCTGATTAAGTACATGTTAATAAATGCCTCTGTACTTTTGAATGGCTATGATGTTATGAAATGGGGGAAGGAACCTAAATTTGAAAGCCTTGATAATATCAGAATCAGATTGTGGTTCTTTGTGATTCAGGGACAGACACTGCCCCTAAATTATTCTAAATTCCCAAAGGCCAGAGGAAGTACTTTCGATTTCTTAAAATGAGCATCAAGAATTAAAGTGAGTCTTATTGCGGAAGTTGAACCCCGCACTTTTAATCGATACAGGGTGAGTTTTTGTCATTAGTAAACTGTTTGGATTCCCTCAGTGAACCTTTGTGCTAAATGGAGGTTGAAATTAAACTTTCTAACAGCATGAGGTAGTTTCATATCTGACCTATTTCTGTAACTGTGTTTCTGGTGTCAGGGCGTGGTGACAGACCCATCTCCGCAGACAGCTGCCCCCTCCTCGCAGGATGCCAGCGGGCAGCAGCCTTTATCAGTGGAGAGTACAGGAGATCATGCCACAGCCTACTCTTACCAGCAGACTAAGTGAGCAGAAATCAGTATTTTGTTTAAATCACATTCTTCTTGTACAGTAAGTGTAGAGATAATATGTGTTGCTATATCACTCCTGTTTTTAGTGACAATTCTGTTGAAAGTGGACATCAACTAGAGAGGTGAATGGGATTCTAACTTAGATATGCCATAAATATATAATATATATATATATATATATTTATCTTACTTTTAATAAATTCTTTCATAGAGACTGCTCATGTGGATTTTTTAATCTTTTGAGAAAGCCAGGTTAGCTGTTTCTACCTGTTCCCAGTCTTTATGCTAAACTAATTTCATCTGTCCTGTACAGACATGAGAATCACATCAATATTCTCATCTAACTCTTAGCAAGAAAGCGAATAATTGTACTTCACAAATTGTCAAACTAGTCATTTAACGATGTGTTGTTTAGTGTGGGTCTGCATGGAAGAGAACAGAGAGAGAGAGAGGGACATCTTGCGATCATCACTGTGCTACAACAGTGTTTGCTAAGGCTGTGGTTTGCAAATGAAATAAACCAGGTTGAATAGTGTGTACACAATTAGCTACAGAAGACAACAGTGTACAGTTGTTGCACAGACAGAATGCTATGCCATTTTGTTTTTTTGGTCACAGAATCACATCAACCGTTGCTTGTAAAACACTGCCTCCCTATTTTTATCTTTCTCCTTCTGTTTGTCTTGTTTTTTTCTGCCTCCTAGATAACCTGCTGTTGTTTTCCATTACACACAGCAGTTCGACAGAGAATGTTGTGCCTGCTTTAGAAACCATAATACTGTCCAGAGTTTCCCCAGTTACCCTTTTTTTACTGACTTGTTTTTCTGTCTCCTTTAGATAACAAGATTGGTAGAAATCATTGCTGCATTGCCTTTAGAAGGACTGCACTGAAGCGCTGGAGACACAGAGAGAATCAAAATGAAACAGGGACAAAGAAAAAGAGGTGACATGGACAACACTGAGGGGAGAATGCCTCCACTGTGCACAGGCACCAAATAAAAGACAAAATGAAGAAAACAAATCAATTATATTTCTTACCTGGTTGAACCAAGAAAAAGACAGGAATAAAGAAATGACAGTTTGCTGATCTTGAGGACAATGAAATCAAACGCAGTCTGCAACTTTGAGTTCATCATTTCTCACCTTGAGACTGGACTTTGCCTCCAAAGGAAAAAGAGAAGACAAATTAAATCTAAACTCAACCAACAAACTGTACAGAAAAAAAGAAAATTTGAATGTGCAGGTTGATTTTCAGACTTTTTTATTTTAAAAAAAGGAAGGAAGCAAAGTCTAGAAAAAACAGGTTGTCTTCCTTTGATATTAAGCTACATTATTTTCATTCTTTTTATTATTTGAGTAGTTTTCTAGAATATCAATGTTTTCGTAAATCTTTATTGCCTTAATTTTCTCAAACTTTGGGGGAAAAAAGTTTCCATAGTGTTGAATTATAAAAAAAAAACAAAAAAAAAAAGACTGAGTGATTGAATGATTTGAGAGGTTCTTGGAGTTTCCAAGAGCCTCAAAGATGAAATCTACAAAGCTATCTGTACAGGATTTAAAAAAAAAAAAGGTTGTATTTGTATGAAGGTGATTTTAAATTATGTGGTGCAGTGCAGCTGGTGTTGGTTGATAGGAAAAAAAAATCTTCTTTAATGCGACTTGTGGAGAGGGTCAGTCCACTGCTCCCTGGGAAATGCAGTTTATTTTAGTCATGGGATAAAAGTTCTGTTTCTCCATTGCATTTGTATTTTTTTGTTTGTTTGAATGTTTTTTGTTTTGGTCTTTTTACCTTCCAAAAGATTTTTGCTTTGCCTGCTTTGCTTGTCTCACAGCAAAAACAAAAGTAAAAAAAAAAAGAAAAAACATTTCTGACTTTGATAAAGAGCAGAAAAAAACGCTAGGATTTTTAAATGTGCAAAAAGCAATAGTTTTAGTAAAACTGTTGACAGTTTCTTGAGTCTTTCTTAACTGTTGAACAAACGCAGCCTACAGGTGGCATATTTTATACCAAAGATGAAGAAACTAAGTAGTGAAGAGATCTTCCTTATGTTGCTTTCTTTTTATTTTTTCACCTCTGAAACTGAATTTGTTTCTTGCTTTTCATGCTGTTGATGTGTGAGATGATTTTTTTTTTCAGTGACTAAGAACATGCAGGAGGTCTTAAACACAATTGCCTCAACCAGATGAACGTGCTCTGAGATGTTTTGTATGTCGTGATCAAATGTGGTGAAGATCTGAAGTGGTGCTGTAACAGCTATTGAGAGACCAGACACCCTGTGTTATGGAGATGTTGAAAGAGGTAGGTATATCATTGGGAGTGAGTTGCTATAGTATATTTTAGTGGTAAAGAGGCTGAAAAGGTATAGAATCCTGTGGAAAATTGGTGTGTGCTCTTTAAATTGTATACTCACTGTCACCATCCTCAGGCTGCATTGACCAATCTCACATCCTAAATGCATCATCCTGAGCTGCTGCAACTCATGATGACGGACTCCCAAAACACTCTGGAGTCAATCATCTTGAAATTCATAGTCTCAGTCCACACGGCAAACTGTTTTAAACCGCTGTCTTGCCAAACACAAGCCATTTAAAATGTGAGCAGGGCGATGATCTCTGTAAGATGAAAGGGCATTTTATGTTGAACAAAATCATTTCAGCTTATGTATATTCTCCTGAAAAGAGAGGGAGATTTTATTTTTATTTTTGTGTTGCCTTTTTTGTCTTTTTGTTTTAAGATCTGATTATCATATATTTGAGCTGCTAAACACTTTTCAGTATTGGGGATTGAGGTTGTCTTGGGTGGGTGTGGAAGAGGTGCATCTCCAGAGTGACAGTAATTGACCATTTTATGCCAGGATATAGATGATCCTCTGTATTTGAATAAGAGTGCATCAGCTGAGAACAAAAGCCAAAAAAGAGAAAACACTATATGGACTTTAAGCTGATGCTGGCTCCAAGGTCACATCCTCAAAAGCCCACCCACCTTATTCTCCACCAATAAAAGGAAGCTAATGGAAACAGAGGAACAGACGTAAACTGAAAAAAGCATGGTTCAACCAAAATCAAGCAGATACAAACCTCTATAGGAAAGTAAATTATTGAGAGATGAGAGAGAGAGAATAGAGAAAGCGAGAACAAAAGTAATATTTATGAGATCTTTTTTGTACAGGTGTGTAAAAGAAGATGCAAAGAAATAACTTTGATGATGCTATTTTTTTATTTGCTTGGTCACATGCCTCCCATGTCTTTCAAATTGTGATTCTGAGAGTGTCTGTAGAACCAGTGGATATTGCTGTAGTTCCAAATGTCTCTTTTCTTCTTGTTTTCTTTTTAGACAAATCTTTCAATAAAAAAATGTTTTAAACAGTCAATACTAATCCTCTATATTCGGCAGGTATAAGGCAGCGCCACTAGAGTGTACTGTTTCACACAGTTTGAGTGAAGGTTTGACAAGACATCAGAGGAGTTACCAGGGGTTTTACAGTTGGTCAGATGACAGAGATCAAATGAAGGCACTTAGATTCAAACAGGTAGAATTATACTAACACTTACCTCTGCTAATGAATAAATTAAACTTAAAGAAGGAGCCACAGGTGATTTAATTGTAATTAAACAACACGTTGAGCTCAGGAATGTTATGTTTATGGTAAGTTATGATGCACCAGCCACAAAATGTACAGTTGTTTAGATGCATTTATTATATACTGTATAGAGAGAGAATTATCAAAACAGCCAGTACAGACAGTGCATCATATGAGAAATCAGGAAAACCCTCTCATCTTCTCCAGTGCAAAGACAACAACATCACTGAAAACAATTCCCTGATAGAGCGCGATGTACACAGATTGGCAAAAGACACACATGCCCTCACTTATTTTTTCAGTGCTTGCCAATCACCTACCAATGATTGAGTGATGATTGTTTTGAAAGTACTTACAGCTCAATCAGTCAGATTCATAGCTAGCTTAGTTTCTCAGCTATGCCTTTATCATCTAAACACAGGGGTCCAGAGTCTCTGTGTTTCTGTGGCTGACTGATTTTGGCTTATCTCAAAAACTGTGAAATGGATTCAGTGCCAAAAAAAGAAAGAAGGGAAGAAAGAAAGAAAATCCAATTGACATGTTGTCATCAAACTTTACATCTGTGGACTAGTTTCTGCTGATTAAACCTCTCGTGTAAGACTACATACTGACACAAACAGACATATTTCATATATAAGGATATAGATTACACAGCACTTACTTCTAACACTGTTATCACTTTCTGGTGTAGTTTATAACTACTCCACTGGCTTAACTTTGCAATTTTACTGATTTAGCCAAATGTGTATATTTATTCATCAATACTCTATTCTTTCCAGGGGTGGAACAACACCAGGTCAGTATACAGTATGAGGATACTGTACTTTATTTTATGGGGAAAAAATAACACTGAGAACTGTTGTAGCACTAAATATTTTTGTATAACTATTCCCAAAGTCAGAAATTAAGTTTTATCTTGTATTTAAATGTATTTATTATTTGCAAATAGACTATATAAAACTTCATGGCTTCATGTAACATGTATATAGTTTGCAAAATCATATGAAAACAATTGCAAATTGCACATTCATTACATTATTATAAGGCAGGTTTCCATCAAGTAAATGTGGAGTATTGTTGTGTAGTTATAGTTTCAGATACACAATATAAAACACCACAAAAAAGCTGCAGCAAAGTACGATCATTTTGTATGTAAAGAAAATGCAGTCAGTGCAATCACATGTAAAAAATGGGGAGAAAAAACATAGTTAGTAGCTGAGTGAATACGTCATGCTTTTGCCTGAGGGTTCTGTGTATATAAATACATTGACATTACTGGGTGCTCTTTCATTATTTGTGTGCAACTGCTGTGTAACCTCTTTACCTGTAAAACAAATATATTTCCCTTTAGTAGACCACAGTCAACTAAATATAAAAAAGATCCCATCACTGAAATGTATGTGAGTTTCCCTGAGGTACAAAATGAACTGTGGTTTTAATGGTGGTTTTTAGAGGTCTTTTTTACTGCCTCAGTGAAACTACTCTCACATCTTAACCTAGTTCAAGGCCTCAAACACCCTAAATGGATACACAGTGAGAGGTTTTTATGTCAAGGTTCTTTGGTTTACAAAAACCCACAATTGAAAAAGAAGGCAGTAAGTGGCTCAGGCAGGGGGAAAAAACAACATTTTTCTTTGTGAGCACCTTTGCACCTACTGTAGCACTCTCCAGTTACTTACAGGATTATAGCTGCCCCAGAGGCTTTCAATGGCAGGCCATTCCCTCTGTAACTTACACTCTCAGTAGCAGGTGCGAATAAGGAAGATGAAAACTAAGACAACAGTTACAATGGTTAGTGCTGAAAATAGAAAGATAAGGCCAGCAAAGACAGAGTCTGTCATCGGAGGGATTTTTTTCACCTCAGATGGGATCATGTTGGACATACTCAGCATGTAGCCCAAACTCCAACCTATGCTGGTTTTCTTTACCTGTAGAGAAGAGACGAGAAGAGAAGAGAAGAGAAGAGAAGAGAAGAGAAGAGAAGAGACTTTGAATTTTCTTACTGTGAATTTACATGCATGCTGCCAGTCAACTAATACATCACTTTGCATGTCTACAGAACTTGAAAATGTCACACAGCCCTGTCATGAAGTTGTACAGTTACAGCTTTGGGGCAAAGGATGAGTCATAACGCCCAAAAGAACGCTGTAACGAATTCAAGTGTGTCTGTTTAGTAACTTCCTCTAGCAATCCTGAGACTCCCAGACATCTCCAAGGCATTACATAGTACACACAGCACACTAATCACTTGTTGGTGGGACTGAAAATTGGGAGCAAAGGGTAACCACTAGGCAATTTGGAAACTGTGGCCATAATGTACGACTTTTTAAGAGCTACTGTCTTTCTGTGTGACTCAGAGTGACTGAGTGTCCCAGACCAGGAATCCCCTTCTGCAAAGGGAGTTCCATTGTAAATGACGCTCCTTATCCTCGGGGCATCCTGGAGTAAAACATTGCCTGCCTTTCACTCAACCTTCTGAGCGCAGACGATTGGTATGTCAGCCATCCATCTTTAATAGGTCCCATTGGGTGGCCTAATTCACACTTGTTTGAATGTATGTTCAAGGCTGTTAAGCACTTGTATCTGTGCATGAGTAGCTGGTGACAGCCCAACCACAACAATTCTCATCAAATTGTTCTATTTGACATACTCTGATGGTCATATTTCTGTTTTTCTATCTTTAAATATGATATGAGAATTATTTTGTTGACAGATAATGGGGACACAGAGCATAAAAAGACTGGACATGCACTGGTTTTATAATTCTGTGAAAGACAGCTGAAGGCAGTAGAAGGTAGAAGACAAAGAAAAAATGTGGTGGTGAAAATTACATTGCGTTTTTCTGTTCAACCAACCTCTTTTTCAAAGTGAATGTTTCCCCACGTCTCTTTGTCAAACTTGTATCCATCTGCCAGCAGAGTGAAGACATAGTGAGCTGCGTAACAGTAAGTCTTGAGGTATTTGTCAGAGATCCATGCCTTTTCTTGCTTCAGCTGAAAGAAAGAGAAGCAAAGATCAGAGGTTAGCCTGTGATTAATTTGAATAATTCAAGCCAATTAAAATTAGTGCTGTTGACAAAATATCAGTGTTGTAGTCAAGATGAAGATCAAGAATTTTAAGACCAAGGCAAGATCGAGACAAGACAATGTGTAATCAAGACTAATTTCAGTTTACAACTTCATCCATTTAGATGCGAAGATACTGTGCAGCTATTTTGAGGTTTGTTGCACTGAAAAGAGCCTCTGCAATACAGAAATATCTATTACAGTACACTGCAGAGATATTCTCTCATAAAGTTTTTCTCTTGTGTAAAATCATAAAATTGTATAATAATAACTCCAGCAAAACTATTAAAACTACTTTTCATTTTGTACATTAAGCTGTTTTTAAGTGCAGTACTGACATCGTGTTTTGAAAGGAACACCAATACTACATCACAGACAGAAGAAAATGCTGTCTGCCACACCTCAGTCAGTGCTGTGCTGCCTGAGGAAAAAATATCCGGTTTTTGCCATGAAATTGAATGTATAATTACTATTTTCTTTTATTACTGCTGTCTCCCATTGTTTTTCTTATTCCTCTTTTTCCATTTGCTTCATTCCTCCTCCAGTTTGAAGAACTTACCACTGTCCAATGTGTGTGGCAGAATTTCCTAACTGTGGAGTTGAACTGATCAAGATCCGCTGTGGTATTCCCCAGCAGAGCCCTAACAGTGAAGAAGAATCCAGCATATGCCTGGCAGGAACAGCAGAAGCACAGAGTAAGTTGCTTTGTATATTCATCTGCCCACTTGTAAACATTTGCACTGTGTGTTACCATAAACTCTCCAGTGACTGGTGGCTGCTCGACCCCATTGAAGGAACACTGGGATGAGGAACAAGTCTTGAAATCAAATATGGAGTTCACTATGCTCCCGCACTTGTCTGAGTCAGGGGCTCCCACCATGAAGAGCTCTCGATCCGGGTTGTAGTTCTTTGGCTTCTTTGTGCACTCCGTGTCATAGACGGATGAGGCTTTCACAGTGATGTTGAAACCCTCAGCATAGCAGGGATTCAAAATGTAGGCTGGGTCAGATGATTCCTGGAACATTGAAAGGAGAAAGAAAATATCAAAAGAATGAATGGTGGATGTGGAGGAAATGAAAACTATAAGAGGAGGATTGACAGGAGGATGAAATAAGAGGGATGAGTTTGAACAGCATTATTTATATATTTTCAGACACATCATACATACCCTACAGACATGTATAAAGTAAATAAGTAAACCATTGCTTATTCTTGAATTACTCAGTATACACACAGAGATCTTGATGTAATTACATTTGATACCAGGACCCTGTTGCAAATTTATATCCATTACATATTCTCATAGCATGGCATATTTCTCCCACTACAAATACCATTAGTGTCAAGAATGAAGCTATAAGCTACAAGAAATAATGCATTTCTTGCAGACTAGCTTGATGACATTCATGGCCCGATCAATATTCTTAATGACATAATGCATCCTTGACTGGTCTCCCCTTGCCTGTTAGCAGTTCAGGGACAGCAGTGTTCACTAATCAATTCTTTACTGAGCATTAATGGATTTTGGCTTGTACATGCATGCAAAACATACATACATTCCCACTGCCACATGCACTTAAACATGAACACAGAAACACATACAGGAAACAAGCTCAGGAGAGAAACACAACTCTTAAAGATATGACTTTCAATCGATTTCTTACACAAACACACACACACACAAGACAAAAAGAAAAGCTGTGTACCTGTACTACTTTGTCCAGAACCATCTTCTCGGCCTCATTTTTGCCATAACAGAGGAAACTGTGTGTGTAGACTCTGTAAGGGTAACCATACAGTTTGATATTCATATAGTCAGGGCCTTTGAGATCATCCTGGATTGCGAAGGCGATCTGGGTTGATGCTCCACCAAGGTCCATGGATCCTACTGTCTTTCCCCCTGCTGGGCGCACATAGGTGTTCCATAGGTTTTTCTGCAAGTATAGTGGAAGGTAGGTAAGTATATGATGAAACATGTGATGGTCCTGTTTGTGAAGTGCACTTTGACTTCCATAGACCTCACAAATCAATGACAGTGTCTTACCTCTAGGAAGTTTCCCATGAGGTAATTGACAGTGATCCACCCATAGAGCCCTTCCTCTTGCCCAGAAATGATGGAAGCATTTTGAAAGGAGAAGGGCAAAGAACTCAGGTAATCTCTGAGACTTGCCAGGATTTCATTGGACCTCTGTTGATCCTTCTCACTTATGGCAAAAAAGAAAGAGAATTACAGATCCTATAGTCACTAGCAGTAAGAAAATCAGTCAGTGTATGGACTGCAAATAAGGAGAAGGAGCTACCCTAGCTATGGCCAAAGATAATAAAAATCAGTAACTTTAAAGCTCAATAAATAACACATTATATTTTGTTTGTTTAATGCATACAAGAAAACCCAAATGACTTCCTGGGGTATTGTCACTGGAAGGTTATCTCCAGAATATAATTTCACCTTTGGACAGAGCCAGGCTAATTGTGTTCGCCTGCTCCCAGTCTTTATGCTAATCATCTCTGGCACTAGACGCATTGGAGTGATTTCAATTCTCTCATCTAACTCTTGACAAGAAAGCAAACAAACACATTTCCCAAAATGTCTACCACAACCTCAACAGTAGAGAAGAGTGAAGGATCAAATCACAAGTATAGCTTGATAAGCATCTCATGAACTACTCACTACTGTGAGAAGATCCCATATCTGGACTACCCAGCATCACTGTTACACAATCTGAGCTCTTGAATTTTGTCCAAGCCGGCAGTCTAAACATGTTTTCACTGCTGGGGCTTTCTGGTAACTCAATAGGCTTTGGGGGAAAAAAAACAAAACTGTGTGGTGCTGTGTGGTTAAATTGCTCTGATCCTTTCTGTCACTCTTTATTCATTTCATTCATTATAAGTAATGGTGAGAGACTAAAGCTGTAACTTATTTTGATGCTTTCTTACTGTAGCAGTCTCATTCCAGCTGTAGCTCCTAGAAAGAGAGGCGTGGTTTTGTGTTTATAAGTGGGAATGGCGTTGATGATTTTGTCCATGCAGGCTTGGAATGATTTCCATGATTCAGCATCTTTCTTAGGGTCAACTTTCATCTCTGAGATACCATCACCTGTGGGAATAAAGCCAAGCTAAAATCATATTCATAAGCACAGGCAATGAAAACATGAGGTAAATGCATTTCTAACAGCTTCAACTTGGTCAGCTGGATAATGGCAGATGGAGTTATTCTTTAAATTTCAAAATGTGCAGTGAGCTCTGGCTTTCATTTCCCTCTTCATTGCATGCTGTACTTCAATATAAGCAGTTTTCATTTTATAATCTTTTCACACATTTTTTTAAGTCAATACTAGAAAATGTTTGCGTTTTCATACAAAAGCTGTAATGTGCTCCTCTCTTTGTTGAGACAATGACTTACCAGCAACTCTACAGTTCAGTTTCTCAGTCACTATTCCAGTTTCATTCTGTTTCTCCCCGGGCCACTCATACAGGTACACATTGGAACGAGACGAACCTGAGTCTATCACTATGCCATACTGAAGAGGAGAAGAAAGAAAAAAAAATGTTAGAAAGTTTGGCCAATCTGATTAAACTTCTTACCTTGATTAATTAAAGATCTAAAAGCACTAAATGATGTTAGTCCGACACAGACCTGAGACAATAAAGATTGTATTAAACTCCAGAGTGGCTGCTGTGACACCCACCCACCACCACTCCTCCAGCACCACTTTAAATGGACATGTTTTAGGTACTTAAATGTACTTTTACTTTGTTTAAAATCTACAGAGGGCAAATTCCTATAAGAATATGTATGCAACTGTGGACATTTGTGCATGTGTGTGCTCACCTCTAAAGTGTACTCTTTAGTCGCCCAGGTGTCTTGGATGATGGCAACAGCGACAAGGGCAGCAATACTGGCCAACAGCAGAAGTAACACTACTGCTATGCAACACTTGTAGCCCATTGGCTTCTTGGATGCCATTTCCTGTTGGCAAGAAAAGGGGTTAAATAAAACTAAAGTGTGGTTCTCACTAAAAGCATCTCAGCTCCCAAAGTGATGACGTGGATATGTTTGAAAAGTGATGATGAGCAATAATAGAACACTTTATTTGTTTTAAGCTGGAAAAAAAATGCTGGCAACATTACGAGTATTGATGGACTGTGCAGTATCACCAGGTTTAACAAGCGCATAAAAGGAGACAAAATCAGAAGGAAAAATGTGGCGAATCATGATAGTCAGTCTGAATTGCTTTTTTAAACATTTCACATCAGGACAATTATAACCACAGTGGAATACTATTAAATGCAAATATGTAAAGTGATGACATGAAATGGGAATCTTCTGCAAAGAAGAACCAAGCTGCTCTCAGCCTTTGATTCTTTGAAGAGAGTGAACTGAGGATTTGAGGTGTGATTTAAGAGTGGTGAGTGGTGTCAGTTTCTACCAAGATGAAGGGTTAACAGCTTTTGAGGGTTTGCCAGTTAGCAACAAGAAAGCTCTCACAACAGTGCTGCTCCTCAGCAGACAGCAAGCATATTTACTGTTGTCTCATGAAAGCCTTGCTTATTCAGCCCTGAAATCTCCAGGGTTTCAGTTGAGTAGTTTATATGTACTTGAGCTGCAGGTGCAGTTGGATTTAGATGTATGAATGATAGCATTATTCATGAATTATGTCTCCACCTCATTCAAAACACAACAGTGATTAACAGAACTTGTTCAGGTCTTACAGAAGAACCCCAGAGTGTATGGGTGTAGAGCTAAATTACAACATAGAGGATGCAATTGTTGCCACATTTCAAACCCCAGTGGACTGTGAAACCTGTCATTGAAGATGTGTTCTGCATTTAACTCTTCCTAATGGCTCAGAGGAAGCAGCCAGACATTCATGGCTAACACTAAAATCTAGAACAAACAAACTTAAAGCTGGAGGCCAAGGAAAAATACCAAATCACCTCAGAGAGAGACTTTTTCCTTCAAATTTGTCTCTTTTTCATAAACATGCCATGCCAGAAACTGCTCTGTTTGAGTTTCAAGTTTATACTCAGTGACAGAAAACAGTATTTCAAGCCAGATCCACCATGTGTGCTTTGATGAAGAAAATGTACACATGTCCATGACCGTTCTTCCTCCTTCCCATACGCTTCTTTGGGTCATATGGCTGCAATTACAGCTCACACCCAAATTCAACATGCTCTCCAATATGAACCGCACCTCTTTCCCTGAACACACACGCAAATTTCAACGTAATACATTTTTTCTCTCTAATTTTCTGCTTTATTCCATTTTCTTTGTATGTTGTTTATGTCTCCCTTCTAGCTGTGTGTGTAAGGTCAGGTTATCATTTACATTTAAAAAAATCATAACTAAGCTTTCAAGGGACAAGGCAATATGTAATAGTATGGACAGAATATATTATGATTAAAATAGTAAGAGGGTGTGGATTTTTCTTTGTAAGCTACAAACAAACAGATTATTGTGAAAAATAAAACAACAATGAACATTATTCAACCTTAAACTCGTTGAAAAATTCCACACCATGCTATATTTTCAGTCAGAGGCTGTCATAATGTTTTGAGGTTTTAGAATTACAGCTAGGTCTGTCTACAGTGATCAGATTTTGCTGTTCCAGCATTGGTCATAGGTGTTATTATCAGACTATCGCACTTGGTAGAGTAATCCGCATCACAATGAGGCATTTCTCTGTATTTCTTCAAGCCGCACCATTCCAGAATAAATATTTGACTTTCATTACCAGGCAGACTGGAAAACACTGATAATAAGTTATTGTTTTAAATTGCAGTATTTGTTACCTTGTTACCATAGCAACACTGGTGAGAAACAAGTGGTCAAAGCTGTTAGACAAGGTATGATTAGAACCAGGTGATATGAGAAAGTGTTCCACGTCTGAGAGCAGATGTAACTTTAGTCTGGTTAACACATTACTGCTGCGTGTATATAGTTGACATTCTAGACTGGTCTGTCTTTCTGGACTTTTCCATTTTCTGAGGTAGTTTTAAGGCTTGTGAAAGAGACATGAAGAGCATTTTATAACTCTTTTAACCATTTGCACCTATTGAAGACATGTTTAATTCACATAACGAGGGGAGAAAACACTCAAAAGCACGTAGTAACATGAGCTCACTGATCTCTGGCTTTACAGGCGGCTGGAGGTTAGTTGTCTGTCTCAATATCAGGCTCCAGGTTGCCTGAGCAATGGCAATGAGCAGCAACAACTCTAAGAGATTGTAATTATGTTTTATATAATGTATATTGCTACAAGTGAAGCAGTGTGATTCAGCCCTTTTAATGCAATCATGGTTTACAAAGCTCTTCCGCGTTTTATCTATCAGTGATTTCTTTACCCTCTGTTTTGACTAGTATTGTTTTTTTCTTCCATCAAACTTTATTGAACCAATTTATATTGCATCGCAAAATTGGTCAATGTGAAAACACAATTGAATAGAAGTTTATGAACCTTTAATCTGCACGGCTCTCATCCATGGTTACACCCAAACATTTAGTAAGTACTTGAATGAAATGCGCTCTTTGTATGAATAGCTTTGTCACATAATTACCCGTATCTTAAACGGAATAATACCGCTTTACTTCTATAGATGCTAGATTTATTGTCAGTCATCATAAGCAGTTAGAATTCACTTGATGCAGCACATATTTTAGATAATATACATTTGGATTTACTAGACTAAATCTACTTCAGAAGAATAACAGGACCACTCTGCCTTGTGTGTAATCCAATTTCCAGGACAACCCTCTATTTCACGCTTAAAGAAGAAAATACCTGTGTTTCAATGATGTTAAGGGTAAACAAGAAGAATTAGTAAGATTTGCATTTCCACACTGACAACACCTCAGTTCCAGTAGTTACTAAAGTTATGTAGAGTTGTAATCTTTATAATCTATGCATATGATTACATGTTGTTGTCTGTGCCAGGCGACTGGCACAGTGAATCAGCCCAGTGAAACAGACTTACCCAGCATTTACCCTTGGCTTATCAGCAGGAAAGAAGCTTTGTTAGCCAGGTAATGCATGTGAGAAAGAGGTCTGTTTCTTACCTTAAAGAGCTGGTTTGTAGGTCTCAGAAGCAGTAGTGAGAGTGAGATGGCTCGAAGAGGGATTGAAGAAACACAGCAGGAAACAGGGATAAAAAGAGGAGAAAGGGAGAGATACAAAAGGAGGTGCTGTGAGGAGATGTCTATGAATGATTGGCCCACAGGACAGGAGTGGTACCCCAAGAGAGAGAGAGAGACAGGGAACATGGGAGAGCAATGTGTACAAACCACAGTTCTCACCACTCCACCACAACCGTGCAACTGAGCAGCCAGGTTCAGGAAACAGTTTAGTGGTCGATGGGCTGTTCTCTGCTCACTGTCTGTGCTCACGATTACACAGATGTATTTTAGAGCATTCATAAAATAACATGAGAAGAGAGAGGGAGCGCAGTTAGAAGATCTATTGATGTAATCAGTTAAAGTGCAGTGTGGATGAGCATCTGCTGCAGGGGCCACAAAGTCAGCCTTATTGACAGGGCCTAATTGAAGAAATATACATGAAAAGCACAGGATTAAGCCCTGTATCACTGTAGTCAAGGATGTGTTGATACCTGCGGAGCCCTACTCTTCTTTGATGAGGGTTCTCACAGTTAAAAACTTATGGAGCCATTTATCCGTCGGTTGGGCAAATGGAAAATTGTGCTGTATTTCACTTATTTCAGAGGGCAGGATGGGTAAATAGCTAGTGCTATAGCCTACTTTAATTGTGTCAATACGTAAAGGCTGTGATTGGTTTTTTGTATGCATGGAGACGTGTTTTGATTTTACACTTTCTAACATGATAACTGCTTTGAATTAGTTCATATGATATCACATTAGCGGAGGAGAGTCATTAGAGTACAGTGGCATCAACTCTGAGTCCAGATGAATGGGCAGAGCAAACATACAAGTTCAGACAACATATCTAGACAATCCTAAAACAATGTTAGTATCAAATTATGTTATCTTCATTTAATCATTTGTTTGTTAACTTGTTAAATTTATTATTACGAAAGTGTTACACAGCCACTGATAAGCTAATATATCATGCACCCAAAGGTGATAATTATTTCAGTGGCAGGGAAATAGTGATGTTTGCAGGCTGTAAAACATCTGTGAGAGGAAGTTGCGACTTGTATTGACTACATTTGTTTCCTAAACATAGGGGAAAACTATATAGTCAATTTATCAGCGGTTAGCACTTACCTCTGGAAATACCGCGTAATGCTTCCTGTTACTGTATTACAAACGGGGTTTTGCGACGGAAAGATAATAGCTTGTACTGACAAAACACTATGGGTAATGTAGGATCAAGCATTGGAGCTTTAACACAAGGGGTGAGTTTGGAGAAAGAATTTGTTTGTTTAAATGTTTGTTTGAGCTCTCTTTAAGTCCCAACTTATAGAGGAGTAATATGAATAGCTGGAGGATTTTTAACTACACTAAGTTTAATACTACTGCAACTCAAGCTTTGATGGTAATGAGGGATATGGGTCGGGGGACAAAGAATGTTGTACAGTTTTACACAAGTAGTATGAACATTTAGCACATATAAATTAAAGTGAATAAAGCTTCAAAATGATTGGTAAAGCATTTTCAGATATTGAAAATGGAAGCCTAAAATCTGAACTGTATTGTGTTGAGGAAAAATAGTTGCACCTTTATGAATTCCGGTTGCATTTTTGCACCAACTTGTTGCAGGTAAGGGACAGGAAAGAAACCTGTTTTACAGGGTTCTAAGCTGTCAAGCTGCAATCTCATAACTGCTGTGACATTTTAGCCTGAGCTAACTCATTGGGCTTAAGGCTCTCTGAGCTAGCACATCTAGGAATGGAATAACACTAAGGGTGTGAGGGATTCTAGACAGGTCATACTTGTCCACGGAGGATATGACCTATGATTTATTGATTTGACCTATCATCATATTTTTAGGTTGTTGCAGTAATACATTCTAGTAGTGTAATAGCTGCACAGAAATAACCAGGTATACTCTCAGCACATGTGTATCCTACTATCTGGTCTATCAACAAAGAGGACACTGATGGGCTATCAAAGCATTATATATCTGATTCCAGGAATAGCAAATGAACACAAAGTATTTTTGCCTGCTAAAGGAGACCTGAAACCCAGTGGTGGTCTGAATGAAACAGAAAGATCAACGCTGAAAATTAGACTTGTACATTAAGAGGAAGAAAAAGGCAGAAAGCTCTTTATAACTTTATGTGTTTCCAAGTCTCCTGGATACAGATTATATACTTATTCCACAGCAGCATTGTTGTAGCTTGATACTGAGGCCATCCCAGTGTTGCTGTCTGAATATGATTTATATCAGATGTTGGAACCCATCTGTGATATTGTGTGTATCCTGAAATCCAATAAAATACTGACCGTATTGTCCTCATATATTTGGTGATTTTTTGCTTTATTTATTTATTAATTTATTTTGTCTCAACTTTTTTTTTTTTACATCTATTGGCTGAGTAATAGTAGTAGTCCCTATCACAATCTCACCGGTGGATACTGTACTTGTTTGCTTACACACTGTTCGACTTCCTTAATTGTGCTTTATGCTTAAACAGAACCCTGTCTCAAAAATGAAATAATTTCAGCAGCTGTGCTCTTTATTCTCCTGCGGTTTATCCTATCGGTGCAGTGAAACGTAACAAATGCATCACTGTAACTATGTTTTAAGGAAAATTATCATTTAGCCTACTGTAAAATATTAATGATAAGCCATCATTCTACAAACAGGTGTTCAGTTTTTTTTTCAGTTGGGACTGGTCCATTGCTGTAGTCTGCCTTTTATGGCTCCTGTAAATTAAATCTTGGCAATAAAGTTGTATTCAATATGAGTAGTTCCATATTATATTTCATTGGTACAATTAAATTGAGACCCAGATCAATTGCAGATCTTCAATTGTTTTTGCCCATCAGTAAAATGTACCGCCAGATAATCAATAATTTGAAGTCTTTCATATGATTGGCTTTTAACAAAGCATTATGTAATATTTTTATTTCTGTAAGAAAATACTACTTGTATACACCTACAGTATTTCAGACTTACCAGTATTCTGTTTGAGAGATTGAGCGTAAGTACCGTAGTCTTAATAACAAAATGGTAGATCACCAACTCATGGTATTACAAACTGTACATTAAGACTATTGATAGTTTGAGATTTGGAAAGCCGCTCTAGATATCTGTTTAATTGTATGTGTGTCTGAGTTGAAAAGCCAAACGCACTAAATAATTTGATGTTAGCACAGAGGAAATAAGTAGCTGTGTTGCAGCCAGACCAATTAGAGTGGTCAGAGTACTTCAAACCGCAGAAAGACCCAGTCACTTATTCGTATATATCTCAGTTTGAGCAATGGTTGATGGGCTTGCCTGTCTTCCTTCATCTCTCTCACCGATTTCTTGCTCTTTCTTTGTTTGCGCCTTTTTCTTTCTGACCTGTTACTTTTAACCTTGCTGTCTTGTTGACGCTCTTACTCCGCAGCTACAAATACAATTCAATTTGTCTGATGGACTATGACTGTAATTTTTATAGGGTATGAAAGTTAACCGCCCCGCGGCAGATACCATTGAACAGTATTTACTGTAATCAACATCAATAGGCTATCATTAACCGTGTTGCAATGTCATCTAAATACCACGGTATTAAAAAAATGCCATGTCTAGAAGTGCAGGATATCTGAATTTTGTTTGACTAGCACACATCATCTCAGTTTGGAAGCCTATCATCAGAAATAGGTAGATAGATGATACATACATACATGGCTATACACACTGTATATACACCATATGATGTTGAAGAATGCACCAACAAGAGAAATTATCCATCGTTTCACGTGGGTTCTTAACAAGGGCTGCCAATTTTAAGTCCAGCCTCTGCATTTCACTTCCCCCAGCCTCCCAACCTCATCCACCCCACACCTAATTCCTGTGCCAGCTAATGGGAAAAACTGTCTTTATGGTAGTGACATAGCTCTAAAAAGTATCTCCACAGACATTACAGAGAGACTTCCCCAGAAAGATGTAATATAACCGCATGTCTCGCATACTAAAGCTGTGAACAACACCATCCCAATTGGAATTATCACAAGGGAAACACTTATCCTAATAGAATTCTAAGTATTAGTGTTCAGCAGTATCAGTGCATTGTTCAACATGAAGCATTAAATGCCATGAACATGATCTTTGAGGTCTGGAGAAGCAGACTTGCATTGGAGTTATGTGCTGATGGCTGCTGGATTCCACTGGCCTCATCTGATGTCTCCCAAGTGTCTGTGGCAAGCATTCAACCAATAACCCAAAACTCCATGATGCATGACATGCTTAACCTTGTGCGCGCACTCATACATCACATGTTGACTGAATTACAACACTAGACTCGTCCAGTATAGATGGAATAGACTCAAACTTAAGTTTGTGCCATACTGTCAGTACTTTTAATCCATAGTTGTTGCTTCTTTGAAAATCTAGTGAGCGAAAGTCAAAAACTGTCAAAATATTTATGAAATGCAATTAGCTGCACTAATCTTTAGTCTGATTATTATTCTTTTAAGGAGCATCATCGACAATTTATTAGTCATTGTTTAATTTTCACAGAAACAAATCACAACCAATGTCATCAAATTTTCCTTTGTTCCTATTTTGAATTTAGTAGAAGAACTGGCTTGTTGCCACAACATAAAACCCTATAAAGACAGTAAAAGGCTGTTACTCACCAATTTAGCATTGCACTCTAGCAACTGTGGCAATCAATGGATAGCTTAAGAAACGGCATAGAACCGAGTTGTTATTTTTAATCTACACACATTCTTCCTTGTCAAACTTACCACCCTTATGCAGAGGTGCTTCCCAACATCTGTAAACAGACAAAGAAGTTATAAATTGGTGAAAGTCTCCCGTTAAAGTCTGCAACAACTGATCTTCAGCCATTTTGGGGCAGTCACGACTGACACAGCCACCTTCATAAGTCAAATGGCAAATTTGTTTATAAACAGTCGCCATTTACACATCCAGCAGATTAGGAACAACATCATCTTCATTTGCCATTAGGAGTAAGTAAAATATTCACTCATCTTTTAAATCTGTTTTGCTCAATAGACCCTGTCGTAGAGGGAATGTAGACTTATGGCTATGCACCTAACACTGTGTGGTGGCCAAGTTTGCTCTTTCTCTCATTTATTTTTACAGATATTCTAGTTCAAATTTTACACCACTAATCTGACTTTTTTGAGGGAAATAAAGGGGTAAATAAGAAGCTACTGTTTTGATGATGCTAATAAATATAAAGATAAGATGAGGTCATAAATATGCATGCAAAATAGATCAAACATTCAGATGCACAGAGTCCACTTCATAGGCTTGCTAGACAAAATCTGACACTCTCTCCTTGTTCCTGCAAACAGGTGTTGTAAAATCATACAGCCTGTCCTTCCTTAGAGTGCATAGTGGTCAATCCTAAATCCTAAACCATGCTGACTTATAGATTTGTGTAGTGTGTCAACAGATTGCATTTGTGTGCAGGCCAAGGCTACACCTCAGAGCACAAACATTTGACATCAGTCGAGTCAGATTGTCTTTGTTCATGAATGTACTCTACACATCCACTGGCGGCTTTTGCAGTTGCTTTGCTTGGCAAAGGCACAGTAATCTTCTGTAAACAGTGAAGTCTACATCAACATACAAATATAGTGTAGGGTCTTTACACAGTCCACAGCAACATATTTGGACCCAAAGATATATTACTGTGTAAAGGGCAATCCATATCATTGGTGTCAGTATCAATAACATATTTTGGGATGGGTCACCAATAACAACGGTTTGGTTGAAAGTTAGTTGATGAGGATGTGACAGCCTCTCCTGGCAACAGAATTAAATAGCACTCTTATGGAGAGACCACAACTGCAGTAACAATGATTGCACGCTACAGAAACACCTCCTTACCCTGGAAACAGATTTGTGGCAGTAGTATTTATGCTACACAAATGTACATATGTACAGTTGAGGAGGGCAACACTAAAGCTTTGATCAAGATGCATGAAAATCCAGAAATACACATGCGTATCTAGCACTGTAAATATTCCTGTTGTTCTACAACGTACTGGTATTGAGTGTATTGTCTTGTATCGTCCGCCATCCTAAAGAGCTCAAATAAAATGCCTATAGTAAATTTAAACCCAACTGGGGCTTAGACCATCACCAGATAGTCAGTACGGTAATTGCGTGAAAAAGCACCACACAACCAAAAGAGTATGTTCATATTTTTAGTCATCTCAATATTATCAGAAAACTATAATGATTTTATTCCACTAGTACTTCCTCATTAAATCCACTAAAATATATCAGATTGAAGTTATTTCACTCACATTTGCACTAATGGACACGTGTTATATTGATGTAAGTGATATTTTGTATGTGATATATTTTATGTGTGTGATGTTTTCTTGCTTGGAAACAAATCATGTAATATTGTTTGATAGTTTTCATGCTTTAGTAAAATTTAATGCTCTTTTGATAATAAGCTTTCAGTGCCGTGCTTTAGTGTTGAGTACTCACAACACTGCATTTTAACCCCAATAATAATAGTATGTCTAATTATAATAAATAAAAAGACATATGAAGCTATAATTTTTTTGTTGTTATAAATAAGTCCTCTACCTTGCATGTATCCCCTAGTGTGTATTCAAGAATTGACATTTCATCTAATAACCCCACTGAACAGAGTGTCTAGTAAAGCAATATATTTTTATTCATACAGGTTATAAGGCGGCCGAACACAACCACAAGTACTTCAGCTGGGATTATAGCATTACAGGCCTATGTGTACCATCCTAGTTTACAGTTTAGTCTGGAACTGACAGGGCATATGAACTTTCTTTGGCATTTTGTCAACCAGTTTTAATATGATAGCAGGTGCTCGCAGATCACATATTTTCTATAGGAAGTTCTCTTTGTCCGCACTATTCGTGTATGATAAAGCTGGGCAGCAGAACGATCTTAATTTAGCTTTCGAAGAGAGTGTGAGTGCTGGGCACGTTGAAACAGCAATCAGGGGCCAGAATTAACCTCTAATACTGAATCCTCATCTGCATTTATAGAACGCCTGGGCCTTTGTCCTCAGGGATTAAGATGCTCAGTGAGCTGAGGAAGCAGCATGTTGCTGGTAGTGTGTGTGTGCGACGCCAGTATGTGCGCATGCGGTTATCTATGCCTGTCATCTTTAATTGAGCACAGCACAGCAGAGGGGCAGCAGAATCCCATCAGACTGTATTTTTACTGCTCTCTGAGTAATGTACAACCTGTGATTACATCCAGTAGTTTGACATGGCTGATTACTGGACCAAAATGAAGGAACAAATACTTTCTACTGTACATTTGGTGGTTTGATATGAATCACGCTTCCGCTTGCTTTGTACTACTGCAGTGGTATATACTGCCCTAAGAAGAAACAGGCACAGCTCACATTCAAAAAGCCTGACATAAACAAGCTTCCCACCTTCTCCCTACCCTTATCTGCTTTGTATGTTATCTAGGTGTTAATAAACTGCTAGCTATATAAATGGAAGCATATACCTTACATAGTGTTAAAACTCACTTGAATTGTTATTGATCAGACATGTTGCTTACTGCCGGAAGCTGTTTCCTGAGATTGTTTAGCAACCTGTAATTGTGCCTGATTTGGCTGCTGCTGATACCAGTTTTCCCACATACCTGCTACATTTCCTACACGATGCTGGAACTGCAGTCTGTAAGCCAAGATTGCCAACCCAGGACTGACGAGGAGCTTTGGGTCTCACCAGATTCATTCATACTAGGATCAGACAGTAAGCCCAGTGCTTATTAGCCACAGTTATCAATTATCAATTTACAATCATCACAGTGTTATGTAAAGTCATCAGCTTATGACCGTACCTTTGCTAGGGTATCGCTACATTGTCTTGCACTCAACATCACGGTAGTGTGACCTGGCACCCTGTAGGCCTGGGCTATGCAACACCCAATTTCAAAATACCCAGTACAGTTTGTGGGAATCTGGACCTGGTATACCCATGGGAAACAAACAAAAAACCTCAATCAAACCTTTCTGTACCACTTTTGGCACAAGACAAATTGTGGTGGTAGTATCATGTTATAGGTTTGAGCCATTGCTGTGTTTAGAGGCTGCAACAGCTGTGTCCACAGAGAACCATTTTATAGTGTAGTGCAGTGTCCTAATGCCAGACACAATTAAATCTTATCTTTGTGACTGTGATATATTGTAAACCTTTAATGAGGAATTTAAAAAAAGGATCCAAACACCATACAGACTACAGCAGACTTTATTAAAACAATCCCATACCATTGTATGCAGCACAGCCAAGCCAAAAGAAAGCATCTTGATCAGTAACAGCAGCAGGCTTTGACACAATAACATGAATTAACAACAAGGTGTGATGATGTCAGTACCACAGATTTACATATCCCCTGGCAATGTGAGGATCAGCACCACAAACCACAGTGACAAGATACGTTGGGGGTGTGGAACAATATGGCAGGAGACTTGTCCTGTTTAATCACATTTGTTCATTATGAGAATCTGCCTGATATCTTGAGGCTTCAACTTAATGGTGAATGTGAAGGATCCGTGTTCAACTTATTTTCACATCAGCTCAAAACTTATGTTTACTTTCTTTTAAGTCTACTTATTTTGATCTTTGCTTGTCTCAACACAGAAATTACATAAGCAGTGCCATTATTGTCTCTCACAAATTATTTTCTATGTATCTTACATTATGAATACACTCTGCAAAGAAACAAATAGTATTTTCCCTTGTACCCAAAAAGCAGCATAATTTCATTCTCATTCCACTGACTTACAGTGGAAGAACGATTGTCTTGAGCTGGCAGTTTTGGGAAATAATGGCTCAATGCGCATAAGATACAACATGAATTAATAATCAGAAATAATATTACTAAGTTAGGTATTACCAAGTGATTTTGCTACTGAGGCCATAAATAAATAATGCACTTAAATATGTGGGATTTGTCCTGAAAACTAGGGAGCAATGTTGGGAAAGTTTCTAACCCTCACATGCTCTATGTAAGCCTCTATACAATACATATATCAACTGTTAATATGATAAATGTATCTTCTCACACTTTTACAACTCCATTTATTTGTAACCTGCACTGAAAATGTAAACAGCTTAAAAGCTATTTCGTTTGAGCACCTACAGAAAATTGCAGACACACACACACACACACACACACACACACACATTACTAGTAATACATTTGCTGCAGAACTCAAAATTTTCTACCATACTTAACCCAGCCAAGCCAACCTAAACTAGATTTTTACACACAGAAGACATAGAGACAGTAATATCTAGCAAAGATAATACGTCTGCAGACAAAAGCCAAGTCACTGAGGGAGAAGTTGCACAGAAAATTTTAATATTTGATCCTGCATCCCTTCCTGTTATGCACATTTGGGTTTTGTAGATATGTAATAAGTTTCGCAAAATCAAATATCAGCAAAATAATGACCACCGCTCACAAGGCTTTATGCAACTTGGCTGCTGACACAAACACGCTTTGATCAGTTAAGTGAGCTGGGAGATCATCACTGCCTTTGTGACATTTTACCATTTACAACATGAAACTTTTGTCCTAATCTTGGTCCCTGCTTAGGCATCAGCATCATCCCTTGTCTTTGTCAATGACGGCTCCCCAGAAGCCTCAAAGGTCAGCTGTGTGATGTGCCGCCATGCTTGTTGATGACGGACTTGTAGCTCGTAAGCAGGGATGGCAAAACGCAAGACAAAGCGGCCGGAGAGCTGGCAAGGCACCAGGTGGGATCTCTGCCTGGTGACGCTCTCAGCAACTTCTGGTTCAGCCTATTGGAGCCCTGAGAGGAGGAGATACAGCTTGAGCGTTTAGATTCATAACAGCCATTGATTCTGGTGTAATCATACCACAAATCTTAAAGTAATCGTCCTTAGATTTTTCCTATAGCATGTCACATCGCATGCACAAACCAATCTAATATGTAATATGTACTATTATATGTAATTGTAGCGACATTTGAAAAAAGTATTTACATGTTGATGTTGTTACTTTAAGCCTGAAACAGACCAGTCCCAGATGACCTCAGCATGATCTCAAACCTCTTGTCTGCCTGCACTAGACTCTCAAATTCTTTGGCCAAGGCTACTTACAAACAAAGGACATAGATTATATTGTTTACAACTCATGCACAGCTTGCAATATGTTACAGTATACCAAAGACTCATCATGTAGATAATGTATATTATGTATTTATAATGTCTACCCATTTTAATTAGTCAGCATCAAAAATGAAAATTTATTTGGAGGTACAAAACCAGAGGTCTTTAAGTTCCACTGCTTTTATTCCATTCCACCTTTCAAGAAGACATTTTACATGATTTCTGTAAGAAAATAATTAGCAGGGACAGGTGCTATTTGAAGGCTGTAATTTACTGATTACTACTAGATAGCAGTAATTGTAATATTACATAGAGTGCTTCTAACCATGCAGATTAGAGGACTGAGTCTTCACTCGAAACCCTGACTATGGCCAAATGTTACCATCTGTGACTATTAATAACCAAAGCATTTGATTAAAAGAGCATGTTGATGAGGGCACATCTTGGTAGGGAAGCAACGTCTGGGGAGACCCAAGTTCAATGAGTTAAAAATTAGGGACTCACTAACCATGAAATTATCTGTACTTACATCTGCCTTCTGGAAATGTCACGTCTCCTTGGAATACTCTTTTCAAACTGTGTGACCAAAACCTGCCCCTACATCATCATAATTTGACTGCGATTTGACCTCTGATCAAAGAACCCAGTGAGATATTGGCCGCCTGGTGAAACTCCAAACGCATCAATGCATCTAACTACACCAGGATCAACTCAGCTCCACTTTTCCTGCTAATTCCTCTCTCACGAGGCCAAACACGTTTTAAATGACACAATTGCTGACTACAAACTCTGCTTCCGCATTCCCAGCCAATAATTCACCATCACCAGAGGTGCCATGTTTAAGTATTGTAATGGCCTCTACTGTCTGTCTTACTGCTTACTGGTGATGTGGATTAGGAGGTATTGGTTATATTATACATGTTGTTGTCATTACACGCGCTACCTTATGTGATTTCTTTGTCTGGCGGGGAGTCGCTCATTACATTTTGTAAAGAAATTCAGGACAAGAATTAAATTTGCTTTGCTCCACTGGGAAAGAGGAAACTCACATCACATCAGTACATCACACATGCTGTATTTTCATGTTGTCTAACTTTGTAAGATTTAACAAGAAAATACAAAAAACACAACTCAAGAACTGTTTTATCTGATTTGGAAGATGGATGTACAGTAGAGCTCTATGTCATGGGTTATAGCCACAGGGATCAATGCTGCCTCTGCCGCTTCATTTAAAATGGAGAGTAAATACAAAACAGGCTCATTTGATTGACAGTGAAGACTGGAGGGAGGAAGAGGAAGATGAGGGGGAGAGACAGCCATGCAGGGGTGAAGCAGCATGGAGAAAAGGCAGTGGGAAAAGGATGGGCATGGATAGGAGAGGAGGAGGTCTGGTCTGTATGAAGATACAGACCAGACATATATGACTGACAGGATATGCTGATGGAGAGAGAGATGAGGAAGGAGGCCACTGGAGGGGCTCTATTGATAAGGAGGATTCTGAGGAGGGGAGGAGGGAGGAAGGGACGACATTTACTATAAAGGTCGTATATGTAATTGCCGACGGGAGGTTTTTTCAGGATTGATTGATCGATTGGGTATGAACGACACACAAACAAAGCATAGAATTATAACAAAGCATAAGTAAGTCAGCATTTAGGTTAAGTTAACACTACATGGCTACCACACTGATGTTGCTAATACCATATGGTTATTCACAATCATAACAAATATTGTGTGGAAAATTTTTAGCAATTACTTACCATGACTTTAGCACAGACGAAACACTGTGCTACTGCACAAACAAATGCATTGCATGTAGACAAACACCACTCCAAACCACGAAGCACGAGTTAGAGAAATAAATAAATACTGCTGTAAAAGTCATGAACCAATTCTACCAGGAATTTTGTATATTTTCAGTGAAGGTGATTTCTTCGTGACAATGGTGGGTCATATGTGTAAGGATGAAAAAAAAATAAACCCATCTTAAAATAAGCATCAGTGTGATAACCTGTGAAATCATACATGTAAATTACCACAGACATTTTTTAAATTGATGTAATCAAATAAATGATCTTACTGAATTGAATTTCAACCTGGAATGTCATAATCTAAAAGTGTAAAAGTGTTTAATGTGGATGTTTAATACATTCACACTGTATTTATGGATGTAGAGTACGGTGGATCATTCAGCTGTTTGCCTACCTTGCGTATATGGGCCTGCAGGCCTTTGAGTCCATACATGCGGAAGACAAACCACATCTCTCCAGTGAGCGAAATCTTCTTCCCAGTGGAATCTGCCAGTGCTGCAGGACAGAGGAGGAGGAGGACATGACAGTGGTTATAGCTACAAAGTCTGAAAAAAAACTGATGTTGATTGATTTGGTTATTTGTAGAATAAAAACTGTAGAATCTAAATGACTAATAATTAATCTTACCCTATAATCTGTGACCAGGCCTGTTGAAAGAAAAACAGATACAATCAAATAATTTCCATTATATGTTAATAGCCACACTAATAATGTGCATTGTTAATAATCATATTCTTATTTATCTTATCAATTTATTTATAATCTTTATAACCAATCACAGCATGCCCCACTATTAGACCCTAGTAAAATATCATACCATACAGTACAAAAACACACATGAATGTAAAACAGCAGACTAATAAAGACTGCAACTTGCATGAGCTCTGACACTTCATTAATAGCCTCAGAAATGTATCTATCATGAGGCTGTTGTATTTTGGATTGTGCTCCACTGTCCAGGTGTTGCGGTCACTGTGCCCACCTCCTGTATCTCACTGATCACAGCACTGTCAACCCACACAGAATGGGTTGAAGTGCTGTTGACAGCTAACATGGGCCACAATCGCTACAGAATCGAGGCCCATGTTAGCTGGTGCTAATAACCACTAATTAGATTGAAGATTCCAGATTGTATGAGAGAAGGCTTTTGTCAGGTGCCTCAGTGTGGTGGGAGGTAGCTGTTTGTCTTTCTCGCTCTGTCTGCTTGTGTGTCTGACTAATTATAGTGCAGATCTGAGCACATCTGCGGGCTAGGAGCATGTACACCAGCACACATAGTAGTAGCTAACATACATATATATACAGACACATACACACACTGAATGACATCAAGGGATTTTTTTTATTTATCTTATTTAAAGTCTTATTAGTTTGAATTATTAGTGTGAACACACACTCACCTACACACACACCCACACACACACACACACACACACACACACACTCCTCCAAGACTGGACAATGTGTGATACTAATTAATTAAATTAGGTCACTAATACTGTAAATCAGCTTAACTTCAGGTAGGATAGGATTATGAAATTATTAAAATGACTCACTCAAGCCAACATTTACACACATGCGCACGCACACACACACAGATAGAGATGGAGAAAGAGAGAGAGAGAGAGAAAGAGAGAGCATTTCAAGACACTGGTGCAATGCTTCTGCAGTTACTGAATTACTGTTGAGTTGGAAATGCATGCTTTAGGGCTCAAGTAAACAAGGTCACAACCATTCATTGTAATGAATGCGAAATGACTCTACCTGACTCCTGGTTTTCATGTTTCAGGTAAAGGGGTTCCATCTTGAAGGCTCCAATAATGTCTGCTCTGTTCTTCACCCTGTTGACAGGTGTTGACAAGCAGAAGAAATCTTTATACCAAAAATTACTGAACCATTTAATGCTACAAAAAAATCTATTAGAATCACAAATTTAGAAAGTGTATTTGCTTTGTGAAACATGATTTAATATAGATTTTAATATAGATTTCTCACAATATTATACATTATGTTTAGTATATACTGGTTTAGTGCCCCACATGTTTTATATTTGACAAGTATGTCATAGTATACCATATCATTAGTATGCTGTCTTAAACTAGACAGTATATATATCTACAGACATATATTAAACTGTGTCTTTGGATAAGGTATCTTAATGGTTGTAATGTGCGTGTACCGCAACTAAAACAGGAAGATATTTCAGTGGCAGTGGGTTTTATGTTGTAGTGACAGACTGAGCCAGAGGTGATGGAAAAAGGTTCTAAGAACGTCTACCCTTCACGACATGCAGGGGTCTGAAACACCTCTGTTTCCGTCTTGTGCAGAACATGTCTCATTTTGTTTGCTGCTGACAGAAGGGGCAGATGGAAGGCGTAGTTCTATTCTTACTGTGCAAATGAGAGAGGTGTAGATGGATATCAGTTCTGTGATGGCAATGACTACCCATTGTTACTTTCACTTCATGGTAAATTGAACAAATGACATACAGAATATATTAGAGGCTAAAAACAACATGGATAGTTCTTTTGTTTAACATGTCTTTGTGTGACCCACAGTATATCGTCATTCTCTGTATCCACATCAATAATGTAACTTGAATCAGAGGTGTATCAGAGAACTCACCACATTGTAGAGCAGTCAAAGTTGACTAAAAGCCATTTGTGTGGGTTTAAGTTGAACGAGTCTGCAAACTATAAAAGAAACCAGAAGTAAATAGCAATGAAGACATGCTGATGGATGTATCACCAGGATGACACGTAATAGAGATTAAATAAAAATGAATACAAAACTATCAGTATGGTATCACAGTGTAACATGAGTGGCTTTCTTTTCCCTGAAAGTTCTTGTATTTTTCATGTAACATAAACACAATTTGAAAAAAATTTTTTTGCAGAAACACACTATATTATGCCTTAATTTACCATTACTGAGACTGAGACCACCTTTTCATCAACAGCTTTATCTCAACTGAAGCAGCCACAATTTATTTGAAATGCAAAAGAGGAACATCGAGCCAACAGCTTGCAGAGTGCACTGGAAATAACCCTTTCCTGGCAGGTTTTATTCAAAGAGAGAAAAACCCCTCCTAATCTGCCCTCATCTTTTTGTTTGCTATCTTTTGTAATATCCTTTTTCTCTACCTCCACAAATGCAATAACATATCATAGAAGAGACAATGTGAGACAGACTCCTGGCTGACAGTTGCCATGCTGACTGATTCAAAGGGGGCTGGTTGCCGGCTATCCCATCACTCATATCCTAGCAACCAACCCTCCAGCAGGGCTACACTCTCATCCAAAAAGAATGGGTTCCTTCTTTATGTCCTCGTCAAAAAAATGACATGGATGTCACAATGTTTCAAAGTTATATACTGTAACCACTGTACACTATATGAATTCCACTTAATATTCCTGCATATGGCTTAAATAATTCCCCTTAAAGAAAGAACCTGAATCTTACTTTCCCAAAATATACAAGAAAATATAAGAAATGTAAATTGCAAGATTATTGAGTGAAAGGTTGATAGTGTATATATATATATATATATATATATATATATATATATATATATATATATATATCCATTATCTGATTTTTTCCGTAACAGTCAATAGGAGAGAAAAGATGAAACAACAGCTCTTGTCCTTTCCAGTCAAGTTCGTTTTCTCTGTCTCCACCAACATTGTTTGAAGTTGTGTGTCTAATAAATAGTGATATATAAAGGTCTAACGCTGCCTCAGGAAATTACTCATCCTTATTCTATGTCTCTGCACAGCTGAAGTACCAGTCGGCAGCCTCAAAAGGCAGATTGATGTTCCGTGTTTCTGCCGATTGTTCATTTATTACTCACTTCTTGCATGCTCTCCTGACATTAATGTTACGCCATTTTCAAACAGTAAGTAGTTGATATAATCAGTATGCAGTGTTTTATATATATTTACACAGGTGGATGCTTCCGCTTCAGACCACACTTAAACCAGTAAACCTCCATCCATACATATTGATGATAAAACTGTTAAAAATCATACCATGTCATTTTTTTCTTGTGAGAATTCTTGGAGCAACTGAAATTTTGCCAAGAAGGTATAACATTGTCACCAAAACACAGTAACTAAATGTGTCCATGCACTATATCAAAGTGAATGCCTGCATATTTATACACACCTCAACACCATTCAACAAAGGCCTAAATTCTGGACAGATAAATGCACTCCCAGCATATGCTGCATCAATGTGCATCCACATATTTTCCCCATTACCTGGAAAAGACAAGAAACAGAGATGTTATTAACATCTGTAAAAGAACTGCCTAACTAGATATACCAACCTGGGGTAGAAAATCTATACTGCGTGAATTGTATTTAGCCAAGTATAATTGATTGATCATTAAAATGAATACTGAATATCTGGAAAACTGACTGAATGCATTTCTTACCAAGCAGTATACTTGGTTGGAGGTATTGAGTCAGGAAACTAACACCCTGACTGTGTATTATTCAAAACACCACGATCCTACTTAAATCAAAGGTGGTCACAGCTTAACACAAGTGCTTGTAGTACAGGATATATATATGTGTGTGTTGCAAAGCTACTAAAGCATTGTCATTTCTCTGTTGTGAGACAAAAAAATCAAATGTCTACTGACTCACATATGGGTCCCAGCTCAGTGATAGAATCAAAACCACATGATGGAGTGGTTCCGAGAGTCGCACAGAACTGTAACACACACACACACAAATCATAAAGACCCCAAAGTGCTTTCTATTTTCACTGTCACACTAATGATAGAATTGATTGCGCAAGAAAATGAATCACAAATTCACCGTCATTGCAGCTACTGTAACATATGGCTTTTATACAAGGACTGACATCAGTTTTTATTCAAACATAAAGCCAGCTGGTTTGGACACATACAGATGACTCAGAGCTGCTGGACCATTGCAGCTCCCTGAATATTATTCACTGATAGTGATCTGTGGGTCCAGATGAGACAGGGATTATTGTGCTTAACCAGATAGACATAGATTAGGTTCAACAGACACAATGTTATCCTTTAGCGGAGCCCTCAGGGTGTGCAAAGCAGAATCACATGCAAAAGGTATCACTGTGGCCATCAACTAAGTGGGTGGTTGTGCAACCAGTTTTAAGTGTATGTCCAATGACAGATGCATGTAAATAACAATATTTAATGTTGGAGATGTTGCTGTGTGTGTCTGTCCATGTGTTTTAGCTGCATGTGATGCCTGGAGAGATGGATGTTGATTTTTGTTTTTTCTTACATAGAAAGGGATGAGTCCAGCTGCTTTGTCCTTCTCCACCATCTCCTTAAGCATATCGCCTCTGACAGCAAAGCAGTTGTCTGTAGGAACCTTCCTCATCATCACTCCTCCAATCAGAGCTGCACGCTCCACTGAGGAATGAGCCTTAGCAGGGAAGAGATGCAACATTTATGAAAGGTGAGAAAATAAATAAGTTTTAAGATCATAAGTTTGAATTCTCTCCTGCTTTTGGTGAGAAGATAAACCCATCTTAACAGCTAATTTCATATCTATGGGTAATAAATTATTTTGTGTCTGTTAGACAAACAGTTAGGATGGGATGGTGTTCATGTCACACCTCATAAATCTAACTGCAATTAGAAAATTAGGTGTTAAGTTCAATCAAATACATTATTTGATTCATGTAGTTTTATTGTAAGTGTTACAATAAATGTTGAATGGGAGAATTCAACATGAAATAATATTCAAAGTAATCTGAGAAAGTCCTGTCAACAAGCAAAAGTGTGAGCATCCCTATTGTACTGACTGACATGATTATTATAAAAATATATATAACAATTACACAAGAATACACACACACAAGCACAGAGCACAGAGCTACTCAACATCTTGTGCCTTTTTAGCCTTTTGCTAAAATTACTGCCATTATGTTAGAAAAAGTTCAAATAATACTGTGATAGTGGTAGATTCATTATGCTTTAGTTGTTTAATTTTTATACCATACTCAACCACAGATTTATTTATTTATTTTTTTTAGATTGCAGTGCAAAAGATATACATACATACTTCCAACAATAGTATTGTGTTCTTCTGTAGAAAAAGAACAAACTGGTCTCCTTGTAAAGGTCTTTGTGGCCCTCGGGCAACTCCCTAACCCAATCACAGAGTCAGCCTGGTATTAAACCTGATCAGAGCTAGCTGCTGCCTGACTGACCCCCTGTCTCCCTCAATCACTGAAAAACTATTACTGAGGCAGCCTTTAATGTTCTGAGTTCACATGGACTGTTCCTAAGTGAGACCGTTTACAGAAGTCAATATGTCTGCAGACACTTGTTTTGTGCTTTTATTGTATTTTCATTTGTCTGTTTGCACTGGCTATCCAGTAACATATTTTGTTTAATACATCTGAAAATTCATGTGGACTTTATGGTTACTTGGCAAGCAAGCAGTGTTAAAAAAGATAATTTGCTCAAATAAAATCAGGAATTTGTGTAGAATTAATGGAATCAGAGATTCCATTAAGTTTTGTGTTACTACCTGCTCAGAGGTGTATGCCACCAGTTTTGAGAAGATTTCAGCTTCCGATTTTTCGGGGTTGGAGGCCTCAACCCATCGGACTGCTTTACATCGGGCAGCGAGCAAGGACATCAGGGTCGCCTCACTGGCTGTGCCCTGTTGGACAAACAGAAGAAACTTGGTCACTGCTCTTTCAGCTAGCACCAGTGACAGCTTGTTGGCTAATATAACTGGGGCTGCTGTAGTTCAATATGAGCTTGTGAGTAACTTAATTGAGACATGTCAGTTGAAGAGTGTGTATGATTCAGAACATCCATCACCTATTCTTGTCAAAAATATATTTGGAAACTAATTCTGATGGGTGGGGGTTTATGTCACAATCAAATGGTTGTTGGTGTTTCAGCAAAGGACAGCACTTGGCAAACATCTGTTGGTTGCTGAAAAGCAATAAGTATTTAAATAGTATGGCAGACAATGATTTCTATTGTGGGACTGGCAAACAAATTATTAATCATCACCAGGATTGTTTGTGGACTCCCAGCTACTATAAACAGAGTATGGTGTTAACATGCACCCACTCACAGACTTTTTAAAGTAAAGTAAAGTAAGTGATGACAGTTGGAATGTTAACATGCATTTAAATATACCCAAAGTTAATTGATTGTGTGAGCATCCCTATTGTACTGACTGACATGGTAGGAAAAAATTACACAAGAATACACACACACAAGCACAGAGCTACTCAACATCTTGTGCCTTTGAATATTCCCTTTGATTTGAACGCTGTGACACCTCCACATTGTCTTTAGAGAAGAAAATGACTTCACGTAGACACAGTGTGATGAGTCATCACCCAGCCAGCCTGATACAGACAAAATTGTTTGAGGCTACATAATTAAGTGAAGCGTGACTTCTGAAGTATCACGGGGCATTACCACAGGAAAGACAGTGAAATGCTCAAATCATTCAATCAATAAGCACAAATCGCTCATAAAACACGCAGGCTAATACAGGGTGTGTCATTTGTGTCAAAACAAATTAGAGTCAGAGTAAAATTAAGCCCAACCTTTAAGAGCTTAGAGATCCACAGAATGGATTGATCAAGCAACCAGTCCATCAAAATACTGTGATTATATGGGCACTAGCTCTGAGGAATTGAATGTGTTTTAACAGGACAACAAAAGCAAACCTCAAGCTTCCAAATGTACACAAGTGCACTTCCTGTCCTTTCCCTTAGACAGTGGCCTCTGAGCTTTTCATCCATCCTCCTACCCACTAATAATTGTGAAATCCAGACTTTTTCTTTTTAAATGTAACTGAGCTGGCATTTATCGTAATATCCATTTCCCAGCTGTTAAGAAAAACAGCGCAATTCCAAAGGATAGGACGCAATGTCCCGCTGCTAAAGATGATGTATGCATTAAAAGAAAAACTGCAAGCTTGCGTCTTCACCAACTTTATGCAGAAGAAATTGTAGAATGGTGACACACTATTATCTTTTGGATGATGCTTTAGCCAATTAGACCTTGTAATCTTTTGTTGTTTATAATTTATTTTAATCATAGGCAAAGTGTCTTCTTCTGCCACCAAAGTCTAATGACTCACACAGGGGTAAAAAGGGAAATCTAAGGTCACCAGAAGGTCCTTCTGAAACCATCCCATTTCCCCTTTGTGTTGGTATAAGGATTATAATAATAGGCTGGCAATGTGCTGTCACAACACTCATTAGCCCTGCTGCAGCGAGAAGAGCCCCATTCGTTGCCATAGTGAGCTGGTAAGCTGCACTTAAAAAGGAGAGTGGCAAGACAGAAACAAAAACACGATGAACCAGATGAGCACACGCACATAAACACACCCTCACACTCAGGCGGTCACAATAGAGGAGGCATGAAATGATCTGTCATCAGAGTGCACTCTCATGCTCCACTACTCAACATCCCCTGCAAACAACGCACACACATATATAGCTTGCAACCTCTGCTGCTTGTGTTGCAGTCAATGGAACGCTAAACTAATGTCACACAAAACAATCACAGCACCATCATCATCATCTCTGTCTGCCTGTGGATGACATATTAAAAGGCAATTTCCTGCCAATTTTCAGCTGGTGTGAAGGAGGGAGAGACACAGACTACAAGTCAATAGAACACAAATTGTTGATGAATGTGTGTTCAGGGGCACTGAGTTGTGAGTGGATATGAACACTGTTGTTTTTCTGCAAGGCAGACATGTAAATATATTTGAGAAAGTATAAAGAGGTCCAAATACTAATAGAAATGTTATAAGGCATGGTTGCAATGAGACTGAAAATGAGTTTTTAAATAGATACATACAAAGGACACTTACTTGGATGACACCTCCTCCATGACCATGAGTCCCGGCTATAAAGCACTCAGGCAGTTGCAGCATCTTCCCAAACCAATCTAACATCACTGTCTCCAGCTCTGTGCAGGCTGGGCTGGCAGCCTGTAAACACATAAGCAAAATAGAGACAATAATCTCAGAATGTTCTATGTTAGCATATATTGTAGATATGAACTGGAAATACAGACAGTCCTGAAATACAGAGTCAGACACAGAGACAGAGCAAAGTGTTCCAGTTACCCAGGAGAATCCAATACATCCAATGGCTCCACACAACATGTCAGCCAACATGGCAGGGTATGAGGAAGCAGCTGGATAGTAGGCATAGAAGTACGGGCTGTGCCAGTGGGTGACCTGGACACAAAGAAAACATGCAAACATGTTTTTAATTTGAAAATAAGATGGACTTTTGTACTTCATTGTGAGCAAGTGGTTACCAAAATTATTGTTTAAAATATTACAGTTTTGTGACTGTGACTTTTTTTCTTTTTAAAAATAATTATTACAAATTTTAGGCTAATTAGCTAGCATAAACTCCTCAGCAGCTTCCCTGGCACAACAGGTTACCGGAGGTAACCGTGGAACACTCCCTAGATGGTTCGCGGTGGTGTTTTCATTGACTGTCATTTCTTTTGCCACAAAAATTAGTGCATGAAATAAACTGCTAACAATTCTTGTTGCGATGGAAACCTGCATAAATAATACAAGTGCTTAAATTTCCACTGCACAGTTTTTCCAGTGACAGTGTTGTTGACATGTTGCAGGTCAAAGAGGAATGACACTGTGATTATAAAAGAGATCTATGCAAACCTGAGATGGGATAGAATAAATTGATGAGAATGACCCCTTGCTGACTAGCATTACTGAAAATATTGAAAATGTTTTTCTTTATTAGTGAAGTGTTTTGTTTTGTTTTTAAATCAAAGTAAGGCAGCTGTTGTGCTTGACTGCATCTTGGCCCAAATTGCTGTTAAAAGATTACTCAGTAAGTTCCATCAATATTGTTTCCCAAAATGACCTTAATAAAGATTAATTTGTCAGAGGAATACAAGAGAATTTGTGCATCTACAACAGTGTGTACATCAACAAATGACAAAAAGTGTCAGCTCACCCCTGGCATTATGACCCTCTCTACATCTCTTATAATGTCATCATAATTCTCAGGTTCCAGTGGGGCCTCAGTGGGGATCAAGGAACGAAGATACCCTGGTTCCACATCTGGGTAGACGGGTCGCTGTTCTATGTTCTCCAGGTAGTCAGCCACATAGTCCACCATCTCCCTTCCTCTGCGCCGAAACTCTGCTGCATCCATGATATAGCTGGGACACAACACAGAAACACATTGTTCCTTTAATGATTGTCGTTTATATTTCAACCATTTGGACGTGACATCTTTCATGCTAAAATAGAGCGCAACTTCAGAGTCAAACGGGATTAACTCATAGTTTTTTTCTCATGTTTAACCTTTAACCTCACCACCAGGAATAAGTTGATTATTGCAGAGGCAACCAGGTTTATGATGTCAAGAGAGGTCTAAGGTGTTTGATAATGTTTTAAGATGTGTTAATTATTTACATAGTATATTAAATGACTTCACCCTGGATGAACTAATGTAACAGAAATGAAAACACTTACACAATTAAAATATATGTATGAACTCTCAGCCCTCTTACCCACACATTAAGTCAGTCATAGTTTAGTTTCCTTTCATTTCATGGATTGATGTGAAAATAAAAGCTTGGAAACAAAGAGCATTTCCATGTCTAAAACAAGTTTATAGTCCATTTGTTTGTTATAAACCCATTTTCTAATAACACAGTGTTCCAAAGGGCAGTTTCATAAACCTGTCAAAAAACAGAGCTCCATTAAGATTTGTTTGATTTTAACAGCAAACCATATTAATGACACACATTAAAGAACACTCTGTTTCAGTTCTGACTGTAGCAAATTACTCTCATACTGCCTATGCAAACGGCACAACAACATATGAACATTGCCCCTTGCTCTCACACTACTGCCCTATCATTCAACAAGTGTTTCACCCTGCATGTTTCTCTCCCCTCTTGAGAAGCAGAGCCCTTATCCTTCTCCTGATCGCAAATAGGATTAGACATGTTGTATGGGAGTGTGTGTGTGTGTCTATATTTGTGTGAGTGTGTGCGTCTGTATACTTACATTTTCGTGAGAGTGAGAGCTTCAGCTATTTTGATGGTGGATCCTCTCCTCTTCTTTAGCGTCCACAAACAGAGGGGCAGACAGCCAGGCACGTGGTGAGTGTGTTTGTGTGTGCGTAAGCAGGACAAGAGACATTTGCTCCTTTTATCTTGCCAATAACCACCCCCACCCCACCAGACCCCACTAGGCCAGCCAATGGGAGCGGGGCTCACTGAGGAAAGACGGATTCATAAGTTTATAGAGCTGTACCTTCAGTTCACACCCACTCACATCTATGAACACATAGAAATGCTTATGCTAAGTGCACATTGATATATCTGTGTTTACACAGATAGACATAAATAACATTAAAATAATGTGGCTACACCAAGAAAAAATACTAAAATGAAAATACATGATCAATAGCTCAAATGTATTACATATAATATTGCACCACTGACTCTTTGAGTCTGGATAAAAATTATAATCCTAATTCTTAATTCATGTCATAAATCACATTAACCCTTTCACACATCTGCTTAGAAACAGCTGTACCATTAAACAAAGGTGATGTTACTTTGAAAGTGACATTGAGGTAAAATGTTTAATTTTTGTTCCTGTAATCTCAGTCCAGTTTAGGATTACAAAACTGATGTATGGGGAACAAGAGAAAAGATATGGACTACTCAAAAAAAAAGACAAAAAGGTGTTTACCTTTGTCTCACCTCATGTGGTCTAGTGTTTGTGAGTGTGTGTGTTTTTAATGTCTTTCTGTTCCTTATATTTTAGTTTGTTTTCTTTCTTTCATTGTGTCATCTTTAATAACTTTACTATTGTGAAGCACGCTGTGACTTTGCTCTGTAAAAGGTGTTGCATAAAGCAGGGGCCCTAACACGGACTGATCTGCCTCTCTGCAGAATCAAGTCAAGTTGATCAGATCAAAAACAGTAGATAACTTTACAGTCCCTGCAGTCCCAGCTTTTCAAATGGTTCTTTATCATTGCATCAAAGACTTCACTATGCTAGAAAATGGCGTATGGCGCAACTGCCATCCCAAATGATAATTCTTTTTTAAATCACCTTAATTTGGTTAACAGCCTGAGGTCTGGATTGGACCAAATGGCAAAGCAGTTTGTCAAAAGGTATAACTAAAGAGCTGAATTTTCAGTGACTTGGTATAAGATGTAGGTTAGCTGCTTTCTGTATATCTCATAGAAATTCATTAATACATATTGTCACACATAATTACGGTAGAAAGAGACGCATAATACTATCACTTACAAAATTAGAGAAATCAAGAGCTATAGCAAGCTAGGGAATCAAAAGTAAAAAATTAACTAAAACCAACTGAATAAAAATAACAGAACAAACTGCCAACCAGAAAATAACAGACAAAACAGACATTTGTTATCCAGTAACCTTGGTGTTAATGAGATACAGGCAGAATGGATGCTAACTGTTCAGGGTGTTAAGATGACAAAGAATCTAAAGACAATCTCAGGGACACCCACCTACAGATAGAAACACTCAAAATATTTGTATAATAATATAAAACAATAAAAATGTCCGGCAATCAGGCCAATATCTCTTGTGGAGCAAGACTGTAAAGAATGAAGAATGAAATGCAATCCACAAACAAAAATTCTTGAAATTTTAGTGAACACCTCTCTGTCACAGCATCAAACATTATAACAAAGGATGTATTTATTGCAGGGCCACAGCAGTGGATTTCATTGCATTGTTGTTATTTTCTCCTCAAACATACTGTAAAACGATGGTATGGCAAACTAACCTTGCTTTGTGATTACTGTTTAAAAGGTTCTGTAAAAGCTACTGTGGCAGCAGACTGCAAAGCTTCAGACATGTTAATCTTTTTCTTTGCCCACAACAAAACTTTAAGCCTTGAAACCTCACTGTTTTTGCATGACTGATAATCCAAAGGGTGTGACACACAGATGGTGTCAAAGGGTCAGTGCCATTTTTGGTCCTTTTTTTTTTTTTTTAAAAAAAGGCATTGAACTTGTTGTGAAATTGTGCCACCTAGTGGAAAAACTAAGTGTTAAAATTTCAGTAGAATTTAATGTATGGTACTGAAATATTTGACCCAGGATAGAACATAGAATTTAGAATTTTTGTTTTTTTCAGATCCTGGACACACAGCTGTTCATATAACAGTTGTGACAAGCAACACATTTTTAGTAAATGTTGGTATTACACTCTGCAAATCTGTTAATTTGATTACAGTACAATACAATACAGAGGCAGTGTTCTTTGTTAGCAAATGAGTCAAATGATTTTTCACACAATAAAGACAAATACAGACTATGGTTTTATATCAATGTATTAATGTTTTATTCTAATTACAATAAACAGAATATATCAGTCCCTTATTTGTACAAAAATACCTGAAAAGGTTACAATTAAGATTTATAAGCCATTCAACTATTTACAGATTGAAGCAAAGCACATTATGAATACAGGAGCTCTCTCTTACAAAAAAGAGATAAGTTACTGTTTTCTTTTTTGCATTCCCTGAAATACATAATAGTTTATATTTTTATATATAGATATATTTTTACTTTACTCATTTGTACAGCCATGGTATCTTGCATTGTGACAATGTTATGAAGGTGAACAAGAACCAAGATGATAATTGATCAATCCATCTTTGCAGGGGTGGGGCCAATTCACTATCAATTCAAAAAGTAAACTGAAACTGCATCTGAAAAATTCATTCATCATTCATTCTCAATCACCTTTCACCACAATCTTTTAGAGTGCCGTTTTCTGTTGAGGAATTGCATTAATTGAATACTTGTAAAACGTGCGAGGTTTTTGAGTGTGAATGGTTCCCTCTGAAGGGTGGCTTTGTCATGTCATTCGGCCCAAATGTTAGGTCTGGTTTATGAAGAGAAAGAGGAGTCATCAGAGGCACCATCTGTGTTTACAAGTTACCTGGCTACCGAAACTGACACTGTGCTGTCAGTTATTTTATTTACAAGTTCTGAGTGTGTACTTGATCATCTCCGTAAGACACAGCGTAATATAATAAAATGAATCAAATTAGATTATAATTTCTTCTCAGTTCTAGAACTGATAGGATGAAAATTGAGGGTGTTTTATGAATTGTTCAGCTGTTGTTCAGCCCAGGTGTGATAACTGAGGCTGAATAGGTAACATTGTCAGGTGGGGCTTTAGATCAGCTCAGGTAGCCAGGCAAGTATTTTAGGCTTTTTTAATGAACATCTTAAACAATAATATTAAAAACACTGTTAAACTAAATGTACTCTTTAAATAGTACTGGACCTACTCAATTGCAAGGATATTTTCAAGTAATCATAACTAGCAGATGGGTGGTGCACATAATAGAGAAAAGCTGACAACTCCCGGCTTAATCAAACTAAAATATTCATGAGTCATCATCATCCTGTACATAAAAGTCCTAGAGATCTGATGGACCAGTAGTTTTTAATATGCTCCAAGTCAACCCTGAGCAACCCAGTTACATTCATCTCTGTTAAGTGTAAAAATGTGGATATTCAAATCCCCTGATTTATTTGTCCATGTGTTCACTAACTGAATTTACTTTCCGCCTTTTCTGTACTAACTCCAGCTTGCAATGCTACCTGACTTGTCTTTTGCATTAACATCTGCTACCATTCATATCAGTCAGAAATAAAAATGTGATATAGGGAATTTGAGGATGAGAGCAAAGTGGGTAGACTGAATCTGAATATCAGGGGACTTAGATTAGTACTTAGAAATCACTAACATCAACATTTCAGTGAGGTCCTAGTAGCTTAAGATGACTTTCAGCAACTACAAAAGAATTTATGTATTGTTATAATCCACATTCCCCCAAATACCAACATATCAGATACCCCTACACAATAAACTCAAAATCCATGTTCATGCAAATGATAAATCTACCTACTGATTTAAGTTTTTCTTTCTCAGATCAATACTGTAACCCATCTAACAATGTTGCTCTGGTATGGTTTGGTAATGGTATGCTTAGTTCCCTGTTCATTGCAGTTTAAAGGGTATAAATTAACACAGAGGAATTTGTGTCAGTGTCTTATTATTATAAGTGTGGGAAGGATTATTGTTATGCATTTCTTCAATTATATCTACTCTAAGCATTTTCATTGAAAAGTTTTAACTTGAATGCAATGGTTTTTTTCTACAACTAAATTTCTACAATTTTTTCTTCAAAGAAAGGCATTTAAACAGTGAATTATGAGGACATTGAGACATACTTGACCCAGTTTCCCAAAACGTTTTACTTGAATTCATATCTATTTTTTCTAGTTTAGGTCACCACAAGACAGTGATGAGAAGAAAACTTGAAGGTTTTTAACATAAAAGTGTTGGAATTCTAATGAGATATTTTTATAGATCGGGGAGGAAAAAAGAACAATAATTAAAAAGGGTATGAAAATCTTAGTGACTAATGCTTTGGGAAACTCTGTTTTTTGTTTGTTTGTTTTCTATCTCACAACATTCCACCTGTCATCTATTGGAATGACCATGTTAACACTATGGATGCCAGTGTGCTTTAAAACATCACTTCATGACAAGTGTTGATGATGACAAAAATTATTTTTGAATAATCAAAACTAAAAGGAAAAAAACTCAATAGATGCTATGTCATTACAGTAATAATAATAATAGTAATAATAATTATTATAATTATAAATCACATTGGTCAATCATTTCATGGTAATGACAAAAGAAAACAATACAGAACAGCGCTGAGAAAAAGAAATCTAAAATTTTCAAGTAATCAGTCACATCCAGATAAATAAATACATTTTGCTGCAACAATACTTTAAAAAATGATTGAGTCATTGCATCTTAGATAAATAATGGTGACCATGCAGAGTGTCAATATAGTGCGGCTATTCTGCATTGTTCCATATACCTTAAAACAACCTGCAGGTACATAAAAGATGGCTGTTGATGGTGGTAAATACAAATAGATTTCTAGTAATAATCTGCTGGCTGGTGGCCTACACAGAGCTACCAGCGGCAAAAAATTTTTTTTTCAAGTGAGTGTTTTGGGTGGAGACACAAAAAAAGCATTTGTGGTACTGAGAGTGACTTGTGTGAATGACAAACCAGGCTTAGTTTGAATATTAGCAGAAATCCAATCAAGAATTTCAAGCATATGTCAATATGTCTGGAGAATTTGAGATGACTGGGTTTTACCATTTATGTGTTCTCCATTTAGTTCCATTCTGCCAGACATGATCAATCAGCGTCACAAAAAAAGTAGCCCTATCTATAAGAAATTGGATCCAGGTTAGCTAGAGACACCCTGTTGAAATCTTCTTTTCATTGTAGTTAATTACAGGAGCTCCACTTGGCTAAAACACAACTGAAATTGATTTAAATATCTTTGCAGGATTGACTGACCTTGGCTTGCAGAAGAAAACCGATTGACTTTTGCTTAAATTGCACTGTCTGGGACAAAAGGTGGGCATATCCAGTGTTGTCAAACTAACTTGGTAAGTTGTATGCCCTCTGTTCTCAGTCATTCAAAAACCCTACACGTACTGGGGGCAAATCTGTTAAATCAAACGAAGGGACATGGGTTAAAACAAAATGGGCCCTGTGGGATTTTTGCAGTCTGAAGTCTGAGCACTAAAATTTCCAGTTTTATGTTGCTTCTACAAAGCTGAGTATGGGCAGAGAGAGGAGATGAGAGGCAGCTATCATTTGTTTTCAATGTTTTCATATGTGACATAATTCTCTCCTTACGCATTATTTTCCACACCGTAGCAGCCGCTAACCAGTCTGTCTGAATTCATAGATAGGTGGTGTGCAGTAGGCAGTAGGTGTATGTGTATGTGATACTGTTTGTTCACAGGCAGAAAAAGGCTGCAGTATGCGGAATGTAATGCACAGAGTCTACTATCAGTGTGGAGTCAAGAGCACACTAAAACATGTTCCAAGCCACAATTATGTTTGACACCATCTCGCTGACTTCCAGCAGGCAGAAGGTGGTTGCTGGAAGATATGTTGAAAAGAGCGTCAAGACCCAGGACAGATGTTGCCCACAGGATCCACTGTATCTCCAGGCTGAAGTAGTTTTTGTTTGGCAAAGAGTAATACAGATTGTGTTTCTTTTGATTTGCTTACAGTTATGTGGCTAAAAGATGCTAGTGGTTATCCTTCCCTGTGCTGAGGCGAGGAGAATCAGACAAAACAAACAAAAAAAAAACAAACAAACAAACAAAAAAAAAAAAACTGATGCTCTCCATTGTCCCACTTTCTCTTATGCGACAGGTAACTTTATGTCTGCATTTGCCTGCAGTGAAAAAAAAAAAATGATGAAACTCCCGCATGTGGCTGCATTTGCAAAACTGTCTACCTGGTTACAATTCTTCTAGCTTTGTTACTTGTAATTTTACCCTGAATGACACCATGATTTGATTCATGCTTTTTTGTTTTTCTGGAAATTGCCTGGAAAATACTTTCAGGGACTGCCTGCAGCGTGCAACAGAATAACAAGTACAGAATGACCCTATTATAGCTTAGGTAAATAATGAAGATTTGCAAATATCCAGAATGCAAAAAAAAAAGGACTTTAAACAAAATTCTTATAGAGAATATTGATAACAATACTTAACTGCAATGAATGTATCAATAAGAAAAACCCTGTGTTGTCGGAGATGAGCGAATTAATTTGTGGACAACGCAGACTTTGTACTGTCCACTATAAAAAAAAACAAAACCAAAAAACCCCCAAAAAACTCTGTTCCAATAGTTTCAGATTTTTTCCTCAGCCTTTTTCTCCAGGGCAGTTCAACATCAACACTCTTTCTGGTGCCTCCAAATCTCATCCATGTTGAATTTTGACATGTCCTTGGTGCATGCCTATGACACTAGAGGGCGGTGGCACCATCTCACAGTAAAGTAATGCAAAAGCGGAGAGGTCATGCACTGTCAAAGGCCACTCCCAGTTTGATGAGTGCAAAACAATCACCTCTCCATCTATGATATATTCTTTGAGGACGTGATGAAAAGTTTCAACGAGACTGCTGTTTGTTCTCAGGGAGCAGAGTGGTCCAAACGATAGCTCGAGTTGTCTTGCTTGATTGTCCTGTTGAAGGGAATACAGTCTAAACTGTGAGATTAAACCTTGAAGGATTTTGGGTACAAGCTTATCAATGACTGTGGATAGCAAGATTGTGGAAGATTTTACGACACAAATGGCAGTGTTCATTTCCTTTATGTTCTCTGTTCTCGACTGAGGAACCTTGTGAGCAAGTTGTGCATCCGACTCCTCAAACATCCATGCAAACTAAAAGAGATCCAACAAGTCAGCAGTCTGTGGCGGACTTAGGACAATATAAAACAACGACAATGAAACATCAGTCAATTCACCAGCTTCTTATAAAGATAAAAACAAAAGAACCACCCGACAGAAAGATTCTTTTTGTTTTGTTTGTTTTAGGCAGAGTCAGGTCAAGTGATAGAGGGGGTCATGGGGTCAGATGATCCGAAGATGTCATAAGGCCACGACGGTGCACGGGTGTTTGAGTTTACAAGGCAGCACTCCTCTGTTGAGCTGGTAGAACTCCACCAGCTGAATCAGGTCGGTGAATTTGGTGGCGCCGTCGTCAAGGCTGAAGAAGACTTGGCCGTCCTCTTCACACTGGCGGCATGAAAGGGTCCGGGTGAGAGTGAGCAGGGACACACCACATGGCAAGAGAAAAGAAAGGACACTGTGAAACAGAGACTCTCCTCTAAAGGACTATAACAATAGTGTGTCATGTTTGGGCTATTTAGCAACAAATTACATATATATTTTTCATTCTGGCTGGTTATTTTGCTATTTTTTTATTTGAATTCAGTATCCTTATAATGGTTTGCTTTGTGGGATTGACATAACTCTCAAAAACAATGGTTTTCTGCAGATGACAAAACAAAAGTGGAAAATTTTAGGCAATGATGTGAAGTTAATGGATTTACAGATGCAACAATATGACCTGTGGGGGAGTACAGCAGCCATTTGCCATGAAACCTTTTTGATTAACACAACTGTCAATGTCAAGGTTGCTTTTATTGTTCACCAAAAAAGAAAAACTGTCTAAGATAAGAAGAATTGCCACACAGAAAAGAATCATTTCACAAAAGTGACACAAAAGTATTTGTAAAAATTATTAAACATAACAAAATTCATACCGGAAGTATCTGGAAATGTTTGATTTTCTGGTGATGGCACAATGTGAGCACAAATGCCTTGGGGTTACTCTGACTGACTCTGAGCAGAAACAACCTATGCAACAAGAGAAAGGGGGACATTGTGAGCAAAATATTCAGTTGGCTTATTCAGTGAAAAGGGAAACCGCATATATAAATTTGCTCCAGCTCACTTACCCATCTACTTGTCCCTGCTGGTGGATAATGCGATGGGATTCTTCTCTAGATATCCTGCCGTGGAACCACAGCTGAGCTATGTGGATAACTGCAGAGAGAGAGAGAGAGAGAGAGAGAGAGGGAGAGAGAGAGAGAGAGAGAGAGAGAGAACATTTTAAAAATCTGTTATATTATTCAAACTGAAAAAAAGTTAACAATCAACTACTCTGTTGATCATTAAGTCTTGGTATTTACCTGAGCTTAGTGATGAGTGGTGTAGTGGACTGTGGGAGCCTAGTATGTTCATTCGTTGACTCCTCTTCTGAGAGAGATGCCACACAGAGACAACACAACAGGGATTATTTCACGCTCTGGTATAGTACATGACAGTTAAAAGTGGATATTTCTTTACAGTGTTTCTCAATACAAAGCGGTGAAGCTTCACTTTTCTTTCTCAGCAAAGAAAAATCTCAGGTTAAATGGAGATAGTGCTTTGGGAACGAGCAGGTCAGGTGCTGTTTATGTACTGTATAAATATTTTCTAAATTTAAGAGAGACCAAAGTTGATCTGTGGTTCATCAACATTTGGTAACCTTCAAAACGATCTGCATACTGCATTAATGATACTGAGTTAAACACTGTGGATGAGTTTAACATGGTCCAAATTCATTGGAATAAATCTACCACTTCTGACATCTGCCCCACAGTCCTATCAGCTTTATGAATAGACAAACAACTTTTGTCAGATCAAAAGAACTGAAAAATCAACACTTACAGAGGGAAATTTGCTCTGTATGAATATCTGAGCAAAGTAAACAGAGCCATCTGTAGAGAATTTTTTGAAATCTGCTCCTGGCATTGTTGACAGAGATAACATGAAAACTGAGTTTGTGTCTCACCCTCCACGCGTGTCCCTCCTCCATGGCAGCACTCTGAGCTTCCACAGGGTTGTCAATCACCCTGCCTATCCTCCCTGAGAAATCCATTGCCACAAGGGAGTTCTCTGATACACTCCGCTAGGGGGTGACAGAGATACATGACAGTCAAAATGTGGGCTGCAACACAAGTGCCAAGGTGCAGTTATGCACAAATGTAGACAAAAGCAGTGCAATAAAGAGTGGGGTGGCATAGCTAAATCTAGAGAATGCCATTTTCCTAAACTAGTTTGTTAGCAGCTCTTCACAGAGTTAACAGACTTCAAAGAAATGTTGTTATGCTTAAATAGGCCAATTTTAAGGTGCTTTAACTGGATTTTAGATAAAGCAGGAAACTTACCACAGGTGCTGAGAAGTGTGAAATTAAGGTTTTTCTTTGTTGAGGAATCTTGTAATTCTGGTACAATACAATCCCGTACTGCAAGAGAAAGAAATACACTGGTCAAATGACACTGTCTAAATCCCTAATACATGTATTGTAAACAGTTACATGCTTGCTGGCAGTCTATAAGATGGGGTCAGAATTTTTTTTTACTCAACTTCCAAACCCAGTTTAGAAAAATCTTAATTCCTGCCCAGAAACTATGTACTGTCTGACCAAAGTTACTGTAGCTGCGCCATGGTGTATATGCTGTGGTGTGATCTGAGTTTACCTTAAAGAGTCGGAAGGCAGTCATCCAACAGGTCCTGCCCTGTTCATCCTCAGCACACAGCATCCTCAACTCCTTCAGCTCTCCTCGACATTTATTGGGCTGCGAATGAACATTTTTCAGAATCAGAACTGAAACAATAAATAACACATTACATGGTGTTGCATTATTTTCACCACCTTCATTAGCACCATCGTCACTGATAGCTTTAACTAATTAATAAGGATAATGAAGTAAACACACACAAACTGGTCAACACTATTTTAAAAATACAGCGGTAAATCAGCAATAAAACAGAGCTCACTCATATATATTTATCATCATATATTTAGTACAAATGCATGCTGATGCCCGTCTCGTGAGACAAGGAGCTGCACAGGATGTCAATCATTACTCAGCTCATAATATCGCATCAGAAATCAGCTTGGTCTCATCTCTTTGATCTGAGACTCACCTTGATACAGAACCCGTAGTCTGTGGGCGCACCATGCTGCTTTTTGCCTGTGATGACAGTGAAGATGTTGCTGTCTTCTAGGTCTGCTAGTAACTGTAGATGTCTGGGCTCCTGGAGACAGAAATAATTAATAAGTCAGAACATCACAGAGAGACACAGCCTGGAGGTACGCTGAAAGACAGAGACATATGTGGAGAAACCACCATCGATAACAAGCTGTTTCTTTGAAGGTAATTATGTTCTACTATGTTATTACTATAAAATTTTTACATAGTATGGATATGAATTCTTCAATGATAAAATAAAGACTGTAATTACAAAGCAAAAAAATAATTACATGTTTAAAAAAATACAATTAAATATATCAATCACTTGAAGAGGAAAAGATTGCCTTGCTGTTACCTTTGAGGTTCCTTTTGTAGAACAGTAGAGTCCTGAGCGCCGCAGGAACATGTAAACTTTCTTCCACGACTTCCTCCCCACCTCCTTCACATAAAGATACCCCTGGATCTCTGGACAGCTACTGGTCGCTAGGAAGTTCTGAAAGAGGGAGACAAAAAGACACGAAGCAGGGGATCAACACACAGCATTTTGGATTTGTTCACTCTATAATATTCTCTGTCAAGGACTCTCTGCCTCAGGAGGAGGGCAAGGCTGGATCACATCTGAAGCCCATGAGCTCTCTGTCACTGGCAATTGCTTTTTTGTCAAAGAACAGAGTGCCATCCCGGCTTCTTGCAGTGCAATCTGACAGCTGTGCAATCTGACAGCTGATGATTGAGATGGGTGGCAGCTTGGATTCTTACACACCATGGTAGCGACCACAATAGAGCCAGACATTGTTCTACTTGCTGAAAAATCATAGGGTGGAGAGCACTGAAGAGGGCTGACAGGATCCTGACACTATCATGTGAATATACATAGGCATGCATAAGTATGCACAGTATAGACATTATTTATTCATGTTTTGTGCAGGGCCTGTAATTAACTTCTAGAGACATGTAAACACAAAAAGTCATGTTATGTAATGTACCTGCCAGAACAAATACAGTACATACACTGAATCAACGTACTGTACATTCCTATTGGGAATCCTTAAAGTCTAAATTGTCTTGTGGGTGTCTGAATATCTGGAATTTGCGGTTTTCAATTTCCACAAAAATATCACACCATGAAGTGGCAGGTTAAGTTATTAGAGCGAATTGGAATCTGTGGCTTGTGGCTGGAAGGTAAACTGTTCCAGAGGACCTCTTCAATATTTAAAGCACATGTTCCCCAGTGTTTTGGAAACAGCTTACAATGGGCGTCATGCATGAGCATTTTCCGTCATTTGCGGAGCGCACACATTCACACGCAACGTTCATTCAAGCAGCTTTCAGGCAGTATACCTTTGCATTGACATATGGTTCTTACATGATGGTGAATAGTGCCAACACTTGGTTGAGCTCAGGTCATATAACATCTTTGGTTTGGACAGCACTCTAATTGAGTGCAAAGATCTTGTGTTTAGAATAAGTCAAACACTGGGGATTCCTGACACAACTCTGGCTCCCCCCCACCTCCATTCATTTATTGACTCCTCTATGTGGAGCATAACGGAGCAAAACGTCTATATGATCAGCAGAGGAGTTAAAAGCTTTTGGTGAGTGGCAAGGATGAAGGGATGGATTCCACTTGTGGTTCTGTCTCTGACAGCTCCATTACATGATACAGGAGAGAGCCAGACTGCATGTAAACCCTCTATCCATTAAGACCAAAGCTCTTCAAAGTCCCATGAATCTCTTTGTCTGGTCTCCTCCTGGACTTTTTCCTCTTCGTATGTTCTGTAAAATCCCTATATGGCCTGTGAGTGGGGTCTGTGAGTCAGATGAGTGGCATGACACGTGTGTGAATTTGTACTGTGCAAACACACAGTAGGTAGGTGAAGAACTGTATGTTCTATTTCTGACTGACTAATTCCATCCATCACAAGTGTCGGACCTGCGGTGCGTGTGCCGAGACAGTCATGTGTCAACAGGGGATCAACAGTAGTTATTACTGCAGGCTCTGACGAGACACACTGTCTAAGGGTCAGAGGTGAGGTATGTCTGCTTGATTGTACAGTATGTAGCGGGTGCTGACTCTGAGGTAAACTAAGCTGTGTGCATGTCAAGAGAAGAAGAAGAGAGAGAATGAGAGGCACGGAGAAACGTGCAAGAGTGTGTATGTGTGAGTGTCTGTGTGCGCTCTCCGTGTACCTGAAGGAGCTGAGATGGTGGAATCGTACGATTGGTTTCCTGGCACCATGCAACCATGTGCTCCGGGAAAAACGTCTGGTGGAGGAAGAAGGTGGGGGGAGAGAGAGAGAGACAGACGGACAGACAGAGAACATCAGCCACTGTGACGATAATTATAGGGTAGGAATTTGTGACAGAAAAAGAATCGTCACGCAAATCTCATTACTGCAGTCAGCTGTCATAATATTTCACAAGGATACAAAACACGGAGAATTTTGACTTTTTGTCAAGGAACATGCCTATCATTTCATCTCTGAGGCAAACTGTCACAAAATAAATAATATTACACCTGTAAAGTGTTAACTTAAAAAACTCTTTTCATTTGACTGACTGCTCTAAATCGTAGAGTAACCATGGTGTAATAAAGATGTGCTTTTAGTAGTCAAAGTGAGTGCAAATGAGTGCAAAAACAAAATCCATGAGGAGCTATTGCCCCAGGTGTGTTTTTTTTTTTTTTTTTTTTGTACAGACTTAAGGTGCATCATATATCAACAAGAAGACATCAGGAGTGACACGGCATGTTAAGAAATGTCTGAGAAAAAGTAATTACCAGCGGGTTTCTGAAGAATTCATATTTGGCATAGTTCTTCCTGAAGAGGAATCTACTGTCGCTGTTCATGGAGGCCTGGACCTGAACCACCAGCTCATGGTCTTCTAGACAGCGCTCTGAGGTGGGACAGGAAGAGAGAGGAGCGAGAACAATGACAGAGGTTATTATCCATTATTTCAACTGTTTCATAACCATTTCATGACATAATTCTCCAATTGCCTTACAATTACGGATCATTTTAATAATGAAATTCACATAAATAAAAGATGCTCTGTCAAAAGCATGAACAGTAATAGAGTATCTGAACAAAGTAGTCTTAAATATAACATATAAATACATATATAATATAACAACATTTCTTTTAGTGTGTCACACAAGTACCATGGAAATCTGTAATGACTTGTGCATCATAATTTGAGGGAGAGATCTGTAATCACCATTTCTCGTACATCAGAAACCGAAAGTTTAGAAAAACGTGAAAATGAAACTGAAAGAAAAAGTTCACTCCATTTTAACAAATACTGTAGTGTATTTTTAAGCGCTAGTAATCTTAGACATGTGAACTTTTCTTCGTTAAGTTAATAAATAATTTCAGGCAATAATGAACTCATCTTAAGAACAAAAAGTGGTTAATGGGGCTACAGTGCTCTAAAATTACCCCAGGTGTCATTTGATCTGTTCAGGGGCCTGACGGGACCTGTAGACTGGTTTCAATGGTTTGTGCTCATCAAACCAGCTGTGACAGATAATCAGACCGAGGCCTTTCTCTTCTAATGCGAATACAAGAGGATATGATTCAGCTAAAAGTGTGTCCTTGCATAAATGTGGTCATAGTTCACAGTGATTTATATTCTCTGACTGAGATGCTAAAACCGGACATGACTCAGTCAATTCCAAAAGCCTTACAAATTCTCCCTGTAATGTCTTTAATAAAAGACATCCTTTCTTTCCCCAGTAGATTTAATTAGATTTTGGAACTTAACAAACTTTTGCAATACCAGTATGGTCTGATATCTCTTTTTGATGTGAAAATGGAGAACTTCTACACTGGCTGCACAGCTCTATCTCACCGCTATCTCATTTCATGTGTCCTGTCATTCTCCTCTTAATCCCCTGTTACGCAATCTCTTAACACTGTCACGACTCTTCTTTTTCTTTCCATTTCATCCTGTCGTCTGTCTGATGAGTCACTCATGTTCGTGACAGTGACTCACCCTGGCAACACTACTTCACTGTCCCTGAGCTGTTAACCTTTTCGAGCCGACAAGTAGAGGTCAGTGTCTCTTATCTCAAAGGGCCATTTCATCCTATTCAGTAGCTTACTAAGAGTGGACAGTGATGTACGGGAATAGGCCTCTCTATTCAAACACACTATTGTTCGGGTCTCTGAACTGCTATTCTATTCAACACCCAACTAAGGCTGTGTATTACATTATGTCACCGCACATGTGCAATGCAGAGGTGTCCAGTACGTGACGTACCTCGCAGCAGGAATTCAAACCGCCTCATCTCGTGACTAAAAAAAAAAAAGTTTCAAATGATTAAAGGGTTAATTTATAATTCAAATTTATTTTTCCAGTAGGTTATTCAATATACACAGAGGACTATATAAAAGTCACCACTTCCGCGAAGAAGTAACAATTAACAACAACAATACTGAAAGGAATGTTTGCCATTTGACTAATATAGAAAGATCCAGCAACTGAAGTCACCTAAGAGACAAACAACAAAATCATAAACTTCACCCAAATTACTGTATGACTATGTCTATATAATGTACAAGGATACACAGAGGAACAACAACAAATAATTACTATATGGAAATCAACTAAAATATTTCCTCCTTTGAAGGTTTTATTTTATCTAGTTACATGTACAGACACAAATTCATAGTACACATCTACAACACACACAATATACATGGCTATCAGAGAGTAAAGCTTATAATTTTCCAATTTTAAATGAACCAGACAAGTTGCTGCTTCATTACGTCCATTTACTGAGACTCTGCAAATACAAAATACGATAAGTAGTTATTCAAGACCCTGAAAGGTCACGTTGCACTACAGGTGCGCCCAGAACAGAAGAAGGGGCGCAGTTAGAATAGGAGACTGTGAGCCAAAAAATGATGTCATTCACAACAAGCCAACCTAACTGGGATTTGCAGCATCGGTTAAGGCACTGATGAGGAAATGAATCAGACTGGCGATGGATGTGAAAATATTAGGTTTCAGAGCTTTGGGGACCTACTGAAGCCAATGCAATATATTTTCTAAAAGTTTCACGGGCAGTCTATGTGAGGATGTAACTAGAAACTTCTGAAATAAAATATACTGACACAAATCAGTTGTTGAAAGAGAAATTGTGTTTTTTTTTTTCAAGTTACATTTTCACTGCCCCCACGCCCCATAGCAAGGCACACGCTTTAAACAAAACTACAACCCCTCTTCCCACATCTGTTAAATTTGTACAGACATGAGGCACAGAGCACAGGCTCAACTTATTCCAAGTGCTTTATAACTCCTCATAGGGGAGGTTGGGTTTAACGCTTAGCTGGCTATAGCTTCCAAACTTGAATACTGCTTTATGTATGTCTTAACACAAATCACCCTGATAGAATGTGCAGTTTCTTCTTCTACGGCAACATGCAATGTGTCGCATCTTTACTGTTTTCTACTTCTGACTGGCTCTCTAGGCTACTTGGATGTTACATTTAGTGTCCTTATATATAAAAATGTAACCAAAAAGCAAAACTGCTATGCCCACTGAGTTATATTTTCAAAACACAATTCTCTCAGTCACTGCCTGCCCTAGATCTATCGCTGTATAATATGCCATCTCCACTACTACAGACCAGCAAACCAAAGTCTAAATCTAAAGAGGACCAAACCAAATGCTCTACTATATTACCTTCGCTTGAGGTAAAGGTCCAGACATTACTTAAAAAAACCTTTTACACTACATTAGTCTGGGAGGTGTCCTCATCTGTAATGGAGAGCTTCTCAGGAGAGTGGTGCCGTGGTGGCTACCTACTCCTGAACTTAAGAACTTAACACGAAGATATTCTTTAAACCTTCATCAGTTATCTCCATCACCTTCGCCGGTCATTTATAGTACTGATCAATAACATTACAACAAATTGAGAGAAGGGTAAGGATCGCGGCAGGGCTTGTTAAAGTGTTCATCAGTTACATGCATCTGCTAACTATAATCGGAAGCATTTACCTTCTCTTCCTATCTTTCTCATCCGGTTTCCACTGTGAGCCTCTGCGTAATCCTCTCAACAAACTGAAAGAAGGCCAAATTACATTATAATCATCTGTGCCAAAAAACCTCTCTACAGGGTAAGCTTGCAGGGGAATCTAGAGTAATCTAGGGCAAATTCTGTAATGATACCTGGACCGAATTGTAGATGATTTTAGACTATGATCGAAACCACAATCTGTGATTCCATTTGAGCCTGCCAGAGTTAGTAACACTAGTGACGGCCAGTCAAAACATATCAGTAAGTACTCTGTCAGTTTATCCTGATGTCCTCATAAACTTTCTCTAAACCACCAACACTGAATTAAATTACCTGTAATGCCCGCAAGAGTCCAGAAATATGCAAAACTTATCAGTTGCTGCCTGTTTTAATCTAGAGGTTCCAGGTCATGCTAGCGCCATTATGCCCCTGAAAGCCGTATTGGGTCTCCACTACAGTGAGTCCGCCAAGTCTGATTTGCGGAGTTAACTTTAGAAAGTTTGTGCTTTAAACATACATAAACTTATCTATTCTGAATAACGCCTGAAGCGGTAAAGGCGAAAGTGCCTGAACTCAGCTTACTCAATGATTGCGAAGAAATACTTTTATTGTCACTGCTCAAACAATGAATACTATTTAGTAGCTCCAGAATGACAGATGATACTTCAAAAGAAAAAACAATACCTGATAAAAACAAAACAACACCTGACAAAATATAGATATTTATAGCATATTACCCAGTGCAACTGTTCCGATTCTAATACAACTACTGTATAAGACGAAATATTCAACCAACGTTTACCGAGAGGAAAATTTGAACTTCCAATAGGCCTGGCGCGTAATTTTTCATTTAGAGCAGGGTCCAGACTGTACCGCACAGGTTACGTATAAAAGAAAGAGATCACCCACCTGCCCGGCCCTGAATCAGTCACCTCTTCGCGACTGAATTAGAAAATCGGTCATCCGTCCCAGACGATAGTAGAATTTAATCTCCCGCGCGGCGTAATATTTATTCCCATTACCGCGCCAAACTGATCAATATGTTTAACCCATATATTTTCCGTGCGATGGCGAGATGGCATCAGCGCCTTCTGACACACGGTACCGTTAAGCAGCAAATTGCGATAGCTACTGAAGCTGGGATTTCTGATTAGATCACTGAATACCGCGGCTCTGTTCCTGCATACGTTGTAGTAGTGCGGCGTAACGGTGCTTGAACATGGCGCCTGCGCAGTTTGCGCCAACTGTCTGCCCGGGCGAAGGGTATGGGCGTAGCTGCACGGCATGCATGGCAGGCCACACCTGTGTAGTCTAGTGATTACACAGGCTGTCCGAGCCAAACCCAGTCTGCGAGTGTGGTGAGAGTGCAACACCGCCGTGGCCCAGAGGTAGCCAGTGTTTGCAGTTCCTGCAGGCCTGCCTTACCCAGCCCCAGGGTGGTAGCCAATTGCGCCTAAATCTGCTGTCATCTATAATGGCTGAGAAACCAGGAGTTGGCTGCCCGGCCATGTCATGTCGGCTGATCTCCACCACTTTAATACCTTATGCCATCTTCTACTGGGAAGATTCCCAGAATCCAGGAGGTGAGAAGATAGATAAGTGTCTAAATACAGGAAAACAGAGACCATGTGAAGGTAGTTTGAAAACGAGTATTTCAACACAGACCAAATGAGGCAGTATTTTGTAGTCATGTACTGTATATGTCTCAAGGCGGCATGTACCTGAAGAAGAAATATAGATAGGATTCTCCAGGCTCTGAAAATGAGGCAGAGGTTTTGATTATGGGTATTTTTGCGGTAGCCCCACAGGAACTCCCAAGTTGTGAAAGTTGAGTTCGGCACAAACCATTTTAAAACCCACTGAATAGGTGGGTGAAGCCAGCAATTTCTCTCAAATAGTTTAGTGTTTCAATACCACAGCTGCCCAGGCAGTATCACACAGGTATTTTTGTAGAATTATAGCACACAATAGAAAGTAAACAGATATCCAAGACCAGTGAAATTGTGGTGCGGAATCATAGTGCTTAGGCTTCCGGGAAAGAACTTGTTGCGCAGCAGCAAATAGTATCAAAGTGGGCATCAGCAGCTGCTGTTAGAATACAAAAAATTTCCGTTCGGTGCAAATTAAAAGGCAATGTAAGTTTTCAAGGATGTATAGTGCTCTAACAACTTATCATGGTGTCGTGTTGAAAGTATTCAGTGATAAAGATACTGCCATTTCTGAATATGCTTAAGCTCAAACACAAATATAAGTTTTTTCCATAACTTGAATATATGTTGAAATTAGACAGTAATAAGATTATAGTACACATTGAATTTGGGAATGAATAAGCAAGTTTTTACACATTTGTACTTTTTTTTTTCCAATCGATAGCCATGTCATCAAGTTTTCATTCTGTTTCACAAGAAGGGCCACCACCTGTGACATAGCCCCAAAGGCTTTCTGAGGCATTAGCCGAAAAGTTAAGTGTGTATTATACAGGTAGTGTGTTTATAATTAAAAACAAAATGATGTACTGAAGAAACAGATGAAACCCTAATCTAAGATCTGTAATAGACACATTTATGTCAGCCATTCTGTGTAACAAAGATAGCATACATGAGTTTATAGCTCTTAATATAGTCACCTTAACCAGGAAATGTAATTGTCATCTCTTAGTGGTAAGAACCAAATTTATTTCCACCCAGTATCCATATCGCTATTTTCACTGAGAAACCTGCAGCATCCAGGATACAGCCTTATAATGAGAAAACTAGATAATGCATTTAAATCTTGCAGTGAACTACCTTGTTAGTCACATACAGAAATCCACACCGGGCCTAGCAAGGGCTGTATGCATGCTTCCTACATAATAATATATCGCGCGATACGGAAATTCTCCTTCTGAGTAAAAGATGGCTGCAGATCACAGTTTGCACAAACTAGGCCTGAGGCGCCTATCCATCCGAAATGCCCAAGACATAAAAAGCAAGGGAACGTCCTAATCATCTCAAAGTTGCTGACGTGACGGACTCTCTTTTTATTGTTTCGCTCTGGGGCATCCAAAGATGTCTGTTTCAGCCCGGCGATTAACAGAATTACGCCACTGGTTGGAACACATGGCAGCACTTCAAAGGAAAATGCACTGAAACGTAAAAGAAAAAGAGAAAGGCAGAGAGGCAGAGATACGCGGTTGAGACAGGCACACAGAAAGAAAGCGGTCTTGTCTCTACGGCCCGTGAGGCAGCAGTCCGGGAACACGGAAGGTGACTTTTTGGACTGAGCCTGGCTCCCACACACTCACATACACCACACACTCACTCACTCCACACAGCCAAGAGGAAACTTGCTGTTCTGCTTCCAGCCCCTCGGTTCTCCAGGAAAGAGAGCTAAAAAATTTGCGCCACAGTTGATAGCTGGGCGGCTGCGCCACCTGTCGTATAGCCTGAGTCTGTCCCAGTCTATCTTAGGCCGCCAGCCCTGTCTACAAAAAAGTTAGGCAAGGAACCGTCTGCGTGGATTCCCAAAGCTGTGTCTGTGTAGCTCAGGACAGAGACACAGAGACAGTCAGCGATCGACGGGCGTTGGCAGTACAGAACCAGTGCTCCAGTGCCGCTGAGTCTGATGACAACCATCTTTCCTCCCTCCCTCTCCCTCTCCTCACAAGGCTGGCAGCCTCAGCCACAGGCCTGAGGCACCTGAACTGGAACTGCACGCCTCACCAACCAATCATAGTACAGCAGGCTGATGTAATCTCCCACAGACCCAGGAGCAGTTACGCACACACACACCACTGAGGCGGCTACACTCCTGAGAGGCATACATACACCTAGTGCAGACAGCATGAATGCACAGTCATGGACAGGCAGCACTAACTTTTTCAGACCCCTTGCAAGCTCGCCCCAGCTTTCTCCAGCCTGAAAATGAGAGAATTCATTTGAGAAGGGTGTGGGGCAGTGGAGGAGGAGGAAGAGAGAAACATAGCAAAGGATAAAGGGAAGGAGGAAAGTCGCATACTTTCTCGCTTCTAAAACGTTGCGGCGGGCTCTGATGAGGGCTTGTTGGCCTGTATTGCTCTCTGCTTTTTGGCTTCTCCCTCCCTCCCAAAGTTCCCTCCTTCCTCTCCTTCCTCCTGTGGCTTATGAACCTGCAGCCTGGATCTCTGCCTCCTGTTGTTAGCAACAAGACTCATTGCTGAGCAAATGAATGAAACAAACCTAAGCAGCACTTGAGTACCTGACCCTCCTCCTCCCCAGGAAGTAATGAAAGCACATCTTTCTCCTAAGAACAAAAACCTGAGACTCCTGCATGTACACACACACACACGCACAACTCCCCACCTCCTTTAACTCTATATTTAATACGCACTGGATGGACAAAGTTTTGATACACCTTGTCTAGAGGTGGTCAGCTTTATACAAGTCCTTGAAGCACCCCTGAATTTTCACGTGGCTCAGGAGGAGGGTGGCGCATGTGGCCCAAAAGTAGGGGTAGCGAATCCAGGAATAAGCAGTACTAGTTCCATAGAAGGAAGGAGTGGGAAGAGGTAAAAGCAGCAGCCAAAGAGATAAGACTGACCCATTGTAGTGGCAAACCTTGGGGAAGGAGCTGAGGCAGGGGGTTGTAGCTGGAGAGAGAGAGAGTGGCATGATTGCACATGCCACAAGCACGAAGGGGTGGAGGCGGTGAGGTTTGCGGAGACAGTGGCGGATGAGGCTGAAGGAGCAAGAAGAGGAAGCAGAGCGGGAGAGAGAGAGAGAGAGAGAGACACCTGGTCTGGTGACAGCACTGCAGTAGAAATGTAGTAAGGAATGAAAGCCATCATAACTACCCAGCCTGCACAGCTGCCCTCCCACCCACCCTCCCTACAATGCACTACACGCCCACAGACCAAGACACACCTTGCCCAGCGCTGCAGCGCAGAAGCTGCTTGGGGAATGCCCGGGCAAGGCTGTAGAGAAGGCACAAGCAGTGGTTTCATAATAGAGTGCTGTCAATTGAGAGATTAGCTTAACGTCAAACCTTTGACATGGCAACTGGCTGAATCTATTAAAAGCGAAGATAAAGCGATCTTTTTGTTTGATGTTTAAAGGAAGTGGAATATAACCTACAACACCCAGAATACAACCCGGAAACCCCATGTCGGGCGAACAGCAAACGCAGCCACGGTTTCAGGTGATTCCGGCCTGGGCCGAGATGCACAGTTCAACATGGGTTTCTATTCATTACAGTAACGCTAGATATCACGAATCCGGTGGGGCCAGTGAAGAGCTCGCCGCAACTAAGAATCAGGTCTCTGGCTGGGGTCGGCGTCCAGATAGCCCAAGTTCCAGGCTTGTTCAACCTGTTATTCACCAAGTTCAATGCTACCGCGGCGTAGATAAATAATCAGAGTCGCGGCGCTGCGGCAAGAAATGATACACTACCCCACAAGTTCAAGTTTGAGAAGAAAGTTAAACTGGTCTTTTTAGACAGAGCTGGAAATGGTGTTGATCAATGTTCGTATCCCCATTTATGTACAAAAGGAGTGGCAACCATCAGGGACACCGAGCAAAAGAATCAAGGGTGAGCAATCATGACAAAGTGTCACACAGGAAGTATAAGGGCAGTTTCTGTGGGAGTGCAACCCATCAGTGCCAGCCCCAAAAATCTAATACCAGTGCAAAACTTCTAATATGCAGCAATGCAGCAAGGTAAGATGGCCAAGGGGCACAGGAGGGTATGAACAACATTCAGGAGGCTTGAAGAGAACGATTAGGACAAACAGTGGGTAGTCAGGGTGGTGAATAAGTAGTAAAATAATAACCAGCATCTGCAGAAGGTACGGAATTCATGAGAAAGTTATCTCCTTATTCAATATAAAGAACATCTCATCATGTCTTTGATTGTGACAACAGAGATGACAAGGTGATCAGTTGAGAGTGCAAGAACTCTGTAAAGTTGACCTGAGTTAACGAGTCTCCAAAACATCGCAAATGTAGAGTCATTTGATGGGAGCTGATCTCTTTCATAAGCTGTAAATCTTATCTTATGTTGGGCAATGCCTATTAGACTGCCTCGCGAATGGAAGGTTCGCAAGCGGCATCTCAACGAGAAGGACAGAGAGTGACAACTGACTTACTCTATTTCTAGCCTTCTTAAAGGCAAAAGAATAGACGCGGCAAAAAAAAAAAGGAGGTGTGCACGTGAGAAAGATAAGAATGAAAGACCCTTTTATTCTAATGTTTTTTAATCAGCCCCTGTTTAAATGGAGGAGAACAGAGTAGGCCTCAACCTTCTGATGACTCAGGTCTATAACCTCGCCTCGGCAACCCTCAGGAGAGAAATGAGAGCCAGCAGCCATACGCTGGCCACAATGGCCACCTATCAGACAGCAGCAGTGGCTCCTGGATGTCAGCCATACATATCCTGAGACACATACACAGACATGTTTTACATTATTTTGTTTCAGCGAAGAAACACATGCACAAACAATCCTCCACAGAGACTCACACAAAGACAAGGAAGCTAGATAGAAACTAGAGAGGTGGCTGTACAGATAAAGAGGAAAGTAACCACTGTGGAGGGATGTGCCGGTAGGCAACCAGCGGCGTGGCTGCGTGCAGACCGCCCAGTGACTCACACGTTGGCATCCAAGCAAAGCATCCCATCTGCAGAGAGACCTGGCTGCTGGTCTACAACAGTTCCACCCTGCACATGTACACAAATGGCGTCACTACACTGGGAGGGAGTTACTGTGGCAGATTACAATTTGAAAGCACATTAGTCATTAGGCATACAAGCCTGCGATACACATTGGATCCCTCACATGTGAAGGCGTGATGCTGGTGGGGCACCCAGTGCAGCATGCAATCCATAATAGCCAAAATTAGCCAGTGCTGGTGCAGCTGCAGCGTGCTAACATGAAAAAATGCAAACCATACATAAACTTTTTAGACAGTGTTCCCACTGTCTCATGTAATTCCAGCCATGCCAGTCTCCGCGTTAACTCTTCCTGAATATCAGCGGCCAGGACCTTTCCGACAACACGATGCTAGGACTTTCGCCCTGGAGTTCAGCCTCAGGCTGCACACTATGGCTCACCCTAAACTTTAACCACGTCCCTAAAACGAATCTTTAACCAGTCTATATATCCCTCAGTTACGTTATTATTGAGCTTGTTGGTAACAGGCGCACACATTAGGAGTCAAACACCACTTGACAATTGATTTAACTTAATAAAATGAAATAAAATAACACACCCAAGTGAAGAGTCAACCTATCACGACACTTTTGTCACTCCTCTCTTGTCCTACAAAAGTGCAGCAAAGAACTGCAGACATTTATAAGCTGATTGGCTCACACCCCACCCTAAAGCCCATATTCCCACTAAATAAGTGCCTCTATAGCCCTCTGACTATAATGTGGCACTGCAGTGGCCCAAATTTCTGAAATTGGTTGATGGCCGGAACATGAGATGGAGACACAAAACCTGAATGAGCTCAAACAATTGGCTGCCCTGCTCAGCGCCAGTAGAAAAAAAGAGTAGGAAGCGGCGCTGAAAACTTCATGACCATGAGGAAAGAGATGCAGAACCGTCCTTGTCATCCAATTAAAGCGCTAAATTAAGACCCACACAGAGGCCTATCTTGGGCCCAGCTACAAAGAAGGCAGAGCAGGGTTTTAGGGACAGGAGAGGGAAAAGGGAGGAAGCAAAGGAGGGAAGGAAGGAGAGAGGAGGATGATCTATGGGAGATGGCAGAGAGAAACATAGGAGGAGAAGATCTCAGTGCACACTGACAATACAAAAGCTCACAGTTGACAGTGGGTGGTGAAGGCCATTCTGCCACTGCAGGTAAGCCATGCATCAGACCAAGACTCGTATATATTTGGTAAGAAGTTAGCCCACAGAGCCCGCCCTGTCTAAACAATGGTATTTTATTACCCGTCAGCTCAGAAAAGTTGAAGGTTGGGAAGACTTTGTGGCTGTGCTGGTCAACGAATTAGCAATGAAGGTCAGGTAGCAAAATTTAGGTCAGAGACGGATGTTTAAATACAGACACCCATGCATCTATCACAACAGGAAAATATTAGGAATGAGAAGGTGAGGCAAGGTCAGTTTATGAATTCATTCTGTTAGATTTGGTGTCCAGGCCCCTCCAGCTAATACTAAGAGATTGTTTCATAAAATTGTAATGTGCTGTCCAAGCAAAAGCCATCCTCAATCTTCTGAACTGATGATAGCATTTTTATTTTATTTTCGGTTTGTACAGCCTTTTGGCCTTCCTGGGTGGCTAGAATTTCGATCAGCATCCCATCTGTAGTTTGAATAAAAAAGCTAAACTTTCAGACAGTTTCAAACAAAATATCCTCTAGTGGAAAAGCCGTCCTGTCCTCACAAATTTATTCTTGTTTTATTTGAATCTGCGTCAGCATTACCACGGCTGAAAGATAAACATATTCTTTTGTTTACTTAAAACCGATTTGTATATGCACACAGTGTATGGCAACACACTTCTTAAAGGCCATTTAGGACCACAAGTATGATGATGCAAGGACCATTCTATTTATTGTGGCTACCTGCTGAGAAACACCCTGCATGGAGCCAAATACTGTACCTGGGTGAGTAAAGTGGAGCTGATGCTTAATTGTGCCCCAGGCTGATTTCGTCAGAAACCACGGGCAGCAATGTCCTTTTTCAGACCACTGCTGATCTGGAGCCATTGTCCAATTACAGCAGGAGGCAGAGGAGGGGCAGGGAAATTGTGATTGTGCAAACAAAGGATGACATCACTCGGCATGATTATGGCAATACACTGAAATGGTCCACTGGTTGTAATGACACTGGTGTGTTGGTCTCATATGTAAGGCAAAGTTTAGACAACTGATTCACATGCAGACCGGATTCCTCATATTTACATTTTACATTTGCAAACCTACAGTTACAAACAGCACAAAACCACTATTCCCACAAGTAACCACTTGTTATTATTTTGTAATAATGATCATAAACTACTGTATAACCAAGCTATTGGATAATACTGATAATAAAAAAAAAAAAACTCAACAGTTCAACAGTATTATGGGAAAAATACTACAGGTCCTTGTGTCCAGTGAGAGCAGGAAAAGGACTTTAAAGTATCACTGGCAACTACAAGAATCATTTCCTGCATTCAGAGGAATCACAGTATGTGCTAAGGCAGTTCTGTACAAACTGTCTTCAGTAATGGAGGCTTTCTGGAGATGCTAAGATCACAGTGTCTCTCTCCCCTCTCTCTACTGATTACAAATCACTTTAAATAAATGTATTCTATTCATTTTAGACAAGTGAGAAGAAAGTAAGCACAGACATTAGGAAGTGCAACTATTACCCAACATGACAGAAGTTAGAAGATCTTTCCTTCTCCTGCTCAGCCTTCTGACCCAAGCTAACCTGAGCTGTTTCTTCGCTATGTGATTTGACAACCAGTTTTGAGTTGCACTGTCTGTGATGCATTAATTTGTTGGCTTTCAAAACTTTCAAAAATAATTTACATATTATTAGTCGAGCTGATCATTTCCCCATGGAATATGCCAGATGAGTGCAGCAATCTAATAAAATGGCACCCTGTGATAAATTACCATTTAAAACCATAACATCTAATGAATTAGATAATCACCGCTCTTAGCAGCTATTTCTATTCTCTGTTTTCCTTCTTTTTCTGCCTTTCACAGCAGCAGCTTCAGAAATTGAGCTGTCCCACTTCCCGAGAGAGAGAGACGGAGAGAGGGAGAGAGAGAGAGAGGGAGGATAGAAAGACAGAGGACAGAGGGAAGGCAGAGAGAGGGAGATGCAGTCTCCATGACCCACATGGGTCCAACAGCTCTTGTTCAGCTTTGGGCAGATGAATGTCTACAGGCAGCAAACATTGCTTCCTTTGAAAACACACGGATACACACACACACATAGACACACATGCAACTACACACCTGTATTCACACACTTAAGTTGTGTTGTACCTCAGAGCACAGTTTGTTATAAACTAAACCTGATTCCATCATCTACACTAATGACTAAAAAGAGTTTTATATCAATATTGTTTTGCATAATTAGTAGACCGCCACTAGGCAGACAGACACACAGGCACACACATTTGATACCTGACAATCTCAAATATAGAGAGGATGGAGCAGAGAGGAATACTATCAGGGATTCCCATTAGCTGCAGGAGGTAATGATCTTTGCTCATTAGCTGGGTGAAAGTTAGGCTTCTAATCTTACACTGTCTGCCCTCTGGGATAAGAAGTGAAGGATGGACCATTGGGGGTGCATCATCCCCCAGTGCCTGGGTGGTCCAGCCACATTCCCATGGAGAGACATTTATTTAGTCAATTTAATACAGAAATGGACTAGGCACAGGATGAATTATTAACTATTTTGTAATATTTAAAGCTAGGTCTCCTACCATTACCTCAATGAACAATTTAAATGCTCCCGAATGGAATCTCCTCATAAATCTAAAATATTAACTTCGTGATGACATATAATTTATCAGTTGTGTAAAGGGCCTACATTTATATCTCACTGTATGTATTTGATGGTGGCTGCCCTTTATTGCTTTATTGATAGGCAGTATTCACTAACTCGGGAGTTTACCTGCTCTTTTTGGTATCCTGTGTCCACAGTTTCAGATCAGAATTTTTGTGTTTACTTCAGTCACAGCCGTGTGCCCTGTGCATTGCATCCCTAGTGGCTAACCTTGGTCAAGTTTCTGCAACAGCTTAGTTGATTACACTCAAATACTCTGCTGTCAGAAGTTTCAAGAGACTTCTACACTGTTTCTTTTGCACCAGGTTTGACAGCAGATTGTAAAACTGTTGCTTTTTCTATATATTTCTGTATTACAGTCTATTCAAAGTCGCTTTTGCTGCCTGTAATCTGTAACCGCTTCTTTAATGCATAATCACTGCAGCTGTGTACACACTGCTGATTTTCATCAGCTTGGGGCTATCATGCGGTGTACACTACATGCAGTTTTCACACTGTAGGCAGTGGATGTTAATGCAGACGGTTTAGTAGCAGCTGTGACACTGACCCATTTTTTTATTGAAGCATGTAGTTTAATTCTAGCATGGATACAGGATAATTTTAATACTCAGTATTTTTATTTAATTTGAATGAGTGGGATACTTCAAGAGTTCGCTAAAATAAGTTCTCCCATCATCTTGACTTGCGCGTATCAGCATTTGATAGTGTCCAGCTTATGATGCATTTTCTCAGCAACGCTACTGGTGTTATTCTATTTCACAATTATGTGTGTATGTATGAGCTATGGGATGTTGATCTGTTTCATGGTTGGTTGTCCAGTGCCACTTAAAGTTATTTATTTAAACTGAGCCATTACTCAAAACTAATCTTCCCTTTGCCTACCTTATTATTCACAGCAACAGGCCATGGGTATTTGTGTGCCTGTTTGTGTGTGTATGCCCTTGTGGCAGTAGTGAGAGTCGAGGCATGTTTCCATTTAGTGTATGAGGGATAAATATGGCCCCTGACACACGAGATGTTCCAGACTCAACCACAACCTGCCTGGTTTCCTCTCCAGGTAGCATTTGTTCAACAGCAGCCAAACAATTTGTATTTTGCAGCACAATGCTGCAAATCCAATCAGTCACTCAATGCAATTTGTGTATATGTTGGTGTGTGTGGCTGTGTGTGTGCTTGAGAGAGAGAGAGAAAGTGAACAGAGACATGTGTGCTGACAAAGGGTTACTGTCCTACCCGCATGCTCTCTCTGCCCCTGCCACAAGGAGCATCAGATAACATCCAAGTGTGCATGTGTGTGTGTGAGAGAGAGAGAGAGAGAGAGAGAGAGTTTGTGTATGTCTTGGGCTTACAGACTACATATAATGTTAGGAATAATGAGGCCAACGGGCAGGCATGCATCAAATATGCACACATGGATGCACACACGCAAAAGCTCAATAAAGCATCCAGTTTGAGCATATTATTTATATTCGCATCAGTAAGAAATAATGACAAAGACATAAACAATCAAAGTGGCATAAACAATCCAAATCACACACATGCACACTGAACAAACATATAAACATGACTGGCCGGTGATTACACAATACAACAAGTGTCTGTGTGTGTGTCTGTGTGTGTGTGTGCTCTGTGTTTTCACTTTAAGATCCATTTAAAAAGGAGGCAGGCTGCTGGAAGAGTGAGCCAGCAAATTTCTGGCGCTGTGTCACCTTTGATCTCCGCACAGTGCGGCCTGCAGAACCCATCAGCACTACAATGAGAAGCAGAACACACACATATACTGCTGCACCACTTGTAAAGACAAATATACATACATTAGGTGCACAGACATACACACACAATACACAAAACTTAACCTCCTCACAAACACACCCTTACTTTTTAACACGCGACAAACCCATGCACAGGCCCGCAGATGTTCCCACACATTGAGGCCAACAGTTTGAGCATCGACAGCATTCCACTCCGCTTTTTTCTGTTTACAGTGGAAAAATCTGCCCTTTGACCCAGAGTATTTCCAACATCCAGGAAGGAGGCAGCCAGGGAATGCCATGCTTAAGCGTTAAGAGAGTGAGAGGAGGGATGGATCGATGCCCATCGTTTATGCAGCGGGTGTTTCTAGTTAAAATTCTGCTGCCCTCTTTTCAGCAACTAGAACGGATGCTTCAAGAATTTATTTAGTTAAAACTGCTTTGTAAAACTGATTATTGAGATTGTTACTTGGAAGATTTTTCAGATATCACTTGGCAATGAGGTGATTTTGTTTTTTAATGGCACATTTGGCAGCTAAAGGGATAGAGCTGGTGGAGACCAAAACTGAGCCAAGAAGAAAGTGAATATTGGACTTAACATTCATCAGGTTGACAAACACACAACTCTAGATGAATGCTAATGTTGCTGTCTGCTGATGTTTGACAAGTATGGTAACACATTCACCATATCAACTTTATAAGGAGAGTGTCAGTGTTACAGTTACTTTCGGCCAAAATATCAATTAACGCTCTGTTTAGCTACTATATGGTGGTGAGAGCTACTCATACTAACTACATCCCAAGTGTGTGTGTGTTCACAGACTGGGCATATGATGAAAAAACTTTTAGTCATATGAAATTTTGGCTAATAAATTCTTTACAGATTTCTTTCAGCTGCTGGGGCGGAGTAACATTATGAATGACAGTATGCAACATTCATATTCCGCAGCACTTCTAGAATACTAATAATGATAGGAGTCTTTTCAGTGACTTGTAGTAGAAATCTAAGAGACAGTATACTGTTTGATTCATTACTGCACCACAGCTTCCTTGTTGCTTCTGTCTGCCAGTGACTGAAAAGCTAACAGAAGCCCAGAAGTTATGATTTTAAATTCAGATTCATTTAAAACAGGTTGCATGATTCCTACAAGCAGAGATTGAGGCTGCTAGCATCACCTCATCATTTAAATTATACTTCAGCACAGTACACTTGATACCAGCAGCATTCACAAAATACTTTTCTGATAAGTAGGTGTCACAGCTTTGAAGTCTGGCTGACTCAACTAGAGGCAAAGTCATGAGAGGGAGAGAGATAAATAGAGAGAGAGTGGGGTTAGGAAAAGTGAGAGGAGGTGGGAAGGTGATGAGTACCACCATCATTAAAGTAAATGTTAATGATCCCCTCAGGGATACTGTGGCACAGCAGTTGCCAAGAATATAATAGAGAGGAGAAATAGACAGAAAAGGATACTTAAGTGATCTCACCTGCTGAACATGCTGAAATACAGATAATGAAGAAATATGTACTAGACCTGTTCTCCTTATAGCAAAACAAATATGCAAGAGAGTGCATGGGCCCATAAAAATGAATTTCACATATTATATTCAGTGATTTACTCATATATACTGCAAAAGATATGTGCAGCACATATTGATTTTGTACAATTAAATGACAGATGGCAGCAGAAGACTTAAATCAAACTTGCAGAGTTAGTATCATCTGTCCTCATATGCTTGTTCATGTACTCAAGTACATGTTGCTTTCACCTCTAAACTTAATACTATAAATAGGAGCAATATTTGCATGACCCTGAACATTTTACATACTTAGCTATTTCCGCTTTCAGTGCTGTTGCTACTATCAGAGAACACATAACATAAACAGGTACATTTGTATAACCCTGAACATTTTTACATACTGTGCCTAGCTGTCTCTTACTGAACACTAATAACAAAGGATTATTTGGCTGATTCTAGAAAGTGGGAAAGATGTTACACAGATTGCTAGCAAGTTTGCTTAAATCTGCATGATACAAAAAGCTGTAGCATTGTTTTTTTTTGTCAGTTGTGCAACTGGGCAACGATGCTGGCACTGTGCA